>JANZLD010000236.1:23580270-23592223 GCA_026413575.1 Erythroxylum carthagenense
TCAGAGCTTTAAGCTCAACGAGTGAAAATGAGCTTCGAGCTCATAAGTGATTCAGAGCCTCAGGCTCAACGTTTAATAAGCCCTGTATCTGCCAACGGATAAGGGACAGTTATTAATGAGCCCTACAAGGGACAGTTTAGGTACTCGGTCACAGCAAAATAATAAATAAAAAGTGAGTCTCATACGCATATATCGAATATGAATAATGTGGATGTGAAATTCTGTAAATGTGTGAATGTGAAATATTGTGAATGTGCACTATGAAATAAAGTGAGATGTAAGATTATTGTGTTATGTGACTATGTGAACCATCGATGATGGTCACTCACTGAGTTCGCAAAACTCACCCAAAATTTGCAATTATTTTTTGGGACCCAGAAGAATACCCCGTTAGGCAACGGGCGTATAGCATCTGCTTGTGAGTGAGAGAAGAGGTCGGGATCAGTTTGCGTCAGCATTAGTGTCTGATAAAATTGTATTTTCTGAATTTTTGTATTAATGATTAGGTCAATTTATGAAAAGGGACCCCATGGCCATTGTAATTATCGGTGAATGTGTTTATTAATTGTTTTCCGCATAGTGTATGTTTGCGTTTTTTTTTAAATTCGGGGTTTTGACTGAGTGATGTAGCACGTCACCCTCGCAGGGCATGGACTCGGATATCATCATCGATGTCGGGTTCGGGTCATGCAGGAGCGAGGTGTTACATTAACAATGTGCCTTATGAGAGCTTATTCTCTTGGTTGTTATTTTATCTTAATTCTTAAATGTGAATTAGCTTTTGGATATTTTTGAATGACATGAAAGGAGATGAGAGGTTGTTGTGAAGATGATTAATGTATTGAATTGATGCATGCTCGAGGAAAAGTATGAGTCCAGTGTGGGGGAATTTGATAAGATCTCATTTTGACTAATTATTTGATATTATCTCCTTTATTTTGAATTTATTTTTATGCTTAAAGATGGAAATAATGTTTGTTTTGTTTTAGGAGATGAAAAGTAGAGGCTGCATTGAATTGGGACTCTATTGATGATAATGACAATTTTTGGATAAAGTGAAGAGATTGATACAATGGATAAAGCTGATCACTTAAAGAGTTGGAGTTTAACTGGAAAACATCTTCTTACCCTTTCATGTAGGAGTTTGAATTTAAATTCATTTTAGATAGACTTCTTTACGAGCTAGTGTTAGATTAGGATTAGATTAGAAAATCCTAAAAAAGGGACGTTCCTCACAACAGAAAAATATTCTCTCCCTTCTTATATTTTTAGCAATTCTTTATCTTTCTTCTATTTTTGTTATTGGAGTAAAAGTCATGTGTGACTAAACTCAATTGTTCTGATTCAAAGGGATTCAATACTCTAATTGTGACTTTGTGAGGTTTTATGTTCTAAAACTTTTATTCATGTTTTAATTCAAATATTTATTGTTTTAAGTTCTTATATTCCACGAATGATTAATATTTGATTAATCTGACAATTTAATTTAATATTGATTATTTTATCGCTATATAAGAATTTAATGATCTGTAATTGTTATGAAAGATTGGTACAAGTAGCAAATAGATTAATTATGAGTTTTCGTATTTAACTTATGATAAACAAGAAAACTAAATTGAATAATTGCAACTATCTCGATTATTTAAATTTAGAGTTTGCTCTTTTCACGGAGCTTAGTACTATCATTTATTTGATATGGAATGCTATCACACCCAGTCAATAGATGATAAGTTTTGGTTTATATGTTAAGTTTGAATCAATTAATTTAGGAAAATTTGAGACTTATTATGGCTATCCTAATATGTTTCAGATTAACTACTTGATTCGTGAAAATATTCTTTTTATACCAATAATCAATGTTACAATTAGATGAGATTTTTTCCTTGAATCGGAGTTTGGCAATCTTGACTTTCTCAATTTTAAATTCAGTTGATTTAATTTATTTTCGTATCAATTTCAGTTAATCAGTTATTTAGTAAACCAACTATTTTCTTTTATTACTTGAAATTAAGAAGTTATTGTTTAATTTTCTAAGGATTCAATCTGGTTCCACAACAACTACAAAAGTTTGGAGAATTGGAATTATTTTAGAAGTTTTAACAACTCGACCAGAGACCAATTGGTTGATTATGAGAGGGGAATCAACCAAACATCTGATGATAAAGTAAATATGGCGAGAAATAAGGCTAGTTTGAATTTCTTTGAGGAGTACAGGGGTTGTGTTCTTTAAATTTTTGAACTATATTGATGTTGTTTATTAAAAAAACAAAAAAGGAGTTTCGGAAGAGTTAATGTCTAGACTTTTTGAGTTTTTGATTTATGAGTTTTATAAGGTTCAGGTGATTAATATGTGTTTGACTTTCCTTACTTATTGAATAGTAAATTTGATGTGAAAAATGAGTCTCTGCTTGATGATTTGAGAGTTCTGCTTTTAGATTTTGATTTACGAAGTTATGTTGAGAAGATGTTGATGCTTGGTTGTAGACCTATTAGAAGATTCGAGTTTTCTATGATTTGAGACTTTCAAGTTTTATTCTAGTTTCTCTCTATATCATGAGTTATATGAGTTTGGGCAATATGCTTTCACTGAGAATTTGCTCATGAAATAAGATTTGCAAAGAATGCTTTATGTGTGAAGATCGTTGTTCAATTGTATGGTACTAGTACGAAATTAAGAGAACGATTTGATTTTCTTGTCAATGCTGAGTTGGTATGAGAATTTTATTGTGATTTGAATAAGAGAGTTTTGGATGATACAACTTTATGCTTTCGTATGGTTTATGTGAGGAGGAGATTGATTAAGTAGTTTGACTATGATTCGTTGAATGCATTTTTAGGGTTTATGAATTTAATCAATCGTATGCAAATGGCTTTGATGTAACTACTCATCTGACCCGCTATCGAAGCATCTACGACTATTAGCTAGTGTTTTGACTAGTGGTAAATTGTCATCTTAGTTTGCTTATAATTCTTCTGTAGCACCTACTGCTGATTTATATGCTTCTTTATTCATTGAGATTGATTGCATTAAAGGCGTTCTTTGTTTTGGAATTTTTTTGTCCCAAGGGGAAGATATAGGATTGTTTATTTTCATTTGATATGACTGCTCAATTCAGGGGGAGATTTTAAGGTACCTTTGCTACTATTAGTATTGATTTTTGGCATCTTTTTGTCCAAAGGGAAGAAATTTGGATGATTAGATAATTATGGGACTATTATTTCTTTGGATGTTTCTCGAACTTGAAGAACTTGGTGGATATTCTTTAGAACTTCATGTTTGATTAAGGGGGAGTTCCCAGGTGTTTTGTTAACTTAATACTATGAGTCTGATTATCTTCTTTAAGGGGAGTTTTTATATGTGACCAATAACGCCAAAAAAGAGAAGATTGTTAAGATATAAGTCATGATATCTTATTATTTGATTTTGAACATTATTTAATAATTGGATTTTGTTAGGTTTATGTGGTACTTTTCTAAGACAAGTTTGATAATATTAAAATCCTAATCAAGATGAGATTTAATAAATATCCTATTTTGGGATAATGGTTATCTAAGGAAGCAAATTTCTTGAAATTTGACTTGATTATGGTAGCTGGATTGTAGCTGTGCTTTGGGTGTGATATGGGCTGAAGTGTTGTCATTTTTTAGCATGAAAAAAATAAGTTTTGTGTGACTTTTGACAGTTGGGATTTTATGAGTTATTTTGATAATTTTCGGCAACTAATTGGAAATATATATTATTCTGGGTGTTGCTGAATTTTCTTTCAAGGGATCATGTGATTTTAGGGGTTGTGTTTTTGTGGATTGTGCGATTTTTTAGTAATTAGGTATTTTTCAATTTGTCACCAATAATTGAGGGTTGTCTTGCATTACTTAGGAGCTGATTTCTGTTCTAGTTTTTAGTTATTGATTGTCAATGGAGTGTTAATTGTGTCATTGTCCTTTCTTATTTGCGCTATACGAAAACTCTAAATATTTTCGTGATTTTAATAGCTAATATTCTTAATCATTTGGGTGATTTTTGTTGGGCTGATTGGGAATTGATTGTATGTATTTCTAGTGGTTGTCGATAATGGTGGTGGTGTGTGTAAAATTCCAATAGATGTCGTGAATTTTACGACTCCATTTTTTGCAACATTTTGGTAAAGAAAAGTTTATTTTGTTGACGATTTTTCCAAATAAAGGAGTTGTGTTTTCTGTCTACTATGAGGGAAAATTTTTAGCTATCAATGATAGTGGTTTTTGTGTGAAAAACTTCCAACAGTCTTGGTGTTTTTGCAACTTCATAGTTTGTAATGTTTCCGATGGAAAAACATTTGTTTTGTTAGTGACTTTTCAACTGCTGTGCGTGGGATGCTCTAGTGACATCGATATCGAAGCTTCACAACAAATTTTTTTGATGGATAACTTCTCAATCTTTCGTTCACAAATCTACATTGTTAGGGAAGTTGTTTTCTTTCACAAGCGTGTTTGTTTATATTCATCGTTGTTTCAATCATTTGAGTTATTTTATTTTCATCCTTTATTATCAAATATTGTTAAGAAAATTTTCTGATGAGGTTAGTACTAGAAGGTTGTACTATTGAGTATGATTTACTTTCACGGATAATAAGTATGAGGGATAGTGTCAAGAGTTGAATGAGTCAGCTCTATAATGCCTTGAGTAAAATTATTGTTATAACACAGGTGAAAGTAATAAGCTGGGTGAGGACCGGCAGACATAGATAAGATGTGCAAAATTACGTTACCGAATCTTGAGTGTTGATTTGTTTATTTTACATTTAATTTTTTTCATTTATGCTATAAACATCTGCAATTGGATCTTGAAAACTATATTCTTTCGAAATTTTCATTTCTTTTATTGTGTGGTTTGAACAACCCCACCATTACTGCGTGGTTAGATCATAATGCCTCAAGCTGTGTGGTTGGATCAATGCCACCGCCACTATGATCAGGAAATTCCTAAGAGATGCTCTTAAAATTAGTCACCTTCCTCTCGCGATCAATGACAATTTTCCACGTCCCAGTTGTCAACGAGTGGAAGCCCAAATTTTGAAGCTCCTTGTGTTATTGCTTTTGATTAGGACCATCACAATGGTGAAAATAATAAAAGTTCAGGGAGTATAGTGGGGTGGGAGGCGTGTGAACAAGCTAAACCAAGATCAGATGCCATGCTTAGAAATGGCCAATGAGGTTTGGAGTGTGAGTAGAGAGATGAAAACAAACGATCTGCTCCAAAAACGAGAGCTTCTTGTGGGTACTTTTAGACTTGGGTGGTAAATGTGATGTTGGGAGTATACAGATGTTTCAGTGTATTATGTCCCACTTTTTAACAGGTTGGTTCTGGTCCTAGAAATTTTACCTTCATAGAGTTGTCATTTATGTGAGACTGCAGGTGTAGGCTCGAATAATCTACATCACAAATCGATCTATGTATGTATATTATACTGATCCATCTTTGAACAAAGGATGGGTTAGAGATAAAAAGCAGTGTTTCTCTCAGCCCACCATGCCAATAGATTCCTGTTCACAAGTATATTGCCATAAAAGGAGAAAAAAAGAAAAGAAGAAGGCTTTTGATTACATCGTGAGTGATAAAAAGAGAAGAAATTCAAAGTCCCATCCACGATTTTTGGTTCCCTCTATCGTTCCTCTATCTTTTTCTTTGTCACCTTTTTATTGACTACTTTATACATGTAATACGACGCTAAATGGCTAGAATTCCTAGTGAGAAGATAGGACTTGTAGTATAAGAAGAGCTTGAAACATCTGCCGCAGATCTGCACTGTTTGTTACGCTTATCTATCATTGTTTGCCTCGATCGACACTCTAGGCTGCAGAATGCCTTCTCTTCCCTGTAATATATACCATATTTACACTTCACATCAATTTTCCTATTATTTCACTTTCGGGCTTCAATCTTTACCACACTATAACATTCTTAATATCACATGAGACAATTGTAATTCATTTAGAATGGGACAGGTAACTGTACCTGTACATGTAAATGTCTTTTCCAAGGAGCCTTTTCTGACACAAATTGCAGGTACTGAGGAACTCCAACGTTGGATATAAAGAAACATTGTCCGCAACTCTATCCGCAGATCTCTTGGTCTTGGCCATAGAAACAACACCAAGTTCCTCACATCTAATATTAAAGACAGTTTCTTCGTGATCTTCACCATCGTAGTATACCTTAGTGTAGGATTCATTTGGTCCATGGATGGTCACACGCGTGTAATCCTCCAAACTATCCATCTCCACCTTGTCAAAACCAGCCTTGACTCTCCCGCAGTTCTTACCAGAACTAACTGGGATGGGATTTGATCGGTTGGAGCTTGGACTACAAATTGCATACTTGGCCAAAATTTCATGACCACTTCCGTTATTAGACTTCTCAAGAGCAACTACAATGCCCAACCCAACCCCACCAACATTATCATAGCTCTTTAAACCTCTTGGTGACTGAATCTTAAAGTCTAAAGGACATTTTAGGCTAATGACAGCATCGGAAAACCCAGCACGGTGGGTGAAGACCAATAATTCCGACATTCTAACGAACATGGGATGGGTTCTTTTGCCCAACATTTACGTCAAAAGATTGAACAAAGTATCAAATTTGAAGAAGCTAGAGGGGTCTATAAGATGTCCACAAATGATGTAATCTATCAATAATGGAGGGTGGTCTGATTAGTTGGAATATATTGAGTGGGTGAGCAGTGAGCTTATCCCATAGTTTGTTGGCTGAAATAAACCAATAGACCTACTGTTGATATTAATAGTTAGTTTATTTTCTAACATGTAATTTTTATTTGTGGGCCCACAATTTTAATGTGGTCCTTTATCCTGGAAAGGTGGCCCACTAACGACCAGGAAAGATTCTTGAAGAGCCATTTGGAGACGATAACGTTACGTGTCAGAATCTTAGGAGACTCCAAAGTTCTCTAATGGTTTTAATCGACTGAATTGACTGGATTACCCTCTCTGATGTGCAATTTTATCGTCTAGTCAGTATTTTGTAAGCAATCCTATCATATATTTAAGATTAATTCAAATAATTAAAAATAAAGGGAGAAGGATAATGAGTTTGAGCTTGCAACTTAAATTTTAGGCATGAAAATTTATCACCCCATTATAGAAAAAGATTTCACTTCGAACTTATGTTTATTAAGAAAAGAAAATCCAAAGTTACAAGTATAGGTTCAGGTTGGTATCAATTTAGTAAATAAGAAAAGTTTCTGAAGGCACTGAAGGCATTTAGAAGAGGGCGCCCAGTGATCCTTTGGCACCCTTAAAATTAGGTCTTATTAATTTTTCAAAAATATTTTTAAAAATTATAAATATAGAATAATTTTTGTTTCAACGGGTTCAAATTTAAGTTATTTAGATGAAGGCCTGAATAATATTATTTTATTTAAAATAATTAAACTTCGACTCATTTTAAACTTAAACCTAATTCATAAACGGATCTATTAAAAATATCTAAATTTAAGTCAAGTATTTACAATTTTCATCCCTAGTTAAAATAAGGAACCATCGACATCACCAAACAAGGTATTGCTCTCATTTGGTAGATGATTAAAATGCCATGAATTAACTATTTGAAAGTATTTGTCAAATAGCTAATATCTTTGTGTGGTTGGCTTATTCAACTCAACTAGTTAAAAATCAAAAAGCTCCAAAATGAAGTGTTTTACGTTAACAAAATTTTGTTAGTGTGATAATTGTGCCCTCATTAGAATTGAATAGATCACCAAAAGCTTGAAAACCTACCTCAAAGACTACATTTTGTGAAGTGGGTCTTTATCAGAGCATTCAATGTTTATTATTTTTAAAATATATTGGTATATCTTATTTTATATTTTTGAGATATATGCAATAATTAGAAATTATACAATTTAAATAAATTATTTAATAAATAAGAAATTTGTGTGATTAATAAATTCACTTGTTTTACTTAATTGCATCATTAACTATCGGGATTGAAAATCTAAATTCGTACAAGAATCTTTAATAAAATACTAAAATATAATATTCATGTTTTGATAAATTTTTTTAAGTCATGCCTTTATAAGTCATTTTATACATAAATAATTAATACTAAATAGTTAATTTTATCAAACATTCTTAATAAATAGTTGACATTATCCGCCAATCAAATTTGATATAATGTGCTGTTGATAGAATCATCTTATTGTGAAACAGGGCATTAAGTATTAACAAAAGCCAATGGATCCCACACTCATGGAGCCTTCATAGGGGTGTTCATGGTAGGGTAACCTCACCCGTTCATAAATAACCTGAACCTAAACCTGAATGTCAAGTTAGGCAATTTCACGAACCCTAAACCTGAACTTGAACCTAAAGAATTTATTGAATCGGTTAACCTATTTTCAGGTTCGGTTATTAGGATTACCAGAACCTATTCATATTAATATGTATAACAAAAAATTATAAAAATAATTAGTGAAGACAAATACAAATTATTCATAAAAGTATGCATATAAAATCAATCAAAGATTAATCCAATATATTAAACCCAAGCAAAATAAAAATAAGCCAAACAATGTCTTATAAAAGATCTATACTAAAAAAAAGAGATAAATTATTAAACAATTATTCTTCGAATAGGATGGTAGGATGATCCACTGTTATGCATGAAGCCACATCTGTAGAAAATAAAGAATAAAAAGAGTTAGACTTGTTATTTCTTTTTTAATTGAAAAAAGAATTTTTTATTTATTTATATATTAAAACAAGGTAAAGTAAATTAGATTATCTGATTCAATTTGCTCAAATTCTTCAAGTCTCTCTTCCACATAAAGAGGAGCTTGTGATTTTCTCAACCAATCTTATCTACAAACAAGAGCCTCCACTATCTTTGGAGTAAGAGCTACGAAATGAATCAAGCACTCGACCTCCTGTACTAAAAGCTGACTCAGTTGCAACAAAAATACAGGCATAGCTAAAACATCTCGAGCTATTGAAGCAAGCACTAGATACTTAGCAGAATTTAGTTTCCACCAACTTAAAACATTAAAAGTCTTGTCTTTGGGTTCACATTCTTTAGCTAAATATTTATCTAGCTCACTTTGGGTTTCCCCACTTGCTTGACTAGCCTCCTACTCATCAAAAATATTATCTAAAAATGTTGCAACATCCTTGACATTATCAACTTCCATATCATTTGAAGCTTGAGATTGGACACTTGATTTTATAACAGGAAAAGACATGGAGGATCGATAGAAATCAAACATCAAATCTAAAGTGAATTTTACTTTCTCACACAGCTGCTCATATTTGACATCATCATATGCTTTACCAATCACAAAGTTCATATATTTCAATTTGCAGCGTGGATTAAGATTGGCAGCAATAAACAACATGCAGTTGATATTAACATCTCCCCAATACTTATCATGCTTCTTCTTCTTCCCCATAGCCATGTTTCTTGCACTAAAATCACTAAGTTCACATCTCTCTGAAATAACCATCCGAAGGTCAAAAATTTCTTTCATGTACTTATTAGCAGTTACATAATGAGAGCCAAACAATTTTAAAGTAGCATCATGAAAGATAGAAAGAAAAGACAGCAAGTTACATGCGTACTCCTAATCACTTTTACTAGGAACACCTTTATTTTTTTATTCTCACTTCTGCTATTCTTCTTTTCAGAAAGGTCTTCAACATATTTAGAATCTTGACTCTCCAATAAATTAACTACTTTCTGAAATTTCAAAGCTAACTTTAACATTAAATAAGTATAATTTCATCTTGTTTCAACATCTAGACAAATAATACTCTTACTGTCTATTTTCTTTGTTTCTATACAAGACTTGAACTTTGCCATTCTAGCAGGAGAAGACCAAACATATTTCACTTCATTGCGAATCCTAATGATTAAATCACAATTCTGATAGCCCCTCTTTCACAATTAAACCTAAGATGTGTGTAGCACATCTCATTTATATGAACTCACCTTTCAATACCCCACCCTTCTAACTATTAATTCTTTTTCTCAAGTATTGAATAGCTACATCATTTGAACTTGCATTATCCACCGTTATAGTGAATATTGTTTTCAATATCCCAACTAACCAAACAAGTCTCAACAGCTAACTAACCAAACAAGTCTCAATAACCCTACCAATTGTATCACCTGAATGATCAGAAATTGGGCAAAAGTTTATAATTTTTTTGCATAATTTACAATCATCATCAATAAAATGTGCCATGAGATACATATAACTGAGATTTTGACATGACGTCCAAGTGTCTGTAGTAAGACAAACCCTGGGAGGCAATTTCTTAAAAAACTCCTTCATCTTCTTTCTCTCTTCTAAGTAAAGTGCATAACAATCTCTAGTCACTATAGTGCGAGACGGAACTTTAAATTTTGGTTGGATATCTGCATAAAAATCACAAAACCCCTCTTGTTCTACATGAAGAAAATGTAGCTTATCAACAATAATCATTCTAGCAAGTTCCTTCCTATATCTTTCTTGATTAAACATCCATGTTATCATTCTACATGATGTGCCATCTTAACCTTTTTCTACTATTACTCCTTCTATAGTTTTTTTTCCACTTTCGGGTTCCTTGTGCTTGTTATATGGATACTTAACACATCTATTCAAGTGATTGATCAGGCTGGTGGTACCATTATTTTTTTTTTTGTAATCAATGGATTTCTTACAGTGTTGACATACCAACTCTATCGTTAGCTTCACCTAACTTGGCATAGTGTTCCCAAACCCAAGATCGTTTCTTGTTTAAAGAGGTGGTAGGAGGCTTAGGGAGATTTAATGCATTAGAATCAAGTGTTTGGGGATTACCAGAAGGTGTTATAGAAGCCATGTCAACACCACCAACACTCTAAGAAGTGAGAAGTATCTCCATTAGTTCCGTGAGTCAATGGTGGGGTATTGCTAGTGCAGTCCATGAAGGATGACATCTGATTAAAAAAATTAAAAAAAAAAGCTTTTGTAGTTGTAGATTTCATGAACAATAAAAAAGAATAATTTGGGATACTGAAAAGAAAAGGTTCTACATGTAAAAATAGAAATAAAAAATAATTACCTGTTCTCTTCAAGAATCAAGATCGTGATTTGATCTTTTATGTTTGAGAAGGAGAAATAGATGGTGAGTATTACAGTTTGAGAGATGAGAGATTGAGAAGTGACTGTAGGATGAAAGATTGAATTGAATTTTTTTTCTTTTTTGAACGAATAGAATAACCTTTAATTTTCCTTTGCTTTCATCGAGGGAAAAACCTTTCAACTTCAATGGCTAATATTTGATAAAAGATCAATTATGATTCAAACGATTTTAGCCATAAATTTAAAAGGTTTGTATTAAGACCGTTGGATTGAATTACCTTTTTAAAAAGAACTCAATTTACAATTAATCTTAGCAATTTTATCAATTATTCATACAAGAACAAACTACATGGTTATTCTCAATTTAAATATTAAAATGATTACTATTCATTATATTAACAAAAATTGAACACAAAACCTTACGTAAGATTTTTATGATAATGTCTCTTTTCTTAATAAACTTTCAATAGAGCTTTTTATTACTTTTCAATCAGAAGTGCTTAGAATAGGACTTTGAAGATGAATTATACACACAATATGGCTTCTTATTACTATGAATCAATGAGGGAACGAACTGCTCTACTAGACCTCATTGATTAAAAAATAAATAAAACTATTCTTCTAACATCATTAAATCTTATTTTATCATGTTAAAATAAAAATAAAAATAATAACTAATAAACACAAAAGGTAACCTTTTTCTTATTGCAACTTAGTGTAGAAAATGCAATTAATTTCATAGTTAAAACTTCAAATATTATATTATAAAAAGCACAGCCATATAAAAAAATACAATCCCATAGTCTATTACTAAATCAACTCATTTTTCATTCCTTTCTAATAAATAAAACTAT
>JANZLD010000236.1:23638218-23651366 GCA_026413575.1 Erythroxylum carthagenense
TATAATTAATTATAAATAAATAAATAATTAGTTACAATATAATTAATTGAAATATAATTCATTGATTAATTAAAATACTCTAATTAATTAATTATAATATTCTAATTAATTAATATATTGTAATTAATTAATTATATTATTTTTTACAAACCAACCATTGTCAATGGTAATAGTAATCATTCCTTCCTTTTCCATCATAATTATAATGATAATATCCATTCACATTCCTCACTATATTCATTCTCATTCCTATTACCATTCCCTCGTACAAACCAATCACCCCTTAGTTTGCTTCAACACCACCCAAAAGGATTGAAAAATAGATTTTAATTAAAATTTGGTTTGAATTTATGTATACTTATTGCTGACAACCTAATGTTTCCTTCGGACTCCAGTTATCATTGTGGCGTATCATCAAAAGGCAAACTTATCCTTTTTGTTATAAGCTAACGTGAATTAGGGCTCATCCAGTCACTAAAGTAAATTGATATAGACACAATCAATAAATTCTGTAAACATACATAATATTATCTGATCATGATCTAATGTTTCATTAGGACTCAAATTGAGTAAATTGATTCAGATACAATAGCTTAATCTTTATCCGTACCGTATCTAATATTATTTCGGTTGTTCTACATGTGGAATCGTGCATGAAGCGATGTATCCTCTATCTTTTGAGAAGACTTTAACCTAAAAAGGATAAAAGTATATTGCGATCGAATAAAGGATAAATGCAATTAAATCAAAGTCAGTTCTTACGATAAACACACAATGTAAATTTGATACTAACGGCCTCTCTTTAAGCAGACTATTAATCGAGTTCTTCCTTGGTGTCAGATTTCTATAACAATTCATCCTGATTTCGATAGGGGTGTTTTGTCTTTTACTTGTCATATGATTGTTAAGATGAGGTCAGTTACATTTTAATTATTCACTTAAAATAAAAGAGCAAAGTCTATGATACTTAGCGTGCGCTTAACTGTGTTAATTAAAATCATTAATAAGTTTGCCTTGAATTTGTAATATATGTACTTCCAAGTAAAATAATTAAGCAACTGTTGCTTTCGATCAACCGATTGGCACGTTCTCTCTTTCTTTTTTTTTTTTCTTTCTGTTCTTAATTTGTTGCATAAGGATGAGAAGTGAGCTTAAATTAATAAATATAATCTTATGCAATAACATTTTCTTTATTGTTTCTGACAATTACGTTACGTCTAAGAAATGATAATAAGTATGGCATAGATATAACCATAAGCTACCATATTGCACAAGCACTTTCGAGATTTTGACGAAATCGCTACAAGAAATATAGAGCAATGGCAAATTAAATTTTAATATTGTTGTTCATGTAATAACTTTGTCTATGTATATACATATAAACAAGATAACAATATTAATAAAGAATTATAATTAGATATGAAAAATATTAATTTGACTAGACTAACTGGAAAGTAGACGGGCAAGGTACAACTAGTAAGTAGGAAACAGTGTAAATATATACATTCCCTCAAAAGGTCGGCCTCCGTCAGACTACTTTTTGTTGAGCAAATAACGTATACATAGAAGAACTCAACTTAGCGTTAATCCATCTAAAACCATAATATTTGTGACATATCCATCTCTTGAAGACGCATCCTAAATCACAAATACTATTAAAATTGAGAATTAGATATTAAATTTACGATTAGTTTAATTAGATAGACTATGTTATGATTTATGTATGCTACTTAGGTAGTGTGTAGCATAATGTACGAATAAATAGTACCGTTTGTAAACGTTCAGTTGCAAAAATTCAAGGGATTATAATTTACTAACAACCTTTCGTGTTATCTTACTTTTAAAATCTTCTTTGATTTCGATAATGAATCAATAACTATAAGGATAGATATTTATGGAGATTCGATTTGACTAACAGATATCAACTCACGATATTTGCTCCGGAAGTACATATAAATACGTAGGCTCTTCAGCCAGAAACATCAGCTCATTACTCTTCACCTTTTCTTCTAGTCAATAGTCATGACTTCTTCTAAGGTTATTGTTTACTTATGCTTGGCATTGGTAGTAGCTGTTGCTACTTGCGTCAATGCGCTGGAAGTTTTACACGATGGAAGAGCCCTCACCCTTAATGGGAAGCGTAGGATTTTACTCTCTGGAGCAATTCACTACCCCAGAAGTACAGCTGAGGTATATATATGGATTATGGAGTACAAACATCCTCTTTTCTTATATCCTTAGTAGCTATGGTTTTACTAATGAAAATACTTTGAATGTGACAGATGTGGCCAGACCTGATTAAGAAGTCCAAGGAAGGAGGGTTGGACGCAATAGAGACATATGTGTTTTGGAATGCACATGAACCTGCTCGTCGCCAATATAATTTTGAAGGAAATCTTGATCTTATCAGATTCCTGAAAACCATTCAGAAAGAGGGTCTTTACGCTATTCTTCGCATTGGACCTTATGTCTGTGCTGAATGGAACTACGGGTATCTATCTATCGGATAGTCTTAATTAAGCATGCTGTTATTTGATGAATCTAATTAGTCTTTTTTCTTTTAATGAAATAATAGAGGATTCCCTGTGTGGCTCCACAATCTTCCCGGTGTTGATGAGCTCCGCACTACAAACAGTGTTTACATGGTACGTAAATGGAACTTTTCTTGCAATCTGTGGTTAATGTTTTTGTAAACTAATCAAGTTATTGTGTTTTTCAGAATGAGATGCAAAACTTTACAACTTTGATAGTGGACATGGTAAAGAAAGAGAAGCTTCTTGCCAGCCAAGGAGGTCCCATCATTATTGCGCAGGTGACACTTCTTCTGTTAAACATTAATTAGCGTTCCTTATAAATGACTAAAACGTGTAATGAACTATCTAACTTTTCTGAATATTTATATAGATCGAGAACGAATATGGCAATGTCGAGTCAGCTTATGGAGCTCCTGGAAAGGCATACGTAGAATGGTGCGCAAGTATGGCTGACTCTCAGAACATTGGAGTTCCATGGATTATGTGCCAACAGAACGATGCTCCTGAGCCTATGGTAACCTATAAATTCAAATGGTCGATGAACATCCAATTTTAAATTTTACTGTTCTTATTTAATTGAACACAAGAAACTATTTTCTGCAGCTCAACACCTGCAATGGTTGGTATTGTGATTCTTTCTCACCCAATAGCCCCAATAGCCCTAAAATGTGGACCGAGAACTGGACCGGCTGGTAAGTGGATAATTTAATTTATTTCTTACTTCGAAGCACAATTTAATTTAAAAGTGTGATCAAATCGGCTTTGCCTAATATAGGTTCAAGAGTTGGGGCGGTCCTGATCCACACAGGACTGCTGAGGATCTTGCTTTCTCAGTTGCAAGATTTTTCCAAAGGGGAGGCACTTTCCAAAACTATTATATGGTGAGGCTTTTTTTTTCTGTTTTTGGACTACTTATTATAGTTTATTTCTGTGTTTATCATTTAATTACTTATATTGTTTGCTGTTATTGCAGTATCACGGAGGCACCAACTTTGGAAGGACTTCCGGAGGTCCTTACCTTACAACTACTTACGACTATGATGCTCCGCTTGATGAATACGGTAGTAATCAATCCTATGTTTTGCATTTGTTTGAATACTACCTAGTTTTCTTATTTAAATTACTATCTGACCAAACTTTTTTCTTATAAAAACAGGAAATATTCATCAACCAAAGTACGGTCATTTGAAGCAGCTGCATGATGCTTTACATAGCATTGAGGAAAAACTCACCGAAGGCAACGTTACTACCATAGACTATGGCAACTCTGTTATGGTAGGTGAAGTTTCAGTTCAACACTAGCAACTTACCAAATTAACATATTGGGCTAATGATTTCTTATGCCTAACGACTATATAGGCAACTATTTATACAACTGAGTGTGGCTCAAGCTGCTTCTTGGGGAATGCAAATGCTACTTCAGATGCCACAGTGACCCTGAATGGCATCGAACACACAGTTCCTGCATGGTCTGTCTCCATCCTTCCTGATTGCCAGACCGAAGTGTACAATACCGCCAAGGTAGTAAAAAATAGATATATATATTGCTTTCAGATTTTAGTTAATCTACAAATGGAATATTAACGCTAATTGGCTCAACTATGTGATTACAGGTGAACACTCAAACTTCAGTGATGGGTAGACTACCAAATGAGGCCGAGTGTCAACCTGATTCTCTCAAATGGTCATGGAGACCTGAGAACTTGAATAATGCCATACAATTGGGTAAGGGACAGTTCTCTGCAAATCGACTCATTGATCAAAAGAACGCTGCTAACGATGCCAGTGACTACATGTGGTACATTACAAAGTAAGTTCTTTGAGTTATATCTTTTTTCTTTAATTAATGGTTTGGTTGATAGATAAATTGTTACGATAACTGGTTTTCTTAACCAATACCAACAGTATAAACTTGGAAAAGGACGATCCTGTCTGGTGTGATGATATGACCCTCCGAATTAACGCGACCGGTCATGTTCTTCACATATACCTCAACGGAGAATACATTGGTATGTGACAAAAGAGTTCAATAATTTGGCCTTTTATGCAGTTAATTAATAAGATAATAAAATATGATAACCTTAATTTATTCGATTTCTAGATTCTAAATGGGCTACATACGGCGTTTACAATTTTGTCTGGGAGAACAAGATTAAGCTGAATCCAGGGAAAAATTCGCTCGCTTTGCTCAGTGTGACTGTTGGGTTCCAGGTAATAATGGTCACATGCCTGTACTTACTTCAACTAATAAATTTAAATCAGATCTCTAATTAATCTCGTTTTGAATTGCAGAACTATGGTCCAATGTTTGATCTGTACGACAGCGGAATTAAAGGTCCAGTTCAGATAATTGGACGCAAGGGTGATGAGACAATAATTAAGGATTTATCTGGACACAAGTGGAATTACATTGTTGGATTGCAAGGCTTGGATGAACAACGGCTGTACAGTTCAAATTCATCCAAATGGAATGAAGATAACCTTCCCAATAAAAGGATGATGACCTGGTTTAAGGTAAAATAAACAACTACTTCTCATAATAATTGACAACATTCTTAATCATTAATAACTTAATTGGCATGCTTTATGTGTAGACCACCTTCAAAGCTCCATTAGGGTCAGCGCCAGTCGTGGTAGATTTGGAAGGATTAGGCAAAGGGCTTGCTTGGGTTAATGGCAACCTGATTGGTCGCTACTGGCCAAGCTATCTCGCCAAAGAACATGGTTGTGACCTACATGCATGCGACTATCGTGGACCCTATAACAACAACAAGTGTGTTACTGGTTGCGGTGAGCCTAGCCAGAGATGGTAAGTCGTAATGTGTTCTTGGTTGAGTACTAGCTAGGTTAGATGAATAAAAAAAAAGTACTAAAATGGGTGACTGCAGGTACCATGTGCCACGTTCATGGCTCAAGGACGATGGCAATTCCTTGGTATTGTTTGAAGAGTTTGGAGGACACCCATCGTTAGTCAACTTCCGAACAGTTGAAATTGAAGAAGCATGTCTTGATGCTTATATGGGTAACACTGTTGAGTTGTCCTGCCAAGGCAAAACCATTTCCAACATCACAACAGCCATCTTCGGCAATCCACTTGGCACCTGTGGTTCTTTCGAAGCGGGTACCGGGTCTATTGACGTCTCAGACATTATTGCTAAGGTAAAGCTTCTAGTTTTTTAAAAGAATGTTAACTAAATTTATGCTGCAGTGTTAAATCACACATGTTTAAATATTTTCAGGCCTGTGTTGGCAAAGAGAGGTGCACTATCGAAATTTCTGAGGAGAAATTGGGACACCCTCAATGTGGCACCAACATTGTAAAGAAGCTGGCTGTGGACGCCACTTGCAGTTTCTAGATTTTAGTTTTTTTATGTCTAGTTTTGTAGGGAGGGTGTAGAAAGTCCTGAATAAGCATGATTTATAAATAAAACAAGAGTTCAATCTTATTTTTACTTGCATGTTTCTGTTATTATATCAAGTATCAACCTAACCCAGCAGGAATGTATGTCCAAAAATCTGAACCAAAATTCCCTTAATATAAATATTAACTATAATTTAAATTATTTAGCAGGCTATTCTTTTAATACCATCTTTGACTAGATTGGCAAATACAACAACGTTTAAGTAAATTAGCTGTCCAACTTTAGTACAGAAAGAAACTAGCTAATCAAGTTGTTATGATCATGTTTCTGTCAATAAAACTTTAAAAAAAATGACCAGTACAAGGAATTGAACCCAATTACTGAATTATTTTCTAACTGGAGTGATGTATGGTTCCTGGTTATTTTAGTACATATCTAACATTCAATGTACTATTTATCAGTAAGGGGGGAAAAAAAAAAAAAGGAAACTCCATTCATTCATCTTACATGAACTTATTAGTAGCCTGTTAGCATTTGTGTGCAATTGCAACATATTCTCTGATTTTTCAGAAAAATTTGACATTATTTGCGTGCATCAATTAATTTCGAGAAGCTAACTACTCTCCACAACCTATCACCAGTCAATGGGAAGATGTTGCTCCTCAAAAGCACCATCTTTTATTCCCCAGGCTCATAATTGCTGCCCAAACAGAGCCAGAGGTGATTCTGTCAGCAAGTGGCCTGAACAGCAAGCCTGTTTGTGTTCCCACAACTGGTTGATCCAAAAGTTTCTTTTGTCACTGTAAACGAACACATCTCCTCCCCAACACAAGCCTGCGAATTAGTACGACAAAAACAATCTCAACACAGCTCATTTTCAAAAGGTGGTAGGTTTTGTGTGCTCCATACCTGTTGGACTACGGACAAGGCAATGTCAGAATCACAAGAACCTTTCTGAAATGAATTGCATTGCCCACTGGGATTTCCAAAGCTAGCGAACTTGACATCTGAGATCTTATTACCCCCTTGGCATGAAATTTCCAATTTACTTCCCTCGTATGCGTTAACGCATGCAGTACCTACTGTTACTGTCTGAACACTCACATTCGAAGGATTTCCGCCCAGTTCTTCGAATAAAACCAACGAGTTCTTAATGGAGTTGTTCAAGAATGACCTTGGAACATGGTACCTGTCACAATAACAGAATATGGAGGGGCATTTTTGTATGCGTCGTTCGCAAAAGTGACTCGATTCGCGATTATTACCATCTTTGGGTTGGATTTCCACAATTGGTTACGCATTTGCTTGCACCGTATGCACCGCGATAGTCACATGAGTTGCTGCATCCGTCGCCGCCAGCCATGAAAGAAGGCCAGAAACGTCCAATGCTTTGGCCGTTGACCCAAGCCATGCCTTTGCCCATTCCTTGCAAGTCCAACACCACAGGGTCTGTTCCTGGAGGAGTTTGGAAAGTGGTCTAAGGCCAACAAGAACATTAGTTAGTTTAATCCGTTTTTCATTGGTTTCTGGAACATAAAAAACACAAAAGCATTCAATAAGTGGAGAGTTTAATTTTATATAACGCAATAGAATGCAATTGTACCTTATACCAGGTAAAGGCCTTCCTCGTTTGAAGATCACTCGATGACCATGTGACTCCATTGCTTGACTGATCATTGAAGAATTGTTTGTCGATGCCATTCAATCCAATCTTCTCCGACAAAACGTCAAAGGTTTAGTCATATCAACTTATCCTGCAGCATCTTTTAAGCTAATTAGAATTGGATACCTTATAAGCCCAACTGTATGTCGATACATCAATTTCAGCATTTCCACTTCCAATGACCTTAACAGGGCCTCCGTTAATGCCAGCAGGCTGCTTATCGAAAAACGACCCGTAATTCTGCCAAGTATAAGTATAAGATTAAGAACTACCAAAACTTTGACAGAATTTTCATTAAAAATTTAATGGGTTCTGATTTTCTTACAAATCAGTGGCTCCATGTTATCGACCTAAGAGGAACAAACCTTAAATCCAACAGTGGCGCTGAGTAAAGATAAAATGTTATTCCCTGGGTTGAGTGCGACTGGCTTTACAAACGTGAAACTGTCATCGCCTTTAGCACCCCACTGACTTCCTGTTGTCCCATCCGGTTAAGAATATATTCTTCTCAAAACCTAAATAGTTTTTTGATGGAATCACAAGCTGAACATACCGACAAATTTCCCGTTAACAAAAACGTGAAGAACTTGTCCTGATGTTGTTACACTCAGATTTGCGTTGCTCCAGTCCGAGCCATTTATAGGAACACTGCATGGTTGGTTCAATAGATGACAATGAACAAGTAGTAGAGAAATATAATCATGTCAAGTATGGCACAACAGGGATATCTATACACTTACTTTGTCATGTACCACAAATAGTCACTAGCATCAACTGCAGCTGCCTTTTGTTCTAAAAGCTGTGCTTTAGTAAAAGTACCCTTTCCTCCAAGGGTGTCATCCATGGGTTCTGCTACCCATGTCCACGAAAGCTGGGTACCAGAAATGCTTGGTTTCTTTACCATCACAGAGGTTTGTGTATTAACCTATGGAATTATCCACCTTAGCCTGTAGTAATTAGGAGCAAAGCAATCGTTTAATATGAATCGGAATCACTTTGTGCTTCTCACCTTTGCTGTGTTGAAAATTTCCTTGCTGCAGTTTTGAAGGATACTAACAGACCAAGCAGGCACAAAGAACTGACCATCCTGTTTCAAGTCGACCGTGCTATCTACTGATGGACTTTCGTTGGATAAGAAACAGAACTTTTCTCCGGTGGCATTATTGGTGTACATCGTCAGCTGGAAACAAAATGCAATGTCAGATCATAGGTCAAACACTTCAATTAGCATATGACCTATCAAAGTTTTGATGCTGATGCTTACATTGCCATTACCAAGATTTGTGGTTTTAGGGTTGCCCATGGTGAGCATTTTTTCCCCCGACTTGATAGCATCATGAAGTTGCTTAAGATGTCCCCACTTGGGTTGATTCAGATTCCCTGAGAAATTTGAGAAATTGCAAGATTACCTTGGCTCTCGAAGCAATGACGACTGAACTACAGGAATGACTTTCCGAACTTGCAATAAAGCATAATGTGGAGGAATTATCTTCTTCATTACCATATTCATCAAGTGGCGCATCATAATCATAAGACGTTGTTATATATGGTCCTCCAGATGTGCGTCCAAAGTTGGTGCCACCATGGTACTGATGATAATCAAAAGAGCAGTCCCATGTTAACAGAAAATTTCCCATTTTGGTATTTTAGTGCTACTTTTACCGGTTAATCTCAAATTGGTTTAAGTGTCGCTAACCATGTAATAATTTTGCATAACCCCACTGATCTGGAAAAACCTTGCAACAGCAAATGCGCAATCTTCAGCAGTTCTATGTGGGTCTTGACCACCCCAATTCTTGAACCTGCAACACAAGTCTGTCTTATAATCTTCTAAAAATCTTAAATAGAATTTTCTCATAAAATAATTAAAAGACCGTATACTTACCAACCAATCCAATTCTCTGTCCAAATCTTGGGACTACTTGCACTGTTTGGTGTGAATTGATCACAATAATATCCATTACATGTGTTTATCTACAAGACAAGACAGACAAATTGTCACAAATTAAGAGAACTTGCGCCTTACTCCCGTCCTAATGCGTTTGTCTGTAAGAGAGACAATTACCATAGGTGGGGGGGCATTGTCTTGCTGACACATAACCCAAGGAATGCCAATATTAAAGGATTGGGCCATTTGAGCGCACCATTTAAGGTACTGTTGTCCTGCATCTCCATAAGGTCCCATGATATTTCCGTACTCGTTCTCAATCTGTTGGTTAGTGATGAATACCAAAATTTTCAGTTTATTCCTTCAATCAGTTGCTATAGGTATAAGAAATATAAATAATATACCTGAGCTAAAATGATCGGACCACCCTGTGAAGCAAAGAGTTTTGCTTGTTTACATACATCAATGACTTTTGCAACAAAGGTTTGCATCTCATTCTGCAAAATTAATAATTTTGAGGGAAAAAAAAAATAGAACAAGAAGTCAAGAAAACAAACAATGAAAAGAGACATAGATTGAGACCTTAAAGATGTCATTGTTTGTTCTCAGCTCAATACCATTGGTGTTGTGTAGCCAGACAGGAAAACCTCTGATATCGAGGAGAGAGTTCTCAAGATTCTTTCAACAGGGACATAGACAAAGCCATTTCACAGAATTCATAAAAATTTACCCATAGTTCCATTCAGCGCATGCGTAAGGTCCAATTCGAAGAAAGCCGTATAGTCCACTTTGTTGAACTAGCTTGAAGAACTTTACAATGTCCAGATTCCCAGAGAAATCATACTGAGCCATAACGAAAACAGAAGATTTGAATTTCTTCATTTCACCTCACATGAATGAAAATTCAGCACTAACCTGTCTGCGACGAGGTTCGTGCTGATCCCAAAAAATGTACGTTTCAATAACGTCAACAGAACCTTCTTTCGCTTTCTTGATCAAATCCGGCCACATCTGTGAGCACACTGTTATTGTAAAAACAAGTTGTGCTGTACTAAAAATAGTTTCTATGAGAATTCTGTGCTACCTGTGGTGTGCTACGAGGATAATGAATTGAACCAGAGATGAGAATTCGTCGTTGCCCATCAATAATAATGGCACTTGAATCATAAGAAACATTAGTTCCTAGTACTGAGGACAACGAACACAGCAAGGCTAGACTAATGAGATGCAGCATTTTCAGACAAGAACTCGACATTCCAATAAACAAAAACAGATTCAGAATGAACCCCACCAGTCTTTTGTATGCGACCAGTAACTCAAAATTAGACAAGGGAGAGATGATATCCCGACGTACAGAAATCAAAAGGTACGACAGGGATCGGTCAGAAAAGTTGATGGATGATGACCATTCTGTGGATGTACGAGGTGTTCTCCATTTCTGTAATGCACCGACACTTTCGGTTGAGACTGAAGTCTATTGCTTAATTAGCACAGTTGAGCTTTAAAGACGTGATAATCCAGCCAAAGGAAGGTTCCTCACGGAACAAGTGTGGACGTGTACTTGCACTTTGAATTCTTGGGGACTGCTTCATTTATCATGTTCAGGTGCCGAGAGTACATGAGGAAAGCGGCCAGAAATAGAATTAAACCTCAACATTCCAAACTTAGAGCATACTGTTATTCCACTATCGTAATTTTCTTACCTTCTGAACTGTAGAATTTGATTCTCGAATTTAGCTAATTCCAAATCACTTTTAACGTAAATCAGATTCACATAATGAAGGGGTGGAGTTGCTAGAAATGTTATCTGTACAAATTGCGGACTTTTAGTCATAGATGGTATCGTTGCCAACTTTATGATTCAGTAATGACAGTTACACGAGCTAAAAATGTTGCAGAATTTTGTGAAAATAAATATATTTTTATTTAAAGAAGTGCAATTAAAGTTGCAAAATAGTGAACTTTTATTATAAGTGCAAAATATTACAAGTTTTTAAAGAAGTGCAATTAATTTCAAATTTTTTTATACATGTATTCTAAAGGTTCACTTCAGTGCAATTTTTTAAGTACGTATCTTAAATTTAAATAAGACTTATTTGTGTATAATGTATACATAGTATATATGTAATTTTGTGTCATTTTCAAATTTTTTCCTTCCATCTGTAAATATTATTTGTATCTTTATGCTGAAAAAATGAGGAAATATTTTTTATATTTCCATATAAAAGAATGAAAAATTGAGATTATTCTTATAATATTTTTATTTATATCATATTTATTATTAGGTGATTATTAATAATTTTATTTTTATTAATTATATTAATTAAAAATTATTTAATTAATTTTAATTTATTATAACTTTTCTAATGGGTATTACAGGAGAAATTGATGAGAAGTTTTCATAAAAGTGTTACAAGAGAAGTGATGAGAAAATTTGCAAAAATATCAATGATTAAAAAATTCAATCAATTTTGTCGATTTAACTTTAAAAATCTTAAATGTCTTAATTTTGGATTCAATTTTTAACTTTTTTGTTCGATTTACTTAAATAATTCTTATTGTTAAAAACTGATCAATTTATTAATTAATCGGTCAATTCTTTCAAATTTTTCAATGATAAAAACTATCTCTTTCAATCATATTCTAAATTCTTTAATTTTATTTAATCAAATGGGCAAAAACATCCAGACTGAATGATTCTACTTTAAGTAAATCTATTGCGAATGCAAGACTACATAGATTTATAGTTCAAAAATAAGCTGTACAAAGTTAAAGTTCCCACCTAAAGATTTTCATATATTTATATCATGTATCAATATAGAAGTAAGGGGTGATATTTTCTAAGGGTTACGAGTTACGACCTCCAAAGGAATGCATATTAAGTTATTATTTTAACCCTAGCCAGAAGCGCTCTACTGGAGGTCGAAACAGTTGTCGCTGTCTCTCCTAACGACCCGGGCCCTCTGGTTCTCAAGGCTTTCGCTCTCGATCTACTTGGATAGAAAACGTCAGCCCTGAGATCGTTGGACTCGGCGTTGGTGCACCGGCGCGGGAGGTCACTTACGAGGAGAGAGCATGGGGATGTTCTCGTTAAGAGAGGGGAGTTGAAGATTGAGGTGAATAAGAAGCGGCAAGTTGACTCGGTGATTGAGGATTTGAAGGAGGCTGTGGAGGAGTTGAGTGGTCATGGAAATGACAATGCGTTTTGTTTGTTGGGTGAGTGTTATGAGTGGAAAGGCATTAGTGGAGAGGCCAAATGGGCTTTTGAAGAGGCATTCAGGGTTAACCTTGAGTCTGTAAAGGCTCATCAACGTGGCAGTTGTGCTGAGGACTTTCGTGATTGAAAGGGAGAAATGGAAGGGCGGTGGGACCTAGCAGAAGCAGAAGACATAAAGAAGAGTGACGGTTCAAAGCGCGTGGAGAGGAACTAGTAGGAGCTGGGCGGAGAGATCATGCACCATCTACTTTGAAGATGGTGAGTCCAACATCATCGCTGCTCAAGTAAGTTACCTAATCCCAACGAACACTCACTCCCTTCCAGGTACTTCTTTTGCTTTCTCTTTATACCCCTCTTACTGATACAACCCACCAAGGCAATGGAGACTTGAGGATGTCAATGGGTCTAATTACAAGGTCACGCTCCAACAAGCTCAAAGCACAACTTCAGATTTATGTACAAGCTTTTGTTTCACAAGAACTTC
>JANZLD010000236.1:23673890-23684540 GCA_026413575.1 Erythroxylum carthagenense
TAAATATTAATTTATAAATAAAAATTTAATTTTAAATTATTTATTTTATTAAAATAACATAATTTTATTAATAATATGTTAATAAATATTAAATAAGAGATTAAATAAATTTATTTAATTAAAAATAATTTATCTTTAAGTTTTATCTAAAATGTAATTATTATCAATAATAAGAATACATCTACATTAACATTAACAACCAAACATGTTTTTGTTTTTATTTGAAAGAAAAACAAAAACAAAAAACTGAAAACAGAAACTGAAAACTATAACAGAAAACAAAAGTAGAACTAAACGGTCCCTTAAATTCTTGTTTATTTTATCTGATCTTGTGGGATCAGATTACTTGTTCCACTTTTGATGTTTCAATTCTGCTCCAAATCATCTTATCTACATATTTATATGGGACCTATATAATATGTGAATAAGATAAGTTGAAATAGTATTGGAATAGCAAAATGGGAACATCATACACCTCCCATGATCTTGCACCCTACCGATCAGTAGGCACTGTACTTACTAAAAAATGGTGCAAATTTTAGCTGTATTGTACTAGTTGTTGGTACCAGCCTAATAGGTAAATTTTGCAAATTTTAAAAATTTTGAGGACTAAAATGCAAAAAAAAAACCTAAAAACTCTAAAGCCTTAGTATTCTTCCACTTCCCCGCCTTAGTGTCAGTCTCCCTCTCCCTAATCACCCTTAGCCTCCTCCAATCATCTGAATTTAGTCACCCTTAGCCTCCTCCAATCATCTCAATTTAGTCTCCATCACCTCGTCGTCACTTCGCCTTGCTGTCACCATCACCAATTTCCATTGTCATCGTTAATCTCTCACAACCTGTCATAGCTTCAAGTCCTGCAACCCATCATAGATCATCCTCCAAGCTTCACCTGCACTATTCCACCATCGCAACACATCATCCTCCAATGTCGTCTTATGTTGTATTGTAAAATTCTAGTGTTATGAGCTTGTGCCTATGATAAAGATAAAGTCAAGGGAAACCGTGTGTAGTAATTGATAAAGTGATAATGTGATTGCTTATGTTGTGGTCTTATGGACTTGTGTTGTATGGCTTGTGAATTGTGAATGTAGAAGTTTGAATTTGTGTCATTCATAAAAATTAACAGAGTATTGTTTGGAAATTTGAATTGGTTGTGTTTCTTGAGATGATTGGAAACTAGAATTTTGAATTGAATTATAAATATGAGGTTATTCACATGTTGTCTGAAATTTGGAATTGGATTATAAATTTGATATTATTCTTATTTGAAATTTGAGATTAAGATACATTAAGATTTGAAAGAAATGTTAGTCTTTATTATAATCTGTTATATATTATAAATTAAATTTTGTAATCATCAAATTGGATTAGTTAATTTATGGTTGAATTATATGATTAGTAATTATACAAATTGAGTTATAGTTTTGAGTTTATATCTATGATTGGATTTTAATCAACTAATCAATATTCATATAAAGTAAGTTATAGTTAAAAGTTTATGGTAGAATCATATAATTATACAAAGTAGGTTAGAGTTGTGGCTTTGTGTTTAAATCATGTAACCACACAAAAATGAGTTATATTTGTAACTTTATGGTTGAATTATGTGATTACACTAACACTAATTGAATTATAGATATGAGCTTATAGTTGAATTATGGAATAACAAAAAATGAGTTATAGATGTGACTTGTGAGTTTATGATTGAATTATATAATCATACAAAATAGGTTATAGTTGTGAGTTTATTTTTTAATTATATAATTACAAAAAATATTTTATAATTATGACCTTATTTTTGAATTATATGATAACATAAAATGAGTTATAGTTGTGAAAGTGCAGCAATCGATGTATATATTTGATATTTGAGTTTAAAAAGAAACATGAGTTATTGAGAAACTATTATTGATCTATTTCTTCATTTTTTATATAACTTTATTTTGATATGAAGTTATGAAGTTATTAAGTTAGTTTTAATATATATCTTCATTTATTTTTATAAATAAATGAAAGAAAATTAAGGTGGTATTGATAATTCAACCACTATAGGAAGATTCAATGATTCAACTTGAGCTCATACTGGATTGGTTCCTGGAATAAAGAATTACACCATTTGTTTGTATTGTAACAGTCATCTAAAAGATAGAGGAATCACCATATTAAAGAAACATTTAATTGGGGTTAAAAGTGATGTGGAACCTTGTGAAAAGTGAGTGATGTGAAATAAAAAATTAAAACTTTGCTTGAAGAGTATCAATATGAAAAAGATATAAAGAAAAGATTAAACTATAAAATTAGTAGTGGAAGTTCTTTTATTCGTGGTTAGAATGTTAGTGGGGATATTGAAGGTAGTAGTATTCTTACCCAACAACAAGGAATGTTACACTTAATGTTAGGAAAAGAAAAAGACAAGTGTATAATATTTTTACACCATAAATAACTCCTAGAGCTCAACCTTCAATTCGTAGTGCCTTACAATGTAGAAAAGTGGCATATAATGTAGAAATAATAATGGCTAAATGGTGGTATGATTTACATATGACATTCAATGGTGTTCAGTCTTATTATTTTTAACTTATGGTAGATTTTATTGCCTCTTACGATCTATAATACAAAGCTTCTTCAATTAATGATTATATAGGTAAACTTTTGAGTAACTCTGTTTATAAAATAAAAAGTTATTTGGGAAAAAGAAGGACTTGGGCTACTTATAAGTGTTCAATCATGTGTGTTAGTTGGACAAATAAAAGATATAAACCTATTATTAATTTTTTTGTTTATTGTGCAAAAGAGACAATGTTTTTGAAGTCTACTGATGTATTTGGCTTTATTAGGAATGTTGATATCTTATTTCATATATTTGATGAAGCTGTGAATGAAATTTGGCTAGAAAATATTGTTTAGTTAATTACAAACAATGATTATGAATATAAAGTAGCTGGAAGAAGATTGCAAAGCAGTTATAATTCTTTCTATTTGATTCCTTGTACTGTATTGACTTAATATTGAAAAATATAAGAGGTGCTATATATTTTGCTATTATTGATGAGACCGTAAAAGCTAAAAAGGTGACCAAGTTCATCTACAATCATGCATGAGTCCTAAATTTACTGAAAAAGGATTTCACAAATGGTAGGAATTTGTGTCGTCCTATTATTACAAGATTTGCAACTAATTTCTTATGACTTTACTATTTTATTTTGATGAAGGAGTTGAGACAAAGATTTACAAGTAATAAGTGAGTTGTATTTTAGTATGTTAAGTCTAACGTCAAATTGGGGGTTTTCTAGAATTAAACTTGAAGATAATGAATTTTAGTCCTAATGTTAATTTGTCATCTGAGTTTGTGAACATTTGATGAGGGTACTTCTTCTAACTGATAGTGATGAGAAAGAAATAATAAGTTATTTTTATGATGCTATGAAGAGAGCGATGGAATCAATCAAGGTCAATTTGAAAAAGAGCTCTTCTTTGTACATAACTTATATGTAACTTTACTCTCTGGTGTTTGCAACTGAGCCATTTTTGAATCCTAGTTTCTGTTTCAGACCAAGTTTTACAAAGCAAACTGAAGTTAATATGAGAATATTATTAACTATTACAACCATTGTTGCATATAAAATTATGCAAGATCTCTTAAGCTCACAAATTGAGATTCATAAGGATGCTTCTCGTGATTTTGGAATGCCTATTGCTATTTTTCAAAGAGACAAACCTAACTTTAAGTTTTTTTTTCTACTTTTGTTACTTGTTAAAAATTAATCATTACTTTATTTTGATTATAATATTACTTTTGTTTGTTACATTTACTTGGTGGGACCAATTCTAAAGTGATGTTCCAAAATAGCAAAAGTTTACATTTTGAATTATAAGTCAATGTAAGAGTGCAACAAGATATGAAAGAAATTTGAGTATATTTTGAGTTCACTCATTCCAAGAAAAAGAATATATTGGAACATAAAAGATTGAACAATTTGGTATTTGTTCAATACAATTTAATACTTCAGAAAATGTATGATATTATCATTTTTAAATTGAATATAATTTATTGTAATTTTTTAATAATTTAATTGTATTTATTTACTAGGGCTTTTAATAGGACAATTAGGTTTGTAGATCTAATTTGTCTTGATTTTTTACGGATTGGGTTTATGAGGAACCAAGTTTAATAAATGAAAGTAACTTGGAAGATAACGTTGGACGGGAAAGTTATTGTCATATCATTTGGTGCAATGAATTTGAAAGATACTGATAATGAAGATCTTTTCAATCATTAGAATTTTGTATTAAATGAGAGTTGAGATCAATGTAATTGAGCGAATGCTCGATTGAATGAAGTTCATGATTTTCATTTTTTTAACTTCAGTTATATTTGATGTAAATGTTAATTCTAAATATGTAAAATAAATATAATTGTAAATATTTTTGTTCCAAATTTGACTTCTACTCGGTTGTTTCCTCAATACAAACTCTTGTTGTAATATTTAGAGAGTTATGGACATTTATTGTTCTTTTTATTTGATGTTTTGATGATGAAAAAATTGTAATATTTTAAGTACTTTATGTTCTCTTTAATTTTATATTTATATGATGATTAAATGATTTTTTATATTAATTATGGATATTGTTTATATATGAAAACTAATATTAATATAAAAAATAGATTATTGTTATTTGAATCTTCTGTTTTTATGATTTTTGAAGAGAGATTTGATATAAAATTATAAGTAATATATTAAGGGACTATTTTTTAAATTGAAAAAAATTAAAAGACTATTTTATAATTTTTAAAAATTATTTAAAATAAAACTCGATATTGATACATTATTGTACTAGAATCAAATTTGGAATTGGTACTAGTATTATATGAATATTGTATTATGGAAGGCAATAGTGAATGGCATTATTATTAATATTTTTAAGTTTTGTATCTTATTTTACTAATGAAAGCTATGATATTAGGGAAGGGATCCTCAAACCTAGACGATAAAATAATCCTATAGAAAAGGCAATTTGCATATTGAATCTCCTAGCTAGGCAATTTCGGGACAAACACAAACACAACCACATGGTTCAAACTTCAAATGGACAGTCTTTAATAAGCTTACAATTCTCGAAGAGCATCTCAAGATGCTGCCATTACTGGGCTTAACATTTTTTTTCTTTTCCTTCCGGAAATAGTTGCCCTGTGGCTTGTTTTAAGCATATGGTAAGAAATGCAAATTGGTCAGCTGGGAATCATGTACAAATGAAAAAGACTTGGGGGATGAGATCCTGTGTTTTATTGAAATCAAAAAGCCCGTAATACGCATCTTTTCATAAACTTCAGTTTGGTACTATTGGACAATTGCAAATTGATTAAGGACTTAAATTGAAATTTTGTAAAGATTTGGGGTGACGACTGACGACGCTCTCGCAAGTCGCAACAGACAGCCGAAACGGAAACAGGAGCAGCAGCGCGTAACTTTCAGTCGCACTCAAAATTCTAGAAGTGTCTCTTATCACTTGATAAAACCCGCTTTCTCAATTAGGGTTTTCTATCTTCTAGACTTCTCCTCTCTTCCATTTCCAAGATAACACACAACTCGTATAGCTTGCGTCGTTTGAAGGTAACGATTAGTGTGCCGTTGACTGATATTATTCTTGTTTCTTCATTCCTTTTTGGTGTGAAATCTCTTGTTTTTGTTTGAAGAGAAATGGCGGCTTCGCAGCTATCGGCATCGTCAGTCTCGGGAGCCGCTAGAAACCTGGCGTCATTCCAAGGGTTAAGACACGCAAACGTGAAATTCGCGTCTTTTGGGAGCTTCAAATCTGCCGGAGGTTTATATCAGAGGCCATTCCGGGGCTTGGTCGTCAATGCTGCTACTCTTGTGGCCCCTAAGGTAGTGTCTTTGTTGGGTTTGTTCGCGGTTTTTGGTTTTTGAGAGTCGGAGAATCTGGTCAAACTGTAATTTGTACGTTCCAATTTCTGTATGTAGTACACTTCTATTAAGCCATTGGATGATAGAATACTGGTCAAGATCAAGACAGCTGAGGAGAAGACGGAAGGTGGAATCTTACTCCCAAACTCTGCTCAAACGAAGCCTCAAGGAGGTGAGGTGGTTGCCATTGGAGAGGGAAGAACTATTGGGAATACTAAAGTGGACATTAGCCTAAAGGTGGTTGTTTTGATGGTGGTGATGTTAAATTTTGGTATATGGTATTCATTCTGGCATCACTAAGACATGTTTTGTGCCACAGACTGGCACCCAGGTTGTGTATTCCAAATATGCGGGAACTGAAATTGAGTTTAATGGATCAAATCATCTTATTCTGAAGGAAGATGATGTTGTCGGTGTACTTGAGACAGATGATATCAAGGACCTTAAACCTTTGAATGATAGAGTATTTATAAAGGTAATTATCTGGTTCTGTTTAGTGGGCTACTGTTTTGAGATCAGTAATTTTTACTGATGGTTGTGGAAGAAGTAATTGGTTATCTAAAAGTATATATATATGTATTGTTTTGCAAACACCTGAGGTTATGAAAATTTGGCTTTGGTGAATGATTGCAGATTGCTGAGGCTGAGGAGAAGACTGCTGGTGGTCTCTTGCTCACTGAGGCCACTAAGGAAAAACCATCCATCGGAACGGTAATACAAAGATGTTGTTTGTCTATTTTATTGTTTGTGTTTGATGCTGATGGGTAGTACTGCATAAACAGGTGATAGCGGTTGGGCCTGGAACTCTAGACGAGGAAGGCAAGAGAAAGCCGTTGTCTGTCACCCCAGGAAGCACAGTCTTGTACTCCAAGTATGCTGGGAATGACTTCAAAGGAAGTGATGACAGTAATTACATTGCTTTAAGGGCATCCGACGTGATGGCTGTGCTCTCATAGTCAAACTTGATATGCATAACGTGTATCAGTGAATTTTGCGATTCAAGGCTTATGAATTATCATAAATGTCTTTGGATATGAGCTTGTGTAGTGTTGTTTCAAGTTGAATTGTATCACATTCTTTGCCAGGTGCTCAAACTTTTCCATTATATTATGATGACATTGTTTCGCATTGGTCTTCTTCAATCTTCGATTTGTTTGCTTTTGATATTAGAGAGGAAATTCGTACTGTGGCATTGGCTAAGCTGGGAAGGGAGCTGCGAATGGTCTTGTGGATATAACTATTAATATTTCGGAATTAAAAAAAAACTTACTATTTCGGAAACTATTTAAAAAAATTTAAAAAAAATTTCAACGAAATTAAGAGTTTATTTTTTATATGAAATTTATAAAGACACTCTTCTCCGACAGTAGAAGCGCATTTGCTAGTTGTAGGCTTTATGCACTTCCAAGGAGCCTTATTTAGCCTGTCTCACTTGTGCTTAGGATTAATATTGTAAAAGATCAAACTTTGTATGAGGATTCTGTGCCTTAGATTCTAGAGTAAATAGTTGCGAGTTAACTATGTTGCAACCTGTCTTCAACTATTTGCAAGATTTGAAAGAATTGGATGGTCCTATACAGCTGTCAAACTCAAAGAATGACCTGTTAAAAGGTGGGGAAGGTGATCAAGAAAAAAGTTATCTTAAATTGGATGGAAATGGAGGGATTGATAAGATGATGCAGGCTAGCTTAATGAGATTTGCTGAGATAGCCATGGACGGAGCTATAGTGGGGCAAGTGGGGGCTCCACTTAATCTTAAAAATTTTAATTTAAAATTATTATTTTAAATTTTAATTTCATAAAAATTTAAAATTTTACTCTTATTAATTTAATTGACGACAAAAAATAATTATTATTATTATAGATATATTAAGTTATCAAACAAAAAATAAAAAACTGAGTTCATTTATTTTTATTAAGATTACTTTTATTTGATTCTATGATTTTTTTTAAATGAAAGCTTCCAAATGGATAGATAAAAACTACATACTTAATTGGTTTTTTTATTCAAAATTTTCTACCTTTTTGACTTCTTCGTCACACTACTTTTGTCTTTTTGGCTTCTTTTCTCCTAACCCCACAAGGACTACCACACTCAAAGCAAAAAATAATTATCTATATTGAACGCAATTGTGGAAAGGACTCCCTTACAGGCCCCACCCCGTTCTACTGCTGATAGGTAAATTCCTACTTTTTTTTAGAAGAATGTGTAGTACGTATAATTTAGAGATGGAATCTTGCAAGTTGTAATAAAATTGGCACAATTTTGATCTCTACATTCTTTTATATTTTTAGTGAAGACGCAAGATAAGATTTCTCATTGAAACTTTTACACAAAGAGAGAAGAAAATATCAAAGAGAGTTAAACAAAGTGGTCCGTTAGTCTTGGACTTTTCAGAAGTAAAAAGTTGCAAGCATGTAACAGATAGCAAATTGAAGGTTGACAACTAACAAGGTAAGAAGGAAACTGCTAAAAAATATAAACTTGTAGATGAAAAATCGTAGCATATAAAATTGTAAAAATGAACAAAAATAGTACAAACTATCTAGCACTAGTGATAATAGAAATAAAAGAAGTACCTTAGATGCCCTTATGAATTAAATTGAAAATAGTAGAAGTTCTCGTATTGATAAGTGAAGAAAAGACATATAGATGTATTTGGTAAACTCAAGTCTATCATAATGAAAATTCGTTACAGCTATCTCTTTAAAAAGTGAAGGAAATATGATCATTAAATTTAAAGCTGCAAACAATGGGTGACCCAATGGAAGTGACGAAACAAAATGACATCCCTTCTTAATGATGATAAAATTTACAAAGATAAATTATTATTGTTAATAGATGATTGGTTTAAAGTTTTCAAATAATATAGTACATCATTTTCCATATCAAGTTCAATCGTAGTATATACGAAAATTTTACTTTTTGTTTGTGAATTTCATAAATTTACATGTGTGAAGTGTTTTTCAAATAGTTTTAATTAGTTAATTTTTTGTGAATAGATAATTTTTTATTTATTTTGTGTTGAATTTATCCCTAATTACTTAACTTTGATTTCAGTTATGGGCAAATTTCTCAAAAGGCCTCTTACAAATAAGGATTCTATCCCCAACCCTTTAAAGCATGCTCATTTAGAAGTCAATTTAGATGATCTTTAGTCTGATCTAGGATTGCAAATTTTTTTTCAGATTATCATTTTAATGATCGTGATAGAATATGAAAAGCTTATTTGCCATGAAAAAAATTTACAACGATATCAAAATATGAAGATTCGTAAGGAACAATTGTAATAGGTTATATGTAAGAAGCTTAAGACAATGGATGTAATTTTTTGTTTAACAAATATACAAATATTTATATCTTTTTCAGTAATATAAGAGTACTTTAAATATTTTTCCCTCACTCAAAATAATTTCTGAATCCGTCCCTGGAGATAGCCATTGAAAATGTTGCACTTTCTTCCACGTTGACAGTTACAGATCGTGTACAAAAGGACTTTCGTTAGCTATATCAACAAATCAGAATTAACCTTTTTAATTCAATTATTAAGGTTTTTAAAAATTAAGCACTCAATTAAAAAATTGATAATAAATTTAAAAAATTTAGGCACTTTAAGAATTATTATCTCAATTCATAAAGTACGGAGTGACTATTAAGTTTGTTTAATCATAAATTTTTATATAAAAAAATAAATCAAAAATTTGAACTATTTAGTCGATTGAATTCAATTTTCTCAATCTCATTAACTCCAATATGAAGTTTTAATTACATTACGTGCAGTGACTCTCATTCATCTTCTAATACAAAACTATATAACAATATTTCCACTAGTTTTCAAGTCATCAAATACTTGATTTGGTTATGATATGGTACTATATTATTAGCGGTCAATATCATGTATCATTTAATATTATGAATATCATATCGGTATTAGTACTAAATTTAGTTCTAGTACTGTACTATATTAATAGTGGATAATATCATGTAATGATTTAGATAATTACTAAAAATTATAAAATAATCTTTGAATTTTTAAAATTGCAAAATATATCAAGCTATATAATTTTTAATTTTACACCACGAGTTTTCAAGTCATCAAATACTAGATTTGGTTATGATATAGTACTATATTGTTAGCGGTCAATACTATGTATTGTTTAATGTTATGAATATCGTATCAGTATTAGTACTAGATTTAGTTCTGGTACAATACTATATTAATAGCAGATAATATCATGTAATTTTTCATATACTAACTAAAAATTATAAAATAATCTATGAATTTTTAAAATTGCAAAATATATTGAGCCATATAATTTTTAATTTTATATCAACTATATCTCCAAAATCATAGTAATAGAAATTTGAAATAACGACCATCTCTTTATTTTTATTAATATTAATTTTCACATAGTTCATATAGAAACTATAACCAAACTTAATATAAGAAAAATCATTTAATTAACAATATATATATATATAGAGAGAGAGAGAGAGAGAGAGCTAAGCTTAACTCAAAGTACTTAAAATGTTGCAATTTCATCATATAATAAAAAATAATTACATCAAAACATGAAATAAAAAAATAAAGTTCTATGAATCCATAATGTAACACCCCACTCCCGCAGGACCCGAACTCGATACCGTTGGTGATATCCGAGTCCGCGCCATACGAAAATGGTATGCTACCAATTCAAATTTTCGTTCAAACCTCAATAAGTC
>JANZLD010000236.1:23695657-23712485 GCA_026413575.1 Erythroxylum carthagenense
TGCTTATTAACTTCCATTTCAATCAATTCATTTACTTTAACTTTCATAATCCATACAAATCTACTCAATTATCAAAGACATCAAAACCAATCAATTCTTTTCTCAACAATTTCCTTAAAGCACAGAAGCATCTATAACACTATACATATACAAAAACACTCATATAATTTCATTTAAAAATTCCTAAATTTCACTAAAAGATCGGGGTCCAACAAACCAAAACATCCGTTAACTACAAACATATATAGGAACCTTAAACTACTCTATAGGGACATGCATCTCCTCCTCCTTTTATATCCATAAAGATGAAAATTTGAAGATTTATACTCTACATGTGGTTACCACAATATGCACCACCATTAAGAAATGCAATATCCAAATGGATTAATAAGATCCAAATAGATTGATATTAACATGTATATCAATAAATGTATGATCATGTGGGTGTTTGGGGAGTTTCTCTACTACTGGTGTGTGTCGCTTTCTTCCTCTGCATTGCTCGTTGCTTCCTTTCGCTAATGCGTTTTTCCCTTTTGGTTGTTGCGTTTTCTCTCTTCTCTCTGCTTGCATTTTGTATTTTGTATTTTTTTTCCTCTACGTTTTTGCTCCTATGGATTCTTGTTTTGTTGCTGAAAATTTTCTGTTGTTTCATGTACTACTTCATGGACTCCCACATTATTGCATTACATTTACATGTCCACTTGGGTGTGTGAAAGCGTGAGAAAAAGGGTGAGGGCGGCGAGAGAGATACTTTTGAGTGTATTGAAGACAGAAGGAAGCTTTGCGTTTTGTTTTTTTCCTCTGTTTTACGTGTTTCTGGACTCTGTGTTGCGTTTTTTTTTTAAATGTTGCTTCTGAACACTTGTTGTGTTTTGGGTTTTCGCTAGCTGCTTCTACTCTGTGTGTTGCATTGTTTGCTGGGCTGTGTCTTTGTCGTTTTACGTATGTCTTCTACTATTTTCTGCTATGCTATTGGCTTCTTGCTTTTAATCCTAGGTTGTTCTCTGCTGTTCGTTTTGTCGCCGGCGTGGACTGTTGCTGAGTCGTTATATCTATCCACTTGTTGCGTTTATGCTCATTTTGGTTGTCATTTTGGTTGCTTCTCAAATTTCGTTTATTATTACTATTTGATTGTTTGGGGAATGTTGGGCCGTTGCCTTGCGATTTTCAGAGACTTCGGGCGATAGACTGGACGCTGATACCTTTGTTTCCAGCTGCTCTGACAAAGTTTTCCATCTTGTGGCTTTGACGGTTAGTTGTTTCCAGTTTCAACTTGTTACAGATAGAACGAGGGTGGGTTTTGATAGAACACGCAAAGAAGAAGACGCCGACGAACTTGTCTCAGGGGAAGAAGACGGAGGTCTTGTGCATAGTGAGTGAAAGTCGAAGTTCCGCAGATTGTATTGTTGTCACTGTCGACGGAGCATGAGCCAGCAAAAGGAGCAGCCGATATTGACATATCCCAGTCTGACAAGTCAGAGGAGCACCCTGTCTCCTACCACCCACCTGCTGTAAGCACTTTCTGTCTGACATCTTTATTTTTACGCTGCCTGTTAAATTTTTTTTAATTTGTTTGCTTTAGTATTAATAATAATTAGTTCTTGTATTATTTTATATTACTACTATCCGTTTATCTTTCTTCTTCTTATTATTCTTATTAATATTTCTCAGCCTTTATTATATTTTCAGTATTTTTATTATTACTAGTATTTTTTTATCGATTATATTAGCAGTTTTTTAATCTCCTATTTATTTATTAACATTATCTTCTCTTTTATCAATATTTTCACTGTTGTTATTATTACTGTTATTATTTGTATTATTAACCCATTCCTTTTATCCTTTTATTGATTTTCATACTACCTTTTTTCGCTTGTATTGTTATTCTGTTTTCTTAATTTTATTTATTTGCATCATTCCTATTATTGTCTCATTTGCATGTAGGTCCACCGGAAATAGCCTCTCTACTATGTAAGGGTAAGGCTGCGTACTATCAGACCTCCTCAGATCCTGTTTCAATGCGAGATTTCGAACTGGGTGATGATGATGATGATATCATAAATGAGACAGCAAATGTATATTCAATATTATCATAAACGAGAATGCAAACCATGTGTAATCAAAAGCTTCTTTCATTTACAAGTATGTAGAACAAAAAATGAAAAAGAAAAATAAGCAAACAAAATAATATTGCTTTTTGAGTTTTCCTTTCTTCATCTCTTCTACTAGAAAATATATAAAAATTAATGCATAGACTATTACCTAGAAGTGGACATCACTTAACCAAGTTGTGACATAAGTTTAAAAAATTGATCATTTTCAAATACTAACCTACAAAACAAAATAATGGCAGAAACCTCCACAAGCTTGTTAATTTCAAGTTGGGAAGCATTGAAAGAGAGTATCTGTAAGATTAATAATGAACATTATGGTCACTTGACTGAGGAAGCACAAGACAATCTGCATGCTTGGACAAATAAGCATGGTTTTTCATTCTTACATGTCAAAAATTTTAACACTAATTTTTCATTCTGCAATTCAAATTGTCTAACATATCCCAAAAATTAAGGACATTAGCAAGCAAGAAGCTAACAGAGAATAATCAAACAAAAAGAGCAGCTCATTTAATCAAGTCCCTCCAAACAAAAGTGAAGGCTCATAGAGGAAAGTTATCAATATGCAAACCTCAGGAAAGAGAGAATATGAGGGTCCTCTCCAAGCAAAATATCGAGCAAATAAACATGGTTAGATAAAAGCCACTACATATCAAGGTCCAAAAAGATAGTCACACACTTTCTTGAAATATTACCAAACGAGTTAGGGTTCGTGCTTGTTAATTCTTTAGCATGAAATGCAAATGGTAGTAAACGATGCTAAAACTAAACAACCAATTATTTCTACCAAACTCTTAGCACAAGTCACCAAAAGGAAGATCAAGATAATGAATACAACAGAACCCACAACTGAAGAGAGTCGGCAAAAATGAGGAAGGTTGGATGGAGACTGAAAACTACACGATTCGTAAGCCAAATTTTTAATCCTTTTGTTTTTATTTTATTATTAATAGTGTGGGACCCACATGTAATTAAACGTTAATCAGATCGTTAACGTTAACCCACCATTTTGTTAAGTAGAAGGATTAAGAAACTGGTAAATAAAATGATGAATGTTTTTAAAATGTTAGAGTAACTTCTATTTTTCTGTGAAAGAATCTAGTCTCAAAGCTAACAGCGGATTCACCACTATTGGTTCGTTGGACCGTGTGCTATTATTCATCAAAGGATTATCTCTTCCAGGTATCAAAAGAGCTATCTGATTAAGATGTAGTAGCTTGATTCGTTCCAAATCACCAACAGGTAAGACTTTCAAATTGTCAACGTCCGAATGTTTAAGTTATACTTATCAGTTGGTATAAAACTTATTAAAAGTGACCTTTTTGTCAAAAACTTATTAACTATAATTTTGTTCTATCCTGAACAGGAGAGTGTAGGGCCCAAAAATCGCAACCTAGAACATGTAATGTACTACTAATATGAATCTTATAGTGAGTATTATTGATAAATTAAAAATTATTTTACTAATAATTTTTTATTATTTATAATAATGCTAATAATTGTTATTATTATCAGATAATGGCCAGAATTTTCCCAATAGCTATGCAACACTAATTATGTTCCTTGCGAATGATATTTTGTTTTTGTGGGTTTAATGTCCCATCAGCATAATAATGATTTCGTATTGTATTTTAATATTTTTAAAACAATATTAATGTCATTTAAATTATTTAAAAAATTATATATTTTGTCAATTTTTAGTAAGTAGACCATTGATTTAGTTTATATAATATTTAATTAGATAATCGAAACTTTAATTTGATTTTAAAAATAAATTATTTAGACATTAATCTTATACCTCAGCATTTCATACCAAGCTTTAAATTTATACTGACATCACCTATTTAAAATATAATGAGTATCCCTCAAAAAATATATATATATATATAATGAGTATCATTTTAATAAAATTAAAGTACAAAGCAATAAAATAAATAAGAGATAATTAAACATTTTGTAAACATTAAGGGACCCAACAATAAAAATGGGCGAAACCTGTCGACTTTCATGTTCCCATTGAATCCCAACAGTTATTGTTGGTGCCCAGAGTGTATAGTTTATAATCACACACGAGACTTGACAAGGACTATGCTCGTCAATTTCCAACAAACTATTAACAGAGAGAACAGGCGTATCTCAGAATTTCAGTTCTCTGTCTTCTAATTAAGTAGAAAAGATCATATCATACATCATTAGCCACAGCAGCTTTCTGCTGTACTTAAAAGAATCCTATTTCCTATAGTATGTAAGCTGAACGAGAAGGGAGCACCATTGACCTAGTGGATGTGTTATCAGTAGTCGGAGTCAACTTTGCTCTACTTCTACGTGTAGTGCATGCACTCTGCCAATCCCAGGAAAGCTCAACATCGTGTGCAATCTAATATTCGTATCATATGATCACTTGTTTCAAGATTGTAACGGTTCTTGGACTGCCCGTGTATTGCATTCTCCAACTGATCGATAAAAGATACAACCTACCATTATTGTAGTTATCTATTAAACGATGCCGAGTTATCATCACAGTGGCCTCTCCAAGCACTCCCACTTTCAGTCCTACTACAAGCTTGATTATGAACTGGCAGATTACCAAGATCACCATCCAAGCTCATCTGTTGCACTTCAGCAGATGACAGTATCTTAATGCTCTGAGTACAACTTACGAACTCCCTACAACCAATTCAAAAGGCAGCAATTAAGAAACATAAACATCTGACGATGTAAAAACACTTGCATAAAATTCAAGCTCTTTTTCTTACTCCCAAGGATCATCACCAACAAGGAGTATATCATTCTCATGATCCACATAAACCAGTTTCCAGTCAGAACTCTGTGGATCTTCAAGCTGTCCTTCAATACCAAAGATGCGAGCCAGATCATGTCTAAGTTCATCATATCCCATGTACCGGGTGATATCAATAGATCTTCCTACTGAGCCACGCTTTTGAACCTTCAAACTCAAAGGCCAGTGTCAGGTATTCGATGCAGAAGTAAAATCTATTGCCAGTGTCAGGTACAAAATGCTGAACTAAAAAATGTCAGTGGAAGGTAGTCAAATAACATTAGAAACTATTTAATCATTATGTTCATTAGGAAATTGTTTAAAATACCACTATAGTGCCAAAGAAAGGTATTACTGCTAATAACTGAATAAATTTAAAACTTCTGCTAGGTGTTATTCCCAAACACACCGTGGAATCGCATAAAAAGAACTTCAAACAGCACTGACGGACGTAAGGTTTCACACATTCACTAAGGGAAATACGAAAAGACAAGTCCATTCTGAAGATACTTGCTATTCACTAACATATAACTTCCATTTTGTGGTAAAACAAAAATGCTGCATCTCAAGCCTGAGTTTCCTATAAAATTCTATCCTGGATCTCAGGATAGTACTAGCATTCCTTGGATGTGAGAGAATGGATGAGGATGACAAACCTTTGTATATGTTCTCATTCGTTGTGGCTGATTTCCCCATATCCCACCATTCAAAACCCCAGTATCATTGACGGCAACATCATTGGAATATCCTGGCTTCAAAGGTATGTTCGATACCCCAAATGATTGGGAGCTTATGGGAGCAGTAGGTAATTCTCTATCAATATCTCTAGGGTTACCACCATAATTTGAAAGCAAGTTCAGAAGATCCTTTTGAGAATCATATCCCCTTGATAACAAAGTGTCGGGTGCCAGACCATCAATACTAGTTGGAAGAGGAAGATTGTTCTGAGGATTTGATTGGACATCCCCTTCCAAGCCAAAGGTGGGAACAGAACAATTATGCTGGATAGTACCAGCATCTAGGAAATATGACGTACCAGAAGAGGAAGCTTCCAATTGATCAGTTATGGTACCTTTGTATTTCGGCTGCAGTTGGTCTGACCCTTTTGTGCTGGGAAATTCACTTTTAACATGGATATCAGACTTGCTATGCAGCCCCTGAATCAGATTAGTTGCGGGCTCAACTATTGAATCTGCCATCATCGCTGTAAGTGGTTGTTGATTTTTATTCAGGAAGTTTGATGGGGAAATCTGGCAATTATTTGTGGACAGAGAGGTTGAACAAGATGGAGCATCTCCATCTGTAAGAGTGGAATGTGCTTTAAGTTCTATAGTTGGTTTCTGCAGGTTTTGGGGCTGGTTCAAGGGAAAAGCATGTACTTTCAATAGTGCTGCTGTTGACAAGCTGCTATTGCTGATTGTTTGTTGCTGAATTTGTGACAAGGACACCTGTTGGGGCTGCAAAAGTGAGTTTGTTGGAGATAGCAATTGTTGTTGCTGCTGTTGCAATCTCTGAGCCATCGGTAGATGAAGCTGTTGATCTGTGAGACCAGCTTGTGATATTTGTTGCACCTGTGGCTGTGGCTGTGCTCTCTGTGATAGGCTTTGCTGTAATACCTGCAATTGCGTCTGTTTTTGTCTCTGCAAAAGGCCAGATTGCTGCTCCGGCTGTTGAAACTGTGTATCTTGCAGTAAAGAAGTCGGCTGATATGAACTCTTACTAGAGGGGATGCTTTGGGACTGCGTATTGCTTGCCAGTAACTGCTGTTGCTGCTGAAGCTGAGGACATACAACTGGTTGTTGTGTATTTTTATTTGGGATCTGGTTTGGCAAAATCACACCATTAGTCACAGGAGCTGATTGGTATTCTTGATGTTGCTGCTGCTGGATTTGTAGTGTCTGTTGCCGAATTTGTTGCTGCGACTGCAGTTGCAGCTGTGGTTGTGGTGATTGCCTTTGCTGTTGCTGCTGAGGATAAGGTTGCTGAGAATAAGGCTGATGCTGCTGATTCATAGGATTCTGAAATAATTGTTGGAGCGGTGGTTGTTGATTCCATCCCATTAGTGATGGTGGCAACTGGTCGCCTTGATTTTGTGGACTTGGTTTATTAAATTGCAGGTTTGGTGTAGACAGTGTAGGGGATTGGAAATTGAGCAACTTGGATGGATCATCAGTGCTGAGGTTACCATTCAAAGTATTGGAAGAAATCATGGACGGGAATAATCCTGATTGAGAAGCTGGAAACTGATTACTTTGTTGCATGCTCATCCATTGAACTAAACTCAAACCAGGGAAGATAGAGCTTGGTGCATCCTTCATGCCAAAGTCATCTGCAAGCCATGGCATAGCTCTTCTGAAAGCATTCCCAACGTCCAAGTCGTCATCTATATAAGAAGAAGTATTAGATCAACAATGAGGAAAAACTGACACTACAATGCAAACAATATTTTAGTGGGCTTAATGAACTTTCCCTGACCAACAAGGTCTGACATTTACCAATCTTCACTTCAAATAAAAGAATAGGGTAGGGAGAGTAATCCAGTTGATAAATAAATCAACAATTTATGTACCAGGAAAATGCAAGTTACTGGACGTACATGAACCCCTAATGTGAAAAGGAAAAAACAGTGGGTTAAGTTTTTCTTTAGTTTCCCCACAAGCAGCTAATAAAATATCATACTCAACCTCACCCTCCACGGCCATCTTATTTTGGCTGTGAAAGCATTAACAAACAAAACCAGTTTCAAAGCCATGCAAAATTAAGATTAATTTCTTGTTTCCTTTTCTCCACATAATGACAAAGCAAAATAAAAAAGCATGAAAAAGAGAACTGCATTGAGATTTGACTTCAATAAGTGGTATAGAAATCACTAATTTACCTGGCATCCCTGGCTGTCTTGGGAACGTCGGTCTGAAAAATGGAGGGCATATATAGAAAGGAGTTACAACAGGTTCAATCTCCCAAACAGATACACGGCTAGGCCTTTCACCAGCCGTTGATTCATCCCACCCGACCTAAAATTAGTCTGATGTAATCAATCGAGCAATTTATAAACATACAGATGCATTTATGCACCAATGTTTACATACAGGTGAGAGCTAACATACACATGCATTTATGCACCAATGTTTACATACAGGTGAGAGCTATCTTAATATGAAAAAATGTCTGCAAATTAATGTAATAGTACCTGAAGATTGCGCCATTGTGAATTTTTCCACCGTGCTGGATCCACATCACTGATACCAGTAATAGTACCCATGTATCTACGAACACCTGATTCTTCAGTCTCAGACATCAACCTAAATCTCATGCCAAGAGACACTTGTGTACACATTGCCTTATTATACTTGGAGAATGGAATCACAAATTCAGCTGGACTTGCCCTATCAAGTTAAAATGTCAATAACATTCCATAGCTGTTAGTTTCAATACAAGCAGTGATGATGGAAGCAGCACCTTGGATTGTAAAATATAGTAAATGGACTATTGTTTGCAGCAGCATGAGCAGCAGCAGCAAGAATACCAATATGCATGCTGTCACTGGATATGACAGAGGAAGAGAGAGCTGATTGCTGTCTATTCGCATGCCTTACGCCCAAAAGAAGCTGTGATTTTTCATCCCTACATCAAAGTTAGGATACCTTAGCTTAAAAGGGTAATGTCCCAGCTGAAGCATTTCCTCGTGACCATCAATGTCATACCTTATAAACAGAACAGAGTCACCAGCAAAAAGTCTTTTTGTGCTAACAAATACACTCCAACCTGTAGTGAGCAGGTGCCTTTTTGGTTGACCTGCAATAGAACAAACTCCATGTATTGAGTAGATTTTAATACTGTGTTTATTTACTGCTAAAAGACCAGTAGATATGTAGTTCCCGAGATTTCCCATTACCAAGCAGATACAGTGACAAACTTCACTAGTATGGAAAAAAATGTTAATGTCACATAGGTCAGATTTGACAATTTGAAAAGACCATTTTTTGAAAGGAGTTATAGTAGGATTAAAGCATATTAAAATATAGACATAATTTTAGAATGACCGTATCTTTTTACCATCTTGCTTACATTGTCATCTTAATTTCCATACATGATTAAGCACACAATCAAGAAGTCACATGAGGCAATACCGCGATAAATATGTCTAAAATTCCAAGAATTGTCATGTAAATCTCTTGCTACCAGCTCCTGAGCAGGTGGTTGCATTGAATAGTCCTAAAATAACATTTATATTAAGCATTAGAAAAGAAATTGCAAACAGTACCATATAGAACCTATACGTATAGGATGCAAATTTTAAAATATTGTACACACTAGGGTTGGGAAGATCTTCTCAGCCGCTCTTCGAGGTACAGAGAATCCACCATGAGTGCTTGTGTCACTGGCTGTGAGGGTTTTGCAGAAGAACTCAGCAGGTTGTTTGTTTTGCTTGAGGCCCATATCAGATGCAAGTATAGCTTCTTTGTCGTACTGTAAAAGATGATTTAAGTAGACTTATTTGAAAATTTCGAATCTATTGTTGCTAAGCTTTCATGTAACAACCTCAAAAAGTTATCATAAATGGCTGACCTACTTTGCTTACAGGCTGAAGGGTCATCTGGGCATACACCTCATCAGTTTCTGCATCAGCCTGTTATTAAATATACATAAAGATAAGTTGACATTCGGCTGAAGTAAATAAAAAGAAGCTTGTCACTTCAAGTGTTCATCTTATTCACTTTTTAGCCAATAATTAAGTACATTCCAGCACCTACAAGGCCAATGACTAGCAAACAAATTTACGAATAATCATATGCCATTATGAAACAGAAGGATGTGTGGACGTCAAAATCAATTTGGAACTCTTTACAAAAAGAACAGTTATAGTAAAACTAAAAGACGTAGTCATGCACAGCGGGTAACAATTTTGAGACGAGAGCATAAAACAATACTGAAATTAACTTCCAAATTTTGAGATTTTGGGACAACGAAGATTTCATACATGCAATGTCACATTGTGAAGAATGCAGATCAACTTCGAAGGGAGGTTGGGATAATTTGGCATAAAATCAGTTTCCTTTTGCATTGATGCTGCAACCTGAAAGTAATAGAGCCAGAGACTTCTTCATCAGTAATAATAAAAGGAATTAGTTACTTAGATTTAAGGAAAGCAACATACTTGCTCGCTGTGGCCCTGGGGAAAGTAAACTACAAGACTGCCAACTGGAGGCAAAGAAACCAATGGTCCAGCACAAGCATGCCATAACTCTGAATTAATAGCTTTTCTTTCGCCTGCTCTCAAATCCATAAGAATATCACTGTCAGCAAGAAATACTAAAGGCCAAGAAACTTTTAGAAGAATTGTCCTCTTTAATTAATTCACTGTTCTGAAGTTCACTAAAGATGCAATAGATCCATTTGATCTGAACAAACAAATAGTACTAGTTTAGAACCCTAAACAGGTTTTGAGGTGGGATAAAAATATAAAGCCACTACAAATATAATAATTATAGCATAAGTCATTTAAAAGAAAACATAGGTTCTCGTTTATGGGCAATATGACAGCATGACTCTAAAGTAAAGGAGATGTATAGCTCTCGAGTTAAAATCAACCAGTTGTACTGAAATGCAAGAAGGAACCAAAGTTGTAACTATAAGGATGTTTCTCTTTCAGCGAATAACTTGAGGAACACTACTCACTAGGATGAGAAAATTTGTTGCTAGACATACAAACTTTTAGTGAACAAATTCTGGGCTTGAAACTAAATAAAACTCTGAAGATCCAAATGAGAATATGAAACAAGACAGCAACAAAATAAGATAGATAAGAAGCTTGAAATTCTTCGCCAATTATGTGCAGTTGAACGAAAAAACTTGTTTCAACGCCAATTTCAGAAGATAGGCCATAAATCAGGAAATTTTAGAAAGATTGAAGCACATTCCGCCCATAGCTCATCTTAACATAAACAACCAAATCTTTATAAGACGCAAGTAAATTGTTTATAAAAAATCACATGTGACTACAAAAGGGCACCAGTATAATTTGTAAAAATAAATAAATAAATCGGGCAAAAAGACTCCAATTGAGAAATAACAACAGGAAGAATGATTATACCAACAGAAACGTACTTCGAAGGAAAAAGAAAGAAAAAAATCAATCTTTAACGAAGAATTTCATCCTCTCCTATCAAGCAACCAGACAAGTCAAAAATGAAGAATAGTTAATAACAAAATAACCAGGCTTGTTTAAATCTTTACAAAAGCCAGAAAGCATAAAGTAGAGAGAAGCCATCATGACAATACAACAAAAACCCAGAACCACACAGGTTTAGAAATGAACTTCAGTTGAGATACCCACCTTCTCCAGAATTAACCAGTAGCCCATTTGAAGAAACCTTCATTGTAGCAGGTTTGAATGATACGAACTCCCCTCTAGCAAATCCTATCTTTCATTATAAACTCACCACTAGCCTTCTCTTTCATTATAAACTCAGCTCTAAGTCACTATGCCATTGTCAACATTGCACTATATATCGCTTCTCTTGGAGTAACCTACTAAAGTAGCACACTTGATCACACCACTAAACAAACAAAACCAAACACGAACTTTCCTTCCAAACCCATTTTTCTTCGTCCTCTTCGAGAATCCACAATCTTCTCCATGAAAAGAGACTGGAAGAAGGAAGGAGAATCTCAGCCAATTACTGATAAATGACAAATTTCTGGGTGATAACAAGCAAATAAGTTCCACATATTTTTTTTCTCATTCACCGAAGCTAAAGATAGGAACTTTTCAGTGTCCTTTATTTTTCCTTTCGGTGGGACTGGGATCAAAGCGAGAGGAGAGAAAAGTGTCTTGCTGCGGAGAAATCAGAGGTCCGGAACACTGCCAAGAGCAGACGCAAAAGCGAAGACAGCGATTTTATTTATGTGAAGAAGCCGACATGTAATGTACAAAAACATCTTTCAATTTTAGTTTAGTTTAGTTTGATTTATTAAAAAACACAAACTAACAGAGGAAAGAAAATGGTGTGAATGTAACCTATGGCGTAGGTTAATTGGTAAAGAGCTCTCTTGATTTAAGTGAGATTGTAAATTTGAACTTTCTTTATATATGCAACCGTTTAAAATTTGAAGTCAGAACTTTACCTCTCGAAAAGGACTTATTTAGTTCGAGCGAAAATTAATCTAAGTGTAGATGACTTAAAAATACCTTCTCATAATTAATACCTTTCTAAGACACCTCCTAAAAATCAAACAAAAAATAGTGTGAATGTTATTACCATGTTAATTAATTAAAATATTGTTGTAACTTTTACGTCATTGGTTCAGAAATACGTATTGAGTATTGGAATGTGGATAATAATTCCGTTATTTTTCAAATAAAGGTTAATCTTTCTCTTCTGTACATCATCTAGGCATTCCTAGTCCTACTGAATACTAAGTAAGTAACAGTATTCTAATTAATCGTGAATGGGCCGCTGTCAGTCGTCGCGTAACAATAGAATTTATGATTGGATTATAATTAAGTAATGTAAGGACAACTGGCTGCATTTTTTCTAATATAAAGTTTAATTGAGTGAAGTCACTTATATATTCAAGGTCCTCACATGCAGCGATCGCGACCTTGGGTTGAGACATCATTATACCGCAATTGAAGTATAATAAGTGATACTTAGGAGGCTTTTACTTTAATATTTCTGCCCTACTTGAGGTACTGATGATAATGATAGTGTCCCTATTCCGTTATGCTGTAGGGCCCTCTCAATTTAAGTAAAAATAAAGAAAAGGGTTAGATCAAAGTCTAAACACATATTTATACCAAAAATAATATCAACTTATTGTTCTTAGTTTAGTAACATACAGAGCAATTTATACGTTATACGAATCCTTTACACATATTGATATTTCAACTCCATAAAATGCTAAAATGGAAACATTCAAGCATACTATTCTAAAGGGAAACATCCTGATTGATTGGAGATCCCATGTAACAAACACAGGACTTTGGCACCAAGCAAAGAGAAAAACAAGTGGTGACAGAGCAGGAAATCAGGTAATTGTGCCTGACAAGAAACGCTTGTCAATCGATGAATCGAGAAGGAAAAGATTTGGAAAGCACAATATATAGCAGCAGGCAGGCTGCCAAATTAACGACAGCTAGGAAACTCCTTAACATGTGGAACGACCAAGCATTTGTCGGACCAACACCAACCACCTCCAAATTATTTTATTCAGTTCTGTTTAATTCAATATATCAAATCATGGCCCTGGATTCTCCGGTTGGCCACTGCACCTTCCTGCTTGATCTTAGTTTATACGGTATACTGATCTTAATGAACATGTCATGGACAAAGAAAACGAGAAAATACTGTAGTCCATACAACAACCACAACACACACAAAGTCAACGAATGTTAAACCTCATTATTACTTGTCTCTGGAAAGGGAGTTTTCTCAACTTGTAGCATTCAAAAGATTTTCCTAAAACCTAGTTCACACGTTGACTGTTTTCTCCTTTGCATGACTTTCCCATATATATGATTAGCTGTACATAGATTGGGGTCTGTACAAGGAAGTGCGCAGATACTCAGATATGCCCACTTAAGAAAACAATCTTTCCAGACAAGCACTTCTGTACATGAATGAAATCTGTCCTCCACGTGTTTATAGCAGGAAAATCTATTGCGGAAGCTTATTAGGAACGCTCGAATTACAACCTAGCTAGCTATAGTCTTAATGTATTAATTGTTTTCTTGTTCTGCTTATTTCCTTTCATATACCAAATCGTAACAATTAGTAATGATTAATGCTTAATATGTTAATATTTCTGATAGGTTCACATACATATATATAAATAGGCAATATAATTATGCAGATTTCACCAACAAATATTTAGTATATATCTGTAACATTATTTATGAGTAAATATGATCAACTTCTATTTATTTCAAATCGGACCTAATTAAATGAATATGTTCTTCCAATAGCTTTGAGGACTTAGAAGATGATGGGAATTTTGGAGTTGCTGAACTTTGCTCACTCAAAGAACAACTCCTCCACGCCAAGTAAAGCAAGAAAAGACACTACTCAACGCGATCCGATCAGCATGCTTAATGCCAATACGTCATTTCTGACTAAGTACATTTAACTTCCTTCTCAGCATCAGATAGAATTAATAAACGATTGAAGATGTCGGCCATTTCCGTGCAAATAATCCCCTATGACATTCATGCGCCATAGAAAGCAATATTCGTTCATCAGCTTATGGCATACGGCCTCTGAAATTAAGGCATTGATCCCAAAAGGAATGATTCCAATGTTATTCCGCTGCCGACGGCACTCGACATGCCAATGCAATTATCCATTTATGTTTGGCCCCGCACATAGTTGCTGTATATTAGACATTAGTGCCCTGGAAAATGATATTGATTGATACCGAAAGTTGATAACAGTATGAAAGATGAGGAGATAAAGTGAGGAATAAACTGATTTTAATGGTGTATGGATTAATTAAGCTAATGATGGGGTTATTTGCCCATTAATTAAACAACCGCATCATATATTTATTGGTTCAATGAAATTTCTTAAGCACGAAATGTTAGCATATCTAAAGACATGCATGTCTACTGTGATGAATTAATCCACCCTGCGTTCAACATGAGTCATGGTCCCCACAATTCTTATTTTGTAATTATCCCCGATCAGAAACAAACAGATAGAAAGGAACCAATGGAAGTGGTGGGGTTTCATTGGTTTTATGAGTTTTTGTACTCTTCCAAAATCCAAATGCTTTAATTAATGAGATTGCACTTTCAACATTTTGCTAGTTGATTTGTTTGCTTGCTTGCTCCCTAATCCCTATGCTAGATAGCTAGCTAAGCACGGATTAGTCACGACCCTTTAGTAAAAATATATGTTAATTAATCATAAAATTGAATTATTAACTGGACTAAGCTTATCAAGTATGTTCTGTGAGGCTTTGCAGAGTTAGTGAAAGTTGGTCAACAGTAATTCAAGCATGCATGTACAGTGGAGGTTGATGTCGATAAAGGATCCACTGATGTCTCCATCCAGGTGATTCAACCATATCTCTCGCCTACCAAGCCTTGGATTATTATCCACTTAGAAAAGAACAGCCACAATTTTTGCTTTTCATCAAAGTAGCCACAGTGCATTCTTGATGCACCTGTGCGAATGTGGGGTCGTCAGTCAACTTATTTCCAAGGACCAAACCCTACTTTCGCGATAAAGATTTTGAAGTAATGGAGTAGTTGATGACATGCGATATACTTACTCTCTGATGACTTAATTACTCTGAATTATTCACAGTAACCTGACAGCAGTTGTTGTATAACAGTTTGTTTGAGTTTTAGAGATCTCTGACTCCTTTCTATAATATTTGTTATTAGTAGCTTTAGAATTTGGATTTGATCACATTGTCTTGTCCGAACCAAAATTCAAGCATTTGTAAGAACCGCATTACCTCAATGTGATTCTCTCAGAATCCCTCCCTTACTCGTTTATTAACGAGTTCTCTTGATATGATTAGTAATGCAAAAAGATGTTGGCAGTTACAGAACTGGGGTGTTACTTGTTCTCCCAGAGCTTTCTGACCTTGATGTCCTCATTAACATTCAATGTCGAGTTTACAGAATCCAATTCATAAATCAAAGACCGTGAAAGCTAAAAAAAAACTATGCCGTTATGGTTACCAAATTGCAATGGGAGTACGGGACGGGACAGAGCTTGAATAAATGACTTTTATTATATACGAATTCTTGGTTTCCAACTTTGCATGTAATTTGTGAAAAACTACTACAGAGTTGAAGCTAACCCACCCGAGTATAAATAGTGTCTCAATGATGATGCCATTCAAGTTAGAATTGAACAGGAATAAGGAATCGAGAACTAGTGATGGATCAGGTTAATTAAACGCTGAAAAGGCTACAACTGTTAGCCTGGCAATGTCATGCATGCACAAGTTGTTAAAATTAAGAAATATATATATGGTCACAGTAAAATGAACATTTGAGTACAAGCTCGTTTATGAATGCGTAAAGGGCAGTAGGCAGATGACAACCAGAAGTCCCCATTACATGATCAGCTAAACTTGTGGCTTAGGCTTTGAGGTTATGCTGTCACATTGTGATCCACGTCTGCTCCTCCTAATGTATAATTGATCTGTGTCATTTTTCTTTTCCAACCTTTAAATGCCATGTGAGTCTCTAATCAAATGCATGGTAGGCTAAAACAAAGTTGATGTCCCAGTTCCATCTACTGTCGGCATCACCTTTGGAAGTATTCTAGCTAGCTTTCATTACCTCTGTTCCCGTTAATTACGGTCGCTATAATGCTTAATGATACGGTTCAGTTATTTCTTAACAAGATCTTTATTTCCTAATGATTAGAAGGAGACTGAACTTTTGTAATTTAAAGACCAGGTGAAACTGTGGGGTGGGAAACAATCTGGGAATGCCGAAAAGACCATGATATGTAAGTCCAAAGCCAAATCATTTCAAATCAAGGATTTTACCTATGAATGGTCGACAATGTTCATTAAATCTCATAAGGTAGAATGTTCTGCCTACAATTCTGTGACAGTAAAGTCCATATCCCACTTTTCTTTGGACTCAGACTCGTACCCATTATCTTTTATTTTTCTCTTTTTTTTTTAATATGTTAAAGCTTTCAAAAGGAAAACTAATTAAAAGGTAAGACAACAATCGATTTATTTTATCCCGATATTCAAATTTGTGAATATATTTTAATAGTGAAGATTAATTGATTGAAGTCATAAGTAAAATCTTTTTCTCTTCTTTTAAAAGAAACTCTGCCTAAACTATGAAGAAACTAGGCGAGTATACTTGGATAAGTAATTCTACAATTAAGACGTGAAGTGGGCCCTATTAATACCCCTTTAAGTTCTCTTCAGCAGTTTTCAGCATCCCATGCAA
>JANZLD010000236.1:23723850-23737460 GCA_026413575.1 Erythroxylum carthagenense
TTAATTTTTGTATAATTAAATATCTAAAATCTAAATTCTTATAAAAATATTCATTAAAATACTAAAATATATAATATTTATATTCTTATATTTTTTTAAAATCATGACCTTTTAAGTTATTATATACTTAAACAGCTAATACTAAACAGCTAATTTTACCAAATATCTTTAACAAACAGCTAATACAATCCGCTGGTCAAATCTGCTGATAGAATTAGCTATCAACTATCAGCTATCAACTGATTGCCAAGCAGGACTTAAGAATTCTATTGCTAATTGTATTTGTCCACATACTTCTCCCGGCTGGGGACATGATTAAAGGAATTGTTGCTCGAAGAAAAAATAGCGGGGTGGTGTGTACTGTGTACGGTGTACTAGCAAAACGTCCACATCCATGGGTAGAAAAGTCATTTTAAATGATAAAAAATTCTAAACAAAAGCAAAAATAAAGGGAAATTCATAAATTAATTTTATGGTCATAGTCTCGTAGATCTCCATTTCCAGCAAAGACTGCTTTTGCGTTACATCACATAAACTCGCTTCTCTCTCTCTCTCTTATCACGAGAGAGAGGACTTGGTGCTTCTCAGATTGCGTCTAAAATACACTGTCGTCTTTAAAAAGGTCCATACACACAGAAGCTGTGCGATTCAGGTATTTATACATAGTGATACAGATCGAATGCAACAAACCATCCTCTTCCTCTCTCTGTTTCTCGGGTTTTCTGCTGCCGCTGCCGCTGTTGTTGTTTCTTAGTTTATTTTTAATTTAGAGCGCTGTTTTAGTGTTAGTGTGCTGAGGATTCTAAGAGACACAAATGACGGGGCCAACAGCATCACTCTCGTCTCCACTGTGCACGTGGCTCGTGGCGGCGTGCATGTCCGTCACGTGCGCTCAAGATGACTCTCGCCACGCCTTACCTACCACCAAGCTCCGCCGCTGGTCTCGCCGGAGATGCAGTGTTAGTAGTACCACTGCGGTTTCCAGTTCGAATAACTCCGTTGCTCTCTCCATTCAAGGTTTCATGAGTTCCTGTTTGGCTTTCGAGCCTTGTAGTCGTTACTACGCCTCCAACGGGCTCTTTTCTCGATCCACAAATCTCAATCACAAGCAGAGACGCCTCAATCGCTCTGCACGTTCCGGTATTATCTACTTTTTTCCTTTATGCTTCCGTACATTTTCTTTTCTTCTTCTTCTTCTTCTTCTTTTTTTTTTTGTTTCTTGCTTTTCGTTTCAGTTCTTCAATTGACTTCGCAATCTCCGGTTGCACTAATCGTTTCAGTTCTTCAATTGGCTTCGCAATCTCTGTTTGTACTAACTCCCTCCTGCTACTTGTTTTGCATTCATCCTTTGCCGGCTCCATATTTTATCGATGGTAAAAGCCGGAGTCAATGTTAATTGGAGTCCTTCTTCCTTTTTTTCCTTCCATTTTACATAATTAAAGCGAATATGCTTCGGTTTGTGCTTGAAGGATTTGAGGTTGTGCTGGCGATATATCCTATGCTGCGATTTTTTTCAAATCCTTTCTTGTTTTTACTGTGATTTGTTTCTTCTTATTTGCTTTAATTGGATTTCCAAACTTAGATTTTTGCAAATACAAGATTCTGCAACTTTACATACTTTTTAATTTTTCTAGCTGTTGTCGAGTTGACGGAGAGTTGGGCTACGATATGTAGTTGGTTTTGTGAGATATGGTTGCAATTGAGACCTGCAACTTTAGAAACAAACTGTGTGTATGAGCTCCACCGATAGCTCTCGATGCTTATGTAAGCATGAATTTGTTGTGTTAATTTCTGCAGAGTACGGAGATAAGATTTTGATTAGTCTTAAAATCCTCTCTCTCTCTCTCTCTCTCTGTGGGTGTGTGTGTCTCGCTGTCTGTAGACATACATATATGTGTCTCATTTTCATCCTCCAACTGCTGCACTAGCAATGCCTGACCTTGGCTAGTGGAACTGCTGAAAACTTTTAGGGGAAGCTATGGCTATAGCAGTGCAACCAGCCAAGGAAGTTGCGACGAAAAACAAACGTTCTACTAAACAGAGGCGAGTGGTTGTAACTGGGATGGGTGTCGTGTCACCCCTTGGCAATGATGTAGATATCTTTTACAATAATCTGCTTGAAGGTGTTAGCGGCATAAGTGAGATAGAGGCTTTTGACTGTGCTCAATTTCCTACTGTAAATTTTCTTGCACAACTCACTTTTCTTGTTTTATGTGCAAATTTTTCTAAGAATAACATTTTCTTGTTCTTTTTTCTATGGGATGGGGATTGCTTTCCAGAGAATTGCTGGAGAGATCAAGGCATTCTCATCTGATGGATTGGTGGCACCAAAACTGTCAAAGAGAATGGATAAATTCATGCTTTACATGCTTACTGCAGGCAAAAAAGCCTTGGCAAATGGTGGAGTTACAGAGGAGGTCATGAATGAATTGGATAAAGCCAAATGTGGAGTATTGATTGGCTCAGCAATGGGTGGTATGAAGGTAACTCTGAGCTACCTGTGGTGTTAAATATTTGCAAATGAAGAGTACATGTTTTATTCATTGATTCTGGATTCATCCTCACAACAAAGTTGTCAAACTTAATGTTTTATAGCATCATCTGCAGTTTATGTGCGATGTAAACTTAATGAAATCACCACATTTCAGCATTATTTTGATCCCTAGGACCCATTAATTTTTGGAGAAGTTTATTCATGGAAGGCCATCTCCTCATTCTCCATAACATTTCAGTGTATGAGAAAGGGAAACATGTCAAAAGTGGGTGCTAATTGCTCAGGATGCTAAGAGTTTGCTAAAAATTTTATTGAGAATCAAGTGAGGACCAATAACTATTTTGCTATGTCTATGGTCTACTTTTGCTCATTTATCAATCAGCACTATACTTTTGATCATTGTGATGGATCATCGTAATAACTACTAATCTGCACCAAAGGACTGATATGACATCATTTATACCACCACCTTTTAGGCATTATCAACCAAAGTAAAACATAGTACAATGACCACCATTATCCAATTGACCAGTGATTGGTAACTCTTGTGCAATGATGCCATATATCATTATCCAATTAACAGCCTGTGCATGCCGTTCTAGTTTCTCTGTTAATGTAAGAATCATTTCTGGTTGGAACTCCTAACAAGAATATAATGTAGGAGAATGCTTTCCATTGATATCATTTTCTTGGGCAGGTTTTTCCCCATGAATGAATACAACCTTAGAATAATGAGTAACGAAGCTATTTTTCATTGATTTTATTGATAAAAGAGCTTTTAGGCTATGAATTTGTTGACATTTTTATTTTTTGGAATGGATTTGGGCATAAAGTCAGTCCCCTGGTCCGTCAATATATATGAGGGTGTTATAGATTTGCATTTCTTGATATATTTTTTGATTAATTTCTCTTCCTGGTGATTTAAAGGTATTTAGTGATGCAATTGAGGCTCTAAGGATCTCTTACAGGAAGATGAACCCTTTTTGTGTACCTTTTGCTACGACAAATATGGGTTCTGCCATGCTGGCAATGGATCTGGTACGCTATAATTTTTGATATATACATTATCATGGCATTTTCTAGGTAGGACCTAAAATGTAAATTTTCTTCAAAATCATAGGGTTGGATGGGGCCTAACTATTCTATTTCTACCGCCTGCGCCACTGGCAACTTCTGCATATTGAGTGCTGCAAACCACATCATCAGGGGGGAAGCTGTGAGTATTCTGCATCTATGCATATTCAACTATGAAATATGTGATGCCTGGATTATTGCACTTACTCAGTGAACGCATGGTGTTTATATTTAACGAGTGTTCCTATGAGCATGCAGGACGTCATGCTCTGTGGTGGCTCAGATGCAGCAATTATACCTATTGGTATATCTATCTTTTTTCCTTTCTGTCATCCAATGATTCATCTTGGCATGGAATTAAGTCATTAATTATTTCTTTTAATCGGGCCAGGTTTGGGAGGTTTTGTAGCATGTAGAGCACTTTCTCAGAGGAATGATGATCCTACCAAAGCTTCAAGACCTTGGGATATGGTAATTAATCAATTACCAGTCGATGTCTCTCCATCTATAACTTTAGAAATAATGTTTGGACGCACAAGACATTATGAAATCTTTTGAAGAATGTTCTGCTGAATATAGGTTCTTCTATGAAAATACCAACCTCCACTTATGTTGTAGATGTTTTTATCTTTCCACAATTGAATATTACTCCATTCTTTTAACAGGTATTGTCAAAACAAAGGATTTATGGATTTCTGTCTTTAGTTTGGAAATTACTTCCATTTTTGGAAAGAACTCTATGTTTTTTCTTTTGATTGTATTGGTAGCAAAATTGCAAGCCTCGTATGCTTGTTTCCTAAGTTATTCACTTGAATACTTTCTTCTCTGTGAAGCAGAATAGGGATGGATTTGTTATGGGAGAAGGAGCTGGTGTTCTTCTTTTAGAAGAATTAGAACATGCCAAGGTATATGTTCAACTTAATAGAAAGATGTTTATGGACTATTAATCCACTTATCTGTATCTGGTTTTAATATTGAGTTCTTTCCTGTCGTCTCACTAGAGGCCTCTGTCAAATATGTGGCAGTCATTTATATTGGTTGCTGTCTTTAAATTGTTGTATGACTTAGCCTATTTAGTTTAGTTGCACCTGTGAAATCTCTTGCAGTTGTCCCATTTCATTAATCCAAAATTTCTTGCTTGCTCATAGATAAAAGTTGCCAATTCTTAATTGTGAACTTCGATGGCAGAGTAACCCTCGAGTAGTTACATATATGTTCTTTGGTGATTTGTAGGCAAGGGGTGCAAATATCTATGCAGAATTTCTTGGAGGTAGCTTCAGTTGTGATGCTTATCACATGACTGAGCCACGTCCTGATGGTAATGCTCTGTTTCAGACATTTTCCATTCGTAGATCTATTTGTAGGCACAGAGATCTCAACAGAATGAAAAATTTAGCACTTTACATTCTTGTAGCTTCTTCCGTAGGTCCATTTGGGTTGATGGTCATTCAGTTAATCAGCACCTGTTCTGTCCACAAGAAGTGTATTTGGTTGAAGACAAATGGCATAAACCTTTCAATGATTTTAGGGCATGCATTTCGTAAATGAAACAAACTGATGGATTGTTTCCAAGATCACAATAACTGAAGCAAATGTTAGTCTGGGTGTCATCAAATGTTTTTGATGGATTATACAAATTGTTCTTTAATGGAAGTGTCATATCATGTGAATAGAGCCTTAAAATGTATAAATGATAGTAGAGATGTGATTTAGTTTGCATTTTTTGTAGCTTCGTTTCATCAATTAGGCAGCAATTCATTTTCTATACTTTGTTGGTGATTATTGTGTGGCCTGTTATCGGTTTTGGTCAAGAAAGAAATCTAGTCAACCAAAGTGCTAATGGCTTCATTCGGCAAGCTGGAGTGCTGTCACTTATTCTATTTTGATAGGAGAATAATGTGCTTTAGTATCAGATTTTAGTACTGCCAGTTAGAACATGAATGTCAAATGGTTATATTCACATATCATGCATCTATGACGAGAACTATAACCATTTTTTATTTGCCGCAACTAATTGTTCTTCACTGATGCAAGATGCACTATCTCCACAAACTAAATAACATCGTGTATCATGCCTAGCAAATGAATTATTTTCATTAAAGTTTGTTTCCCAGTTTGCTTAGAATTACAAGTTAACGATGTTCCCTTTTTTTTTTTTTTAACATCAAAATAGGATTTGGTGTCATTCTCTGTATAGAAAAGGCATTGGATCAATCTGGTGTGTCTAAGGAGGATGTGAATTACATAAATGCTCATGCTACATCAACACCAGCTGGGGATTTGAAGGAGTATCAAGCTCTCATGCATTGCTTTGGTCAGAATCCTAATGTAAGTATGAAGCATTGCAGTTATATGCTATTATTTGTTAAGTTGATTAATTGAAATCCTTGTATTCTCAGCTAAGGATGAACTCTACAAAATCTATGATTGGTCACCTGTTGGGGGCAGCTGGTGCTGTAGAAGCTATTGCAGCTATTCAGGTAGCAGACTTTTGCAGCTCTAGTTGCAGGCTTGTTTGACAAGAAGTTGTATAGCCGTTAAAACTTAATTGACCAGCTGTTCCTCTATCCTTGGAGACTATACTTAGGTTTTGTTATTCATGTGGTTCTATGTTGACACTTGCTTAGGCAATACGGACTGGTTGGGTTCATCCAAATATCAACCTGGACAAGCCAGATGAAGGCGTGGTATGTTGCCTTCTATTCCTTTAAGATCTAATGATAGCTTGAGGCATGGTTCATTTCTTATGTTTGGTATAAACAGAATTTGTTAGTGTCCAAATTTGTTCTAAAGCTGGAGACATGAATTCAGGATACTAATTTGCTAGTGGGCCCAAAGAAAGAGAGACTGGATATCAGGGCTGCGTTGTCTAATTCATTTGGATTTGGTGGCCACAATTCCTCAATTATTTTTGCAGCGTACAAGTGAAAAGGGGCTCTACCAAACTCCGGTGTAATTTGACCTGAGAGGTATGTAGAAAACGTAACTTCTTCCCTCGCCAATGGCTATGATCTTTTTTTCCGAGTGAACCAACCTATCAGGTCAACGCTAATTTGGTTAAGAATTACCCACATTAACGTAGGAAACTATAAACATGATAGCATTATTAGCATGAACTGGACTGCAGAGCTACCTGTCAATTGGGTGTAATTTGTTTGTAATTTCATAACATAGAGTTTGGTGGCATTCTGCAGTACTCTTGGAATCCTTGTTGTATCCAGTTACTGTTGAGTCCATTGAATACCTTGACTTTCATAAATTTAGCTCGTGGGAGAGCTGGTCTAAGGAGAGAAATGGTTGAAATGGCCGGTCCTTTGGGAAAGTAAAAGGCATCAGAGTGATTATTCAAGACACTGTCCGTTTTTTAAAGTTCTGCTCTTGATAATCGGAGGAGTCATCCACCTTTGGGGGCCATGGAATCTATACCAACATGGCCTTTTTCTAAATATTATGTAACTTGTGTTTCATGCACAAGCTGTCTGACGGGGGCGTTCGGATAATCTAATTGTACTGAATTTTGTGCCACCAAATGGCTAGTTTAACATCGTGGTTCATGCGCTTATGGTTTCTAAGGCAAAGCTTTTTAATCTTTTTTCAGGAATAAAGACAATTTGACGATTGCCCTGATAGGGCCAAGTTGGGAGGTTCGTAGGGGCTTGATTTTGAATGACATGAAACAATTATGTAAACAAGACTTTTAAGACTTGTTTAATTGTAACCTATTTGGATTTTGGAGTGCGTAGATTATAAGTTTCAATGGCTAGGTTTTGAACTGGAGGGGTTTGAAGGCACTATCATTGGTATTAACCTCTTGGTTCCTTTGGAATTTTTGTCTTACCAAATTCTAGTAGCATTCTTCTTACCGTTCTTTACAACAGCGGTACATGAATGGAAAAGTATAAAAACCATCTGCTAGGCCATCCTCCTGATCTATGTGCCCCATCTGTCAATGGCTGTGTGTAACCAAAAATATTAATTAGGGTTTACAGAATTGGGAAATTGCAAGAATTACAAGAAGGGTTAATTGTGGAAAAAACAAAATTTTCTCAAATTCACAATGTCAACTTGAATTTTAAAAATTGTCCTTAGAATGATCTAATTTTCAATTTTTAGGAAAAATAGTTTGACGGAAATTATATGTTAACATAAGACGTGTGAGTCATGTTGAATTAGTATTTTTAATTATTACTTGATTCCTTTTCTTAACCGTTAACTTATTTCTAAATTTAATTATAGTAGATAAAGTAATTAAAATTTGATCTAAAAAACATAAAAGTAGGATGAATTATCGAAAATTCATAAAGTTTCAATTTAGATGTTATTTTGTCAACATTTAATGGTCTATAAAATAAAGGGATACACTGTTGGAGCTTCTTTGTTACACACTACGTTGCTTACAGAAATGTAATCGATAACATCAAATCTACTATTGTAAACTTTCTATCAATCTTCCATTTATTATTAGTAAATTGTTTCATTCGATACAGAACCCTTATCGTATAGAACTGTATCAACTTCAGCATATTCTCTTGTCATTCAATTACCAATGTACTAGTGCTATCTTTGAATCCCCAACAAAATATGAACCATAAGTTGTCGGTAAAAGATTATAAAGATTTTTAAATGATGTTATTTGAATGGACGATGAAATATGGTGCTATATCACCATTTATGAATTTGTAAAGATTTTCACTAACCATACACCGCAAGAAAGCATTCAAACTATGATTAAAAACTTCAATCTAACTATGAGTTTGTGGATGGCAAAGTGACTGCTTGAAGCTTAAAAAACTCCTCAACTTGTGAAAATTGGAGCTGCCACTCACCATAGTTTGTGACGTTCCATACAATCTCAAAACATAATCACCAAATAATTGTGCTACATTTCATGCAGAATATAAGATGAGTTAGAGCCATAAAATACCTATATTTGCTCAACCTATCACCCATTATCGTAGTAACGTGTGCTCCTCAAACATAGGTAAGCCCAAAGTTTTGAAATCTAAACCGGACGTTGAATCGGAGGTTTTATTGGTCACTGGTTCGACCACCAGTCGAATCGGTGTGACGTCATAATTACGCAATAATTATATTTAATTATATATAATATTAGTAATGTTAAAAAATAAAAAATATACCAAATAATATAAATAAATATAAATAAAAAATTCATTTATGTCTCCCCTTAAATCTTGGAGCAAAAATTAAACCACCAATATAAGATTCAAATTGAATGTTCAACATCGTTATAAAATAAATATATTAAAAATCAAGTAAAATTAAAAAGCTGAAAATATAATTTATGAAAAACATTATATTTATTTATAAAAGAGTTAAAATTTAATTGAAGATAGAAATTTATAATTAAAAATTATTTAATTTATAAAATAATTATTAAAATAAATTAAATTAAAAAATCAATTTAATATTTTAATTATTGAACTGATTAGAGAAGTAACCGATTAGAGAGGCAGGCGAGATGCATTACCTTCCACGAACGTGCGCTGTAGATATTATTCTCCATAGTCTCCAATCTCTGTGTTTCTGAAGAAAACATCATTTTTCGTTATTAACATAAATAAAAACAAAACATGAGACCTGCTGTGTTTCTGGTTGCAGTTTCACTCTTGTCGCTTCACTTATGTCTGCCTGTCTCTGCCAAGTTTTTCCCTAACGTTTCTTCTACTCCACACAATCTACTACTCCCTAACGTCACAAATACTGCTTGGGACTCGTTCCACAAATTCTCCGGCTGTCACTTCGGCCAACGATTCGCCGGATTAACAAAACTCAAACAGTACTTTCATTACTTTGGTTACATCCTGGATAAAGTCGCCAACTTTACCGACAATTTCGACGATCAGCTTCAGTCAGCTCTCAGAACTTACCAGCAAAATTTCAACCTGAACGTCACCAGGCAGCTTGATGAAGCGACGGTAGAGCAATTAATAAGACCCAGATGCGACAATGCAGATATAGACAAAGAAACAAAAAAATAAAAAATTCATTTGACTTGACCAGCTCGACCACCGGTTTAACCAGTCAATTAATCGATTCTCACCGATTCACACTAGTTCAATTAAAAATTGATTTTTAGAAGTAAATTGGACTGGATAGCCAATCGGTTATCGATCGAATCGGCCGAACCAACTGGTCCGATTCAAGTTTCAAAACAGTGGGTAAGCCCTTAATAAAGTCTACAGTTATGTCAGTTATCTGTCATTTCTCTAGATAAAGATTGAAACAACCTAATAGATACAATAGCTTCACACTTATTTTTCTAGCAAGCATTTTTCTGGTCGTTCTGTATACCCCTATAAAAGAACACTGATTGCGTTCTTTTAAAATTTCCAAGTGCTAAAGAATGATCATCCTGAGTTGTCACGGAAGTAGGGCAAAAATTTTATTTCATAGTGGACTAAAACCAATTATGTTGAGATGCCATAGAAATTAATAGGTTAACTTGGGCACCAAATTGAAATGAGATACAATTGTCATTTTCTATTTATGTAGAAACTTTAGGCTTCTATGATTATTTTGAACCTTAAAACTTCTTGTCAATTCTAGTAGATATTATCAAAGCCAATTATTCTTTTTCAATGAATGTAACTTGAAGATAGGGACTTACTGATATATTTAGAATTTAGAATGCTTTTTTTTTAACCTTCTGAACTCCACTTTAAAGAATGATTTCTTAATAAATTAGTTAAGAGTCAATTGATTTATAATGTGATTTTTATTGTCCTTCTATATGCACCTATAAGGGAACACTGCCCGTGTTCTTTTAAAAGTTACAAATACTCAACAATCAACACCTATTATGTTGTCATGAAAGTAGGACAAAAATTTTATTTCTTAGATGGAATAGAAGCGTTTATGTTGAGATGTCACAAAAGTAGCTTAATTTGGGCACTCAATTCAGATGAGATGGAGTTGTCATTTTTAATTTAATTAAAAATTTAAGCTTTTATGATCAGTCTACATAACAAATCTTCTTCTTAATAAATAATATGACTATTGTTTATTTGAAATTACCAAAGCCAATTATTTTTTTTCAATGAGTATAGTTTCAAGATAGGTACCTACTAATATATGCCTATGATGCTTATCCTAAATTAACACATCACTAATGTCATCTTTGCTTGACATTAGTCTCAACAAAAAATATTTCACTAAAATTAAGCAATGACAACATATGAGCTGACATCAACTTACTTTTGTTTATAAATTAGTTAGAGTCTAATGACTTGTCATATTCTTTAATAAACAACTAAATCCAAAAATCTTCTCATTTGCCTAATTGTTATAAGAATAAAGCAAGTAGGTAAGAAATTTTCTATTCATATATAAATTGGTATGTTTTTATTTCCTTATTGGACACAAATGTGAGAGATAATATGACCTAAATACCCCACATTCATAGCTCCAAAGGTACAATTACTCTCTTTTTTTTTAAAATAAGGAATAAGTTTGCAATGTTTTAAGAACAAATTTTAAATTATCTCATTGATCTGTCCAATACTTACTATAAATAAGTATATCATAAAAATATAAAAACAAATCTCCTTAAATAAGGATAAAAAATGACACTTATAGGATTTTGAAAAGTTACTAGGCATTAACAAAAATTTATAGTTCCCTTTATTTATGAGTCATGAATGTTGTTTTCTAAATATTATTCTTAAGCACTATAATATGATTATAGTCAGTCAATAAATCAAGCTTAATAAATATTTAACATTATGAAACTCCTTTATAAGTTCTTCCATAAGGGGTATATGAAAATTGTCCTTAATAGTTTGCTTATTAAGAGCTTTATAATTAATGTATAAACTTCAAGTGTCATTTTAATTATTAACTAATATCATAGTATAGGAAAATTGAGTCATAGTATACTGAATGATTCTCTATTTCAAAATTACTTGCACTAATTCTTATAGATCATCATTCTAAATTTTTTCATAATTATAAGATCCCAAGTTAATGACTCTATTGCCTTACATCAGTTGAATTTGATGATCATGTGACATCTTTAGGTAATAAAAACATATAAGCTAACACAAACTTCCTTCTTAGATTTGTCTATATTCTTTCATGAAAAGTTGTGGTAACCAACTAAACCAAGTAATCTTCTCAATTGCTTACTTGTTATTAGAAGAGTGCAAGTGGGTAAGAAATTTGCTATTCACATATAGGTTGGTTTATACTTGTTTCCTTGTTGGCCACTCATTCATTATATCCATGTCTCTGTTATTTGTTTTTGTTTCTTTTTGAGAGAAAATATCACCTAAATACTTTATAATTTTAGCCACAAAGGTACATCAACATCGTTTTTCCATAAGACTTATTATAAATAAGTATATTATAAGCAATATAAGTATAAGTCTCCTCAAATAAGGATGAAAAATAATATTAACAGGATTTTGAAAAGTTTCTAGTGCATTACTGAAAAAATTATAGTGTCCCTCATGAGTTATGAATGATGTTTCTTGAATACTATCCTTATGCATTATGATATGATGATAGTCAGTCCTTAAATTAAGTTTTAATAAATACTTAACATCATATAATGCCTTTAAAAGTTCTTCTGTGAAGGGTATATGAAAATTTCCATATTGGTTTCCTTATTAAGGACTCTACAATTAATGCATAGGCTCTAACTGTCATCTTTCTTCTTAACTAATACTATATGAGAAGAAAATAGACCGACACTATGCTAAATGGTTCCCTATTTTAAAATTCCTTACACCAACTCCTACATACCATCCTTCTAAATTTTTTCATACTTATAAGATCTCAAGTTAATGACTTCAATTCCTTCCTTTAGTAGAATTCTATGATCATGTGAACTTTTTAAGTAATGACAACATATGAGCTAACACCAACTTCTATTTTAGATTTTAGAATGCTTCTTTTATTACTGAACTCTACTAAACAAAATGCTTTCTCAATATATTATTTAAGGGTCGACTGTATATATCATTGATGAACCATTTTAGTAACTATGTTGGGCCCCATTTTGAAGCCCAACAATCCATCTGGAGTCATAAAGCGTGAGCGGGTTACCTTGAAGGGTTATATCAATGAACCTTCACTAGTCGTCATCTCACAGGGATGGCATGCCCACACTAGCCAATCACCAATATCTCAATTTGCCTTCTTCAATACAATTGTAGCTCAATGTCTCTAGTTTATTTTGAAACAAGAACCACCTTATTCAGAGCTTTATAGCTCAAGATATGCCTAAAAACATAAAGTATGTTCATAACCCAGTTATGCTCTTCCGACCGATCCATCAATCTTTTTCAATTCAACACCAAAAGTTACCAATTTTTATGAAGAGGTAGATACATGTCTTGGGAATCTATCGCTTCTAGAATCACTTTATTCGGAGGTCAGATATGAAAGTTATGGACAAAAGAGTCCAACATGTTCATGTCCTTAATCATTTTATACCTGTCTTGGCGTAATTGCTATAACTTTTGATACAAATGACGGATTGATGTCGTTTTTGGACCTTTTGAAAGTAAACTTGAGGATCTACAACTTTTATGAAGACTACGAAGTGAGAATCTACCTCTAAAAGGATTAGAATAAGACAGAAGATGACGATATAAACTAAGGCGGTCAAACTAAGACGATTCAAAACTAAAACGATACAAAACTAAGACGATACAAACTAAGACAATCCAAAGCTAAGATGATCTCCATAGCTGTCACGGACACACATCCTATGCAACATCACAATTTGTAAAGATCATAGCTTTTCACTACAATATTCAAAACTTACAAACTTTATATTGTTGGAAAGCTGAAAAGATCATCTACAACTTCCAAGAAGACTATTTTTACCAGTTTTGCCTAGATCGTTCCAAATTTTCCCCCGAAGCCAGTATATAATTCTATCCCTAAGCAATACTTGAAATATGAAATGTACACTACAAGATAATAAGTACATCCATAACAGAACTTCTTCAATACTCAATTCATTTCCAAATCAAAATGAAGTTCACACATAACTTCCATACATAGCTTTAATTAC
>JANZLD010000236.1:23775846-23797656 GCA_026413575.1 Erythroxylum carthagenense
TTTATTGATTAGAACGATTTAATATAATTTCTAATTTATGTAATTTTATTATATACAATTAATGTGTAATTTTTTAATAATATTTGGTTTGCATATATTTAATTTTAGCTATAATAATAATTAATTAATTTAAAAATATTTTATATTATATCATAATTATTACACATAATAATATACTTACAAAAGAATAGAAAAATGATAATAAAACCAATCATGTTTTTTGTTTTCAGTTTTTATTAGGAATCTCAACCAAATAGGTTTTTGTTTTTAGTTTTTATATTATAAATCTCAACCAAACAGGTTTTTGTTTTTCTAAGAAAAATCAGAAATCAAAAACAGGAATCAGAAACCAAAAACAACAACAGAAAAACAAAAGTGGAACCAAATGACCCCTAAACGTTTTATGATCTCATGAATATCACAGAAAGCCTCTTGCACCATAAGGTGAGGACCATCTTAGCGAACTCAAAGCTTTCTACTATCTCCCAATTATTTGTTCACTTGCCTAAGAACAATATTAATTTGGTCATCTAAGATAACTTATGCTCTTTCCAACTCATTTTTGTCGTACAGCCGTGTTTATAGAATTATAAAAATGAGAAACATGTCCTAGTCATAAATGATAAAAAAAGAGGTATAATAAACTCAAGACAATAATTACTTTTATTTTATTTTCACAACAAAGTACAATTTCAACTTAAACATTTGAACAAAAATTTAACTTATGCAAATAGTGTAAACTAAATCCTAACGTTTTTACTAAATTTAAGTTAAATATTAACATTTTGAAATGTTTAAAATGAACGTTAATATTTATAAAATATTAAAATAAACCTTAGGTTAACAAAAAATTAAACAAAGTTAACTTTCTTCTATTATATGTCAAGTCAGCAATGATATGACATATATTATATTCTTCCAATCTAACTTGTGAGCCTTATTGTGCCACGTGGATGACATATATTATAGAGGGGTTCACGTGTTATATTTAAGTTAGTTTTTTATTAGTTTTTAAAATTTAAAATCTTAATAAAAATAAATTTAATTAATTTAATTTCAATTGACTCTAAGTGACTTAATTGTAATCAAATTAACTTAAATTCACTAAAAATTGACAAAATATTTAATAATTCTTGATATATATGTCCACTTCCCTCATCATCTCTTAACAATCCTAACCAAATTTCCAACAGATTATCATCTTCTCGTTCATATGAGAGATATCATTGGCCATTTAAAGTTTGGAGTTTTCTTTTTCACATGACAACCCTAACTGTATGTTGCATTAATGGTTGGTGTGATTTGTTTATACCTTCAAGCTTGACATTTTCTCCCACATTTCTATTATCTATCGTTATAGTGTGGAGACAACATCGTCTTCTCACGTGGGATTTTTCCTTGGCATCTTCTCCTTTATCAATGGTGAAGTGCTTTCCTTTGTTGACATGAGAGAGCTCCCCTTTATTGATGATGCCTATCTAAAGGCTAGCTTCATTATTTCTAGGATTAGTTTTGACATTCATAATCAATTGGTGTTTGGAATAAGGTCTTATACTTTGTAAATTGTTTGATCCTATAACCATATACATTTACATGTATCTCCTAGTTCTTGGGATACAAAATTGATTATAAGGTTATTTTAGTTTCCTTTTCTTATAATAAACTACTAAAAACCCTTTTGATACATATAAGAAAATTAAGAATGCTCTACTCATCATTGATATTAATTAAATAATTTGCTTTGTAAGAACATCTTGCAAATGTATACCCATTTCATATTAATTAACATGTCTTTGATAAAAGAACGAGAAGTTGAATTGTAGAATTATTTTTCTTATACTCTCCATTTCTAAGATGCAAATGTTTAAATTGAATGTGATCCATTATATGGGTATCTATAGATGAGATATCTTGTACAGTCATCTACTAGAGTCTGTTTTAGATAAAGATTATGAGCATCACATGTTACTATCGTTCAACTTGTCAAGATCATACCTATGTGAGATATCATTGTACCATACAACTATGAGTGTGCTTTAGATACGTAAATTAAAAAAAATTCATAAATGAATAAAATTGGTGACACATAAGTAGTTTTGAGATAATTACACAATTTTTATTCTTGTATTAACGAATAGTTTCTCATTAAAATTTTTAGGCATACATTTGGTATATCAAAATAGAAAGTCTATGTTTAATACTATTAAACTATGTTGCTTATTTGGGTTTCATAGGAATGGATGTAATGTAAGATTCTTAATTTGTTTTAAGTAAGAAATTTTGTAGAAGTATTCTTACAAATACACTGCAATATTTAAAGGTATACTTTTGCTTAATGATGCCTTCGTTTGAACATTTGTGTTCTTTTTGTTTAAGCTTTGAGCTTCTTATAGTTCTTCAAACTTTTTATTTAAAAATATCTTGTACCATTATTGGAAATGTTGCTTTCCTTTTGTAATATTCATTTTTTCATTCCAAAATATTGAAAAGTATACTTATGTAATTTATAAAAATGATTGATAATAGTAGCATCATGTGATTAAATCTTAGAGATTAAAACTATATAATGTTACATATGCGATAATTTTAGTGACTTGTAAAGTTATGGAATCCCTTTCATATACTGATATAATATTAACTTTAAATGTTCATTTTGTTTGCTATAATGGGTAAATGTTTCGCTAAGAACTTTATAGAATGACTATAATCTAAGGTGCATATTTTATGGATGGCATAATTATCTAGTGAGTTTTTATTTGTAATAAGTTTTAAAACATCTTGTGTATAATTTTTAAATTATGAATTACTTTTTGTTTGAGGTTAAGAGGTATGATTTTTTAAGCGGTAGGATGAAGAATTTATTAAGAGGGCTCTTGAAGTCATTCATAAATTAAGGTAAAAAATATGTATGTTGAAGAAGACGCTCAAAGCAAGCATTACTAAAATAAATACAAGTAAAGAAATTGAAGAGCAGATAAAGTTCATAAAGCAAGACATTAATTTTTTAACAAAAGAGAAAAAAGTGTTGAAATTTATGGTAATGAGTATTGTAATAGGATTTGTTTTGTATATAGTGGATGTTATTTTCAAATATGTTGTTATAGGAAAATGAAACTAAATTGCAATGTTGAATTTTAGCGAATGTAAAAATTGTGTATTTAAATTTTTACAGAACTGTATATTGTAGTTTAAATATTGGATGTAATAATTCCCTATCATTTATTATATAATACTTGTAATATTATTTATTCATAACAGTAACATGTTTTGAATTCATTGATCAAAAGTGGCAAAAACATAAATATTAGTGATAGATTTGAAATTCACATACAAAAGTCATAAACTTATATATGTGTAGCCAAAGTTATGACAACTTCAATCTAAAAGAAAATGCAAATTCACATACAAAAGTCATAAACTTATATACGTGTAGCCAAAGTTATGACAACTTCAATCTAAAAGAAAATGGCAACAATAAATCAATCCAAAAGTTATGTCAACAATATATCAAATTAAAAATTATGCCAACGGCACATCCATCCAAAAGTTATAGCAATAAAATAAATGGAAAATTTAAAGTGGTTGATTTTGTACCACATTACTTCCTTCATTTACACTTGAATGTGAAACTTAGTCTTCTAACGATTGTGCTAATAATGCTCTCCTTTTGTTTGCTTCATCTTATATCTATTGTGAAGTAATGTTAGGCTATTTTTAAACCTTAAATCTCATGGTTCAAATGATAACTTGAATGTATATGGATCAATATATCCTAACTTCCTTTTACTAGTATATCATAGATGATTGTAATTCGTTTATCATCATCCAATTCCAAATCATACGTTAGTGGATTCATGAAACAACTCAATGAATATGTGTTCTCTACCTCCACAATAGTCTTCCCCATCCCTCTCTATTGCACTCAGTAATTATCCTTAAAACTCTATCTTTATAATCAATTATCTATTTTAAAAATAAGTCTCAAATATTTTCATTCTCTTTTTATGACATCAAAGAAAATGTATAAACTTTTGAATTAAAACAAAATAAAATGGAATATGAAATGATTTTGTTACTACTACTTTTTTTTTACTTAGAATAAAATTGTCATTACCTTTAACAAGTACGTCTCTTGATTCCTTACTAGTTATAAGTCCGCTATTGAGTTAGGATTACTTAACTTCAACTCATGTATATATCCTTATAGCTTAGCATATTCATTAACAAAACTTATTGCCCTCTCTTTTCTCGGTCTCCTCAAAACTTATTGCCCTCTTTTTCTCAGTCTCCTTTTTGCTGCTTTACATATGATTGAATTGAAAAATATGTTTAGCTTAGTTCTATATTCTTCAACCTTTTTTTGTAAATAATAGGCTTGTAAAGAATTCTATCTTTGAAATGTCTCATTAAAAACTTAGCAATAACATGCTTTGGTTTGTTAGTTATGAAACAAATATTATTAGGTTTGTATGTCTTCACTTTGGAACACCTTTCATTCTTGTCATATGCAACATACAACTCCCATGGACATTCCTTAATACACCTAAACTCGATCCTATTGCTGTCACTCTTTTTTAACCTAACATTATATCTTGTTTACACTACATAATCCAAAATAGCATCTTTAAATTCTTTTGTATTGTAAAACTCCAATCTTAATCTCCACTATGGTGCTTTACTAGTAGGATTATGCCTAATACTTCTACTTGGTCTTTGGAATGCTTCGCTTGACTCCTCTTCACTTAGATATTCATCACTCCTAATAAAACTACTATAATATGTCAAATAAATTTCAATTGGTTGATGATCATTTGAAATTTCTACTTGAAAATAAGCTTGTGCATTACCTACTTGTTCATCACTCTGGTCATTAATTTATTCGTCATCCTTCTCCACAACTTGTTCATCAACTTATACTTCCACATCTTCAGTAACATAATCTACTTTAGCACCATTTCTTTTTTGTTCACCATCACTCTCTCCATTCTCCTCATTGAGCTCCTCTCCTCCAGTTATATGTAATATCTTAGGTGCAAAACTGGTGTGTCTAACATATGGGTGACATACACATCAACCATTCCAGATATTTCCATAAGGTTTATAAGCCTAAGATAGCTTTTGTTTGAATCAATAAGTTTGAATAACTCACTAAAGTCGAAACTTTGTACCTTATATTACAATATCCTAAATCTTTCCCTATCTCCTATATTTGCCTATAATTGATATAATTAAGGTCAACATTTTCAAAGATAGCAATATCACTATTATCATATTTGATCTAAGGTCCTCATATATAAGTTCCCACCATAAAATAACCTTACTCCTCCATATTGAGTCAATAAAAACCTATTTATAGTAATTAGAGAGCAACAAATGTATGTAAGTTTATGATATAAATTCTTAATATTAAAGCATGTTCCATATACATATAACTTGTACACTATAACTATTAGGAAAAATTGTATACTACCATAATTGACAAATTAAATATCATTTGATCTACTTCCCATTTCACAATAAAGCTTGCACAAAATGGTCATATAATCCTTATACTTCCAAAAACATACAATCCTTGTTTTGCTTAGTAATTTAAGCAATTGAGTTCTATTTCTAAAATTAATTTTTGACCTATACCTATAAAAAAATGCTTGCAATAGATCTATAAAATCATTTTGTTAATAGTCTCTAAATTAATTAAAACATTACCATGAAAATAGGTGAAAACCAAAATGTCAAAAATTTTAAATTAGTAATTACAAACCAATGTTCTAATTCTATCATTTATATGATAAAAAAGGCAAGAGAATTTTGTATTATACAAGATCACCTTTTGTTCATCATTAGAATTTTAGAACTTAAGCAAACATAGAAAGGATAATGTTTAAATAGTAAAGGCCAAATATTTAATCACAATAGGGAATTCTAGAACATATATGAAGTATAAATTAAACTTTAATATATATCAATCACAAACAGAATATAGTTAAATGCTTGGGACTAGGTGTTAACTAGGCACAAAGTAAACACACCATTTACAGTAGGGTACATATTCATGTTGAATTTAACACAATTATAGATAGACAGTAGGGACTTACTAAGTTTTTGTCTCTAAACTATAAAAATAGACAATAAAAACATAGGAGAATTTGCTAAGCTTGAAGCTATAAACAAATCCTGCCAAGTACTAATACAATAGAAATGCAAAAGAAAACATTAAGCTTGAAGCTATAAACACTTCATAATCGATTGAAGAGAAGAAGCCAAGGATATCTCTCATGTGAAGGAGAAGATTCTAAGTTTCAGATGATTGTCGACATTATGAGAAATTAAAAATAGGATTACTAAAATTTTGATTAGGATTATTAAGAGGCAGTGGGGAATTGTAAAAATTAGGAATATGGTTCTTTTGGTTGTTTTGTTATTAAGAATTTTTAGTTAGATTTTAATTAAATTAATGAGTTAATTACAATTATTTATAATTATATTAGTTTATAAGTTTCAATTATGAATTTAAAATAAAAATAAAATTAACGTTAATCTGACACTTGGGTTCTACTATACCATGTGGATGCCATATGATATAGTAAGGCTCACGTGTTAAATTAAAAATATAAAAATGTAATACATCAATACTGAGACAACATATAATAAATAGAGACTTAACTCTATCTATTTTTTTATCCATTTAGGGTTTATTTTGAATGTTTTGTAAATATTATTATTTATTTTTTGAACGCTTTAAAATGTTAAGGATTAACTTATATTGTAGTGGAATATTAGGGTCTAACTTATAATTTTTTTGGGGTTTAACTTACACCCAAATGTCTATTAATATTTTAAAAGAACTTTAACATTATAAAAATGTTATGTTTAAACTCTAAATTGAAGTGACCTTAGAATTCTATCCATATTCTATAAAATTTTGACATGTTGATATTTTATTATTTTTAATAAATCTCATATTGTCAGTTAAACATTCCAATTGGCAACATAGGCCAATTAATCTTGTCCATATGCTCCACTGGACTAAAGGATTGTTCTAACCCCTAAATCATTTCCAATTTTACTTATTTTATCTCTTTATCATTTCCCTATCTTCATCTCTCCTTGTTTAATGGCTTTTACCCATCTTCATTTCTCCTCGTTTAGTGGCTTCTCTCTATATCTATCTCTATTTGTCATTGTTGGTGTTAATTGTTCATCTTTGTCTCTATGAAAATCTTCACTTATCTTTATGACTCTTATGAAAGTCAGTGGTGTTGATTGAATAACTATCCTTATTCATCTTTCTCTAGGGATACACATTCTTAAAATCAACAATAATAAACATCTTTAATGTAAGTCATAATAATTATTGCAGATCTTAGAAACAAAATGCATACCTTCACTATTTAAATATAGTTGTCAAAAGGAATTACTCAATAGTTTAATATAGTTGATATAATTACTATAAATGACTTGATGTGAAAAAATGATTATCACCTCTAGATGGAAAAAAAGATTAATTCATATTGTATGGTTGATTAATTCATATTATATCATTGATTAGTGATTAATGGAAGATAGAGTTCAAACATATTAAGTTCTTTCTTACAATTTTCATTAATCCAAGGTACAAATGAAAAAAATGGCAAAATTGATATTTAAAACACTACTTTTAGAGGATTGTTAATTAGTTACTTGTGAATGTATGAGATAATCCCACCAATTATAATGGTTCCTTTGATTAAGGTGTTAAGCTTTTCATTCCCTTTTATTATAAGCTACAAATGCCTAACTATTATATATTTAACCTTTAGATCTTCACTTGCATCCTTGAATAGTTAGATGTTTAAGGATAGGAGTTCCATAGATAATAATTATTGCCCCAACACTATCATTTGCATTTTAATAGAGGGTGTACATGTCCTATGAGAATTTGCTGGAAAATTGATAAAGAAATTGATCGAGCATATGAATTTTTGTGGGCCCATATTGCTAGTTGGACAATATGGGACCCATATAAAATAATGAAAATGCTAGTTTGTCAAATTTTGATTGAACCCTATTGTTAAATGTTATGTTTGAACCTAGGATCCCTCAATTTGGGGTTCAAATATAATGTTTTTACATTATAGGACTTTGAGGGGCAGAGGTAGAAGTGCTGGAGCAAGTTCTAGTAATGGTCAGAGGGCTGCATTAGAGACAGTTGATTGACCTAATACCCATACTCCAGCTAATGCATATGATATGCGAGCTTATGATAACCAAGATGCCCTAGATATGATTGCAAGTACTTTTACTATCTCTAACATTTATGTTCAAGCATTGATAAACCCAGGATCTACACATTCTTATATTGTATGTCATTACTTGAAAATATGGGGTTACATATTGATACTCTTAAATATGATATTCTGGTTACAAATCCTTTAGGTCATAGTGTGGTGGTAAATAGGGTCTACAAGAATTGTCCTTTAAGTATACAAGGATATGAATTTCCTAGTGATTTGATTGAACTACCTGTTCGTGAATTTGATGCGATCCTTAGTATAAACTGACTATTTAGACATCATACAACAGAAGATTTTCATATTAAAAGAATCACTCTTAGAGCAGTTGATATTGATGAGATCATAGTTATTGGCAAAGGGTCAAAATTTTTCTCCAAGGTTATATTAGCGACAGTAGCAAAAAGGCTTATTAGAAAGGGGGTGATTAGCCTATTTAGCTTGTGTTCTTGAAGCTAGAAAGGATGATCCTAAAAGTCAAGTATACAAACTATATGTGACTTCCAGGATGTATTTCCTCAGGAGTTGTCAGGGTTACCAACAAAAAGAGAAGTTGAATTTTCTATTAATGTAATACTTGGTATAACACTAGTATCCATTGCACCATATCGAATGTCACCCACCGAACTTATAGAATTGAAAATCTAGCTGCAATAACTTCTTGAGAAGGGTTTTATACGCCCTATTATGTCTCCTTGGGGTACACCTATGTTATTTTTTAAGAAGAAAGATGGGTCTTTGAGGCTCTGTGTAGATTACAGACAACTAAATAAAGTGACTGTGAAGAATAAATATCCATTGCAAAGAATAGATGACCTTTTTTATCAACTTAAATTTGTATGTGTTTTCTCTAAGATTGATTTGAAATTGGGATATTACTAGTTGAGAGTAAAGGAAGCAGATATCCCTAAGACAACATTTAAAACAAGATATAGGCATTATGAATTTTTAGTGATACCTTTTGGACTCATAAATGCTTAGACAACCTTTATGGATCTCATGAATCATATTTCCATCCTTACTTAGATCAGTTTATGCTAGTATTTATTGATGGTATCTTGGTTTATTCTAAGAACCAACACAGCCCGTACTGACCATATGTCAGTTAACCAGTTCCTAACCTTACAGAGTTTTTCCAAACTATTGTGGACTATATGAAACAATAGATGGTTGTTGCATTTCCTGTACAGTCATAACCACCTCTTCCACTACAGAAGCTTACATTGGAGAGAGCCAATAGGTTGGAAATAGAGGATTTTCTAGGGGATTCATCAGTTACTACTCTAGATGCTGAGTTTTGGCTAATAAAGATAACGAGAATTTTTTTCTTCTCTATTGCACACAGAAGAGTGATTAGAATATGCAGATGGTCTTCTTTAAGGACTAACATATCATTGGTGGGAGTCCATTAAAAGAGTTGTTCCACTATAGAATCTTATTTAGGAGTACTTTTTGTCCCAATTTGCAAGTAAATATGTAGGAGAAGTTTATAAGGATGAGATGAAGGATGCATTCCTTTATTTGAAATAGGGGTATATAATAGTATCAAAATATGAGAAAGAGTTTAATAAAGTATGTATGTTGGGAGATTAATTCCTATGGGGGTAGATAAGTGTAAGATATTTGAAGCAAGCCTCTACCATGACATCAAGAAACTTTTTGTTACAAGGGATTTTGGAGAGATGGTGAAAGCATCTTTGAGGATTGAAAAGGCTAATATTGATGAACAAAAAAGGAGAAATAGGGGAAACAAAAGAGGAGTCAAAGATAATTTAGTTCATCCTTCTCAACCTATAAGAAACAAAAATGGCTGTCTCAGGCTCTAATACAAACACGGACATCCAACTGCCAATTAGGACAGAGTCAGAGATTAGTGGTTAGGGCAGGATAGTTGGCCCCATCTATAGCTAGTACTGCAAGTGAGTCAAGACGTGGAGTAGTTACCCCATGTGAGCATTATGGAAAGAAACATGGTTGACAGTGTTGGAAGATGATAGGAGCACGCCTACGGTATGGATCTATAGAGCATTTTCAAAGAGATGGCCCTAGTAGACGGTATCAAACGGTGACTCTGAGGGGCAAAGGTAGAAGCACTGGAGATAGTTCTAGTGTTGTTGGTCAGAGGGTCGCATAAGAGATAGTTAATGGACCTAATACCTATACTCCAGCTAGTACATATACTATATGCGGTCTTGTGATAACCAGGATGCCGCATATGTGATTGCGGGTACTTTTACTATCTCTGACGATTCTATTCATGCATTGATAGACCCAAAATCTACACATTCTTATATATGTATGTCATTGACTGAAAATATGGGATTACATGTTGACACTCTTGAACATGATATTCTAGTTACAAATCCTTTGGGTCACAGTGTGGTAGTATATAGGGTTCCACAAGAATTGTTCCTTAAAAAAACAAGGTTATGAATTTCTTGGTGATTTGATTAAACTACCTTTCCTTGAATTTGATGTGATCCTAGATTGGATTGGCTATCTAGGCATCATGCAATGGTAGATTGTCAACTTAAAAGAATCACACTTAGAACAGTTAATATTGATGAGATCATAATTATTAATAAAATTTCAAAATTTCTCTCCAATGTTATATCAGCTATAATAGCAAAAAGGCTTATTACAAAGGGGTGTATAGCTTATTTAGCTCGTGTTCTTGAAGCTAGAAAGGATGATCCCAAAATTCAAGATATACCAACTGTATGTAATTTACAGGATGTATTTCTTGAAGAGTTGCCAGGGTTATCATTAGAAAGAAAAATTGAATTTTTTATTGATGTGATACCTGGTACAACACCAGTATCCAATACTTTGCCTAATAGTTTTCATACAAGTATGAAATGCATTACTTTGCCTTCTAAAAGAACAGGTACGCTATACTTTCAAAAGACTTTAAGAAAGGTTAAAGAGCCAATGTGAAGAAGACTAACCCTAACTTCAAATTCTACAAATGATGAAGAGTTGTTAAAGCACATGTAATTTTCCTTGCAATTGTTGAAGATTGTAGAATTTGCTTTTATATTTTAAATATGTTAAAATATGTTAAAGCACATGTAAATATGTTAAAGCACATGTAATTTCGTAACAATAAAAGTACATGTAATTTGCTTTTATATTTTAAATATGTTAAATGTTGAATTTTTCAAGTCCTTATTGACTATATATTATAAATAAATGTATTTTTTTGGTCATTTATATTTGATAGTACATAAACAATTAAGACATACATTAATATTTATATATTGCTTTTAATGTATATATGGATGTTGTCTACATAATAACAAGAGTTTGCTTTTATGTTAAATATTATTAGTGACGAAAGAATAAATTGTTAATTTTATTGTTACAAATTATTGCCTAAAAAAATTCGTATTGTTGCCTTATCTAGTAATGTTGTTGCCTAAAAAGACAAGTGTTGTAATATTTATTTATTGCTACAGTATGAAACTAATGTGTTGTCTTAGTCAAAACTTAAAGCAATATTTTTTATTTTTTTGCCTAACTAAAAACTTATGTTTCCTTATACTTATTACAAAGCTACCTTTTTTGTTGTCTATTGCTAGGGCATTTTTTGCCATAGGGACATTGTTATTCATTAGCAACATTTTAGTTTCAGGTAACTTTACTGCTGTTTATCAGCATGTTTTCGTGGTATGTTATATTCAAACTCGAATGTCTTAGCTTGTGATGTTTCACCGATTAAAATGGGATATGGGAAATTGTGATTTTCAACTTATATTCCACGTGATATATGAAACTATAGCAAACCATGGGCAGAAAGTAGTTTGCTGGCATATTTTAAAGTTTTGTAGTCAGAAGTTTGCCGTAGTAGAATGGTGTGATTTGCTTCTATTAAATAAGTTGGAGTGGTTGATGACACATTTACTTTTTACTAATATTCAAATTAATGAAGCTGCTGTTCTAAATGTTGTTAGAACAATAAAAGTCTTTTCAAAGCTTTGAATCAACAAAATCTTGACTGTTTACCAAGGACTTGAAAAACCAGGAAGGTATTAAAAACCATGGACTTTCAATTAAAACATGATTCTGTACGTCTTTCGTGTAAGAGGACTTTGATTTTTAATTAGGAAACGTACATACTTCGCTTTCACGAAATTCTACATTCAAACTCCTCTGAATTCCCTGCTGCGTATTTTCCCACAACCTTCTCCCAGTTTTCTTGGATTTTTCCATCCTTGGTAGTTAGAAGTTAGAACCATTCAGAAAATTTGATTTCTATGATCTCGAGTCTCGACACAAACTAAAATAAGTGGAGAATTTATTTTGTAATGTATGGCTTATGTGGTCTTCAATCTTTAGTTAAAAGTCATGATCATGTTAACCATTAGAGATTTAACCTAATCTCCCCACGTACTAAAGTTAGACTGCTAGTAGTATAAAGGGTGAATGAATTTCAGGGAAAAAAAAAAAAGAGAAAAGAATTGCCTAAACGTTAATCGCGTAGTAGAGAAAATCAAATTCATAAAGTTTGACTAATTACACATAAAACATGCGAGTTATGATTCATGCTGATTGCCAGTCAAAGCACGGTTGCATAGGACCATCACTGCCGAAATTCTCATTTAAAGTGTAGGATTGACAAATATGTTCCGATTTTTTTGAGATTTTTCAAATTAGATTAATCCAAAGTTTTATCATAAATTTCAAGACAAAAAAGTAGTGCATCGGACAAGACTCTTATATCTCATTAATGCCTACCAAACTTTTGCCCTTGTTCGTTGACATTAACTTCCAGTATTGGCGTGCGTTTATAACTTCAAGTCAGTAGTTACACTGAACATGAGAAATAAATAATACGAAGTTTACGATTGTACTTATTCTAACAAGCAACAGATGGAGTATTAAATAAGGCTAATGCTATACTTCACTCGAAATTTTATGAGGTATGTGGTTACCTATAAGATTCCACAAAAGTTGAAGCGCAATATGAGATGAGATTCTCAGACTCTTCTGAATCATACAAAATACGGGCCATGGTAACAAAAGAAAAAGCTAAAAATAAATACATTTTAATTTTCTCAAAACTCTAGTGGTGAGGCAGGATGCTACTGTTTGGATCCATGAGATTGGTTGTCTTCAGCAAAAGAATATCTACAAAACAGCACAAGGCACACCGGGGGTTGATAGCCGGCAGGCTCCTCCAACGCTCAAGTTAGTCTTTTAGTGAGAGTTTTGGCGGCTATAAACAAAGAAAGTCAAGGTTCTAAATCTCGTGCCTGCATCGTGGCAAAGTAGTACTTTATATATGGAATAGATGCTAGATTTAGGTCTTTGCGTAGGTCTTTACGTATGCATGGGAGATTTTCACCTACAAATGGGCCGTGGACGCGTGAACCTGGGCTTGAGCCTAGCATAGCCGACCTAACCATCTAGCTTCTGCATCATCACTTATATTTTTTTATTAATGAAATTAATTAAAAGATATTGGGAAAAAAAGTGTTTACATTACAGCTGACGAAATCACGAACGGGTGGAAACATTTTAATTAGTTTCTTAATGGGCCAGGGAACATATGTAAGACGAAAATTGTTCTATTTTTGTTCATTTTCCTTTTCTTTTCCGGCTTTCACACGTATAATACAGGGAATGTTCCTTCTTACAACCCGTCGGTCAGCAAAAGCCTCGTGCATGTCAGCACGTGCATATGTCTCGTGGAAAATATTGGGACTGCGAAATATGCATATTCTCACACATATATAGTAAAGATCTATGAAAAATTGCACATCTATGTTAAAGTTGGAACCATATATATAATGAACTAAGAAAATCATCGTGGTAATTTAACAATATCACTCATAAGAGACGCCCAAATGAATAGACATTCTTATGTAGAATGTAAGGTGCACGATGTAAAGCATTTTAATTTCTTAATAATATTTAGATTTTTGTAAGTTGGAAAAATCAAATTAGTTAATGCTAATTAATTAAAACCAATTCAGGAAGAATGATATCATAACCAAATGGCCAGGGAATGCAAGGGTTCTGCAACTCCAAACAGGTTAGGTACATATCAGATATACTTATCAAATAAGATCCGAAATTACAAAGAAACTCAGCAGCCCCATTAATCTGAAAGCTAATGGAGCTATGAAATTTCTTCTCGGTTTCACACAAAGTAGTAAACTATTGCTATCAGGAATGGTCTTCAAGTCCATTCACGTGCTTATAAATACATGCACATAGCTTCTTGCACCACCCAAATATATTCACATATATACGAAAGGCTTGATCTAAACTAGCTACAATCACAGAATCAATCCAATATGGCAAGGCAGAGCCATCTTGTGACGTCAAGAATTGGCATTATTGGCGCTGGAGTGAGTGGTCTAGCTGCTCTCAAGCAGCTAGCTCACTACGATCCGGTGGTTTTTGAGGCCAGTAACTGCATTGGAGGAGTCTGGAAAAGCTGCTCTTACCGTTCTACAAAACTTCAATCCCCTCGTAACGCTTACGAGTTCACCGATTTCCCTTGGCCTAACAGGGATGATCCAAGTTTTCCTTCTCATATTGAGATTTTAGACTACTTGCAATCTTATGCTGAGCATTTCGATTTGCTGAAGTACGTGAGGTTCAATACCAAGGTGGTGGAGGTCCGTTTTCTTGGTGAAACTGTACCTGCTGAAGTCGGTGGGAGCAAGTCCATGACTTACGACAGCCTCTTGCCAGGCCGGCCGGTTTGGGAGGTCGCCGTGCAAAGCAGTCAATCAAATATCATTGAGGTCCTGAATATTCTTGCGTTTATCTAATTTTCCCATATGAAATCTCTAAAAAATTCAGTCCCCCATATATATATATATATATATAGACACACACACATATTGATTATCCAAATTGCTCTTGATATTTTGAAAGGAAACCCCACTATTATTCTTCTCCTACAGAGTCTAAGGTGTTGATAATGTGTGAAACCTTCTATAAACTTAAAATTAATTAACTTAAATCCTAGTTAATATTGGTATAGCTTGCGAATTCATTTACAGTGGTATGCATTTGAGTTTCTCGTTGTCTGCATCGGAAAATACGGGGATATACCTAAAATTCCCATACTTCCACGGAATAAAGGGCCAGAAGTATTCAAAGGCAAGGTCTTGCATTCGCTTGATTACTCCAAGCTAGACAAGGATGGTGCTTCTGAACTGGTTCAGGGGAAAAAGGTGGTCGTTGTTGGGTTCAGAAAATCAGCAATTGATCTAGCTCTTGAATGTGCCGAGGCAAACCAAGGTGATTATCTTACATCTCTACATATGTTTGAGATAAAGAACTTAATTTATTATATTCTTATCTATATTTAACACAACTTTCTTACGTTCTTCTCATCACTTTCAACTTATTTTTTTGTCTGACTCATCTTAGTCTTTATGCAGTCCAGAACCGGAAAAAGTTAAGAAAAATCACTTTGCTAGCTAGAATTTTAATTGTTCGACTTGGAAGAACTGACCCACATTAAGAGTCAAATCAAACTAGCGTTGAAGTCATATGAAAGTTTGAAAAAGTACAACGATAATAGCTCATGCAGGCAGGTGTCTCGTGCTTGTACTGTAATCTCCTTTCAAGCTAGCGTTGAAGTCAAATGATAGGTTTAGAAAGTTTAACGTTAATAACTTATGTAGGGAGAAGTTTCGTGCTTGTTTTGGGGGTGTAATCTCCTTTCAAGTTTCAACTATACCTAATTACTTGTAATAGACTATTACTAAACCTTTTACTAGGACTAACCATATAGGGCCTTATGTGCTAGCTGAGATTTTGGGGTGGGGATGGATCTAATTATTTTTTAGTTATTCACTTTGTGGTTGAAAATTTGAAATGAGATAATTCCTATGAATAATAGCTTTGATTAAACTATTTCGGTGATTGGCAAAGTAGTAAAATGCATTTGGATTTGCCAGATAGCCAGTTAACAAATATATTTTCTACGTGCATGGCTTCTGCATAACCCGATGTAATCGGTTTTTTCTTTTTTTCTTTACTTCTTTTAGAATTTTTCTTTCCTTATTCCTTATTGAAAGGATGGTTGGACCTGTTGACTACACTTCTTTTCTTGGAATGCACGTATTAGACTTCAACATTTCTTGGCTTTTGACTTTACATTTGATTATATCAGATGATCGAAGTGAAAAGGGTATATCCAATCCAAAAGATCACAGTCACATGATTACTAGAGAGATCTATTTATTATTCTTACAGTATTTGGATATTCGTCTTAATTTCATATATATATCATTAGGATGCCACAAGCCTTACCTTGACATGTTGTAGGTCCCGAGGGGCAACCGTGCACCATGTTGATAAGGACCTTACACTGGACCGTACCCCATTACTGGGTTTGGGGATTGCCCTTTTTCTTGTTCTTCTCAACAAGATCTTCCCAGTTCATCCATGAAAGACCTAACCAGAGTCTCCTGAGAACCATCTTAATTCGTATTCTTTTATCTCCTATGGTAGGTAAATGAAGAAATATTCATTACAGGCTTTGCGAACTGATGGTTAATTTATAAGTTAATGGGTGACATTTAATCTTTTTGGCAGAGACGTGTACTTTCCAAATTCATCGAGTCCTATGTGCTCCATAAACTCCCTTTGCAGAAGTACGGACTAAAGCCAGACCATCCTTTCATCGAAGATTATGCGTCGTGCCAGATGGCTATCATCCCTGAGAAATTCTTCCCTGAGGCTGACAAGGGAAAAATTTTATTTAAAAAGGCATCAAAATGGTGGTTCTCTAGTGAAGGGATAGAGTTTGATGATAACACTAAAGTGGATGCTGATGTTGTGATTATGGCAACTGGTTATGATGGGAAAAAGAAACTCAAGGATATCTTACCTCAGCCTTTTTCCGATTTGCTAGAGCATCCTTCTGGTGTCATTCCGTTGTACAGGTAATCGTGTTAAGTAGTTTCCTGTGTACAAGAGATGAAATCCATATCTAGCTTTCTGATTTCATGCCTTCGTATACGATTAAAGCCTACTGACGATTGATGTTTTTTTTTCCTTGGAAGGGGGACAATTCATCCACTAATACCCAACATGTCCTTTGTGGGTTACATAGAGAGTGTCTCAAATCTTCACACCGCTGAGCTTCGCAGCATGTGGCTGGCAAGACTTCTTGACAGTAAGTTCAAGCTTCCTTCAGTGGATAAAATGCTTCAACAAGTGTGGAAAGAGATTGAAATCATGAAGAGGAGTAGCAGGTTTTACCAAAGGCATTGCATTTCCACATTCAGCATCAACCACAGTGATGAAATCTGTGAGGAAATGGGCTGGGCCAGTTGGAGGAAGAAAAACTTGCTTGCAGAAGCATTTAGTCCTTATGGAAGTCAGGACTACTATGCCCACGAGTGATGGTTATATTGACCCTACCTTCCTTTATACATAACTTTAATAACCATCATAATACTCCGACGACAGATGTGCAATAAACAGGGATAGAATTTTAAAAGATAAAGTTATATGTAAGTCAAGAATAGACCAAGAGTATGGAAGCAAGGCGCATAGTTGCTGTCTGTAACCCTTTGTCAAAGAAGAATTATAGATATTAACGAGTAATAAAATTGAAATTTGATCCTTGTGAACAATTTCAAAATTCATTAACAATTTAGTTCAATAACATATTAGCTCTAGTATTAAGTCAAAAGGTGATACAAATTTTACTACATGGGTACTTCTTTACTAGATTCTGTCCGCGTAGGATGCGTTTAGCCTCCTATTACCGTTTACATTAGTAGAGCTAATTACAAGGGGCATCGTTAATGCACGCAAAAAAATATCAGTGTTTCCAAGACACTAAATCTAAAAACGCCAAGGCTAGGAGAATTACAACAAAAAATGGAATGGTCGCTTCAAAGGCTTTGAAGTAGCTTCAGGGTCTCATCTATATGCTTCTCAGGTTGGAATTGGTTATTGTAGATAAGTTGAACCACCCCATTCTTGTCAAGAACGTATGTCTGTCTACCAGGTAATGCTCCGAACAGATCTGATGGTACTCCCCATTCTTTCCTGACCTTGTTTCCGTCATCGCTTAACAATGTAAATGGAAGTCTATACTTCTTCGCAAATGCCTAAAAAGATTGGAAACAGCTTTAAATATTAACTTAAAACTTTATCTGAGATTGAGATTTAACTTAAGACCAAAAGAAAAACTAATTCCTGTGTGACTAATTGTCAATTTTGCATATTTCTAAGGAAGTTTGTGATGTTAAAATCTCCTCGTGGCACTGGCATGTGATCTAGGTGTGAAGATGAAGAACTTGATTTGACACAAAGAGATTTGACAAATAGAACACAGACAGTGGGATTTAAAAAATGGAAAGTGCAATGTCAATCTGGTGAATATGCATAAGTAGTTTCGCTAGCCTTATTCAGCGGTGAAGCGGGAAAAGTCAAAAACCCGTTACAACAAAATAGACTATTTATTACGAATTGAAAAATATTGATATATGTCAACTTTTAGTGGCGATCTAAACATCAAAGATATGAGTATCGTTCCGTTATGGCCGATATCGGCCGGAACGTACATCGGAACGGAACGGGCACTATTGGTACTAGCCAAAAATATCTATCAGTACTGGTTGTTTTCGGTCAATACTGGTCGGTATCGACAGTATCGGACCGTACCGGCCGATATCATGAAATTAAAAAACCCTGGGGACCTAATTGCAATTTTGAAAAATTTTTAACCTAAAAATTTCCTAACCTCCTCCTATCCCCTCCGACTCTTTTAATCTTCTCTCATCTAAAATTTTCCTCCTCTCCTTCTGCTCTCATCTTTGTGCCGTGCCGCCTGGTCCTCGCCGCCGCTGCCCACCTCTCCTCTTCTCACCCTCGCCGTCGCTCGCCTCCTTCGCTCTTCCTCACTTGGTTGTTCTCAGTTCAGTGCGTCATTTCTCCATGCAAACCCGACGCCACCATCTTCTCCGCTCCTCGTCGCCGCACCGCAGCACCGCAACATCGCAGGGAAGCCATCGGAGATGCAACTGAAGCCACCGAAGACGGATCGACACTCTGACCCGTGACAAAACCCAAAGACCCATTAAGACCCGATGTTGGTTTTATGAATTTTGTTTCTGATTTCAAAAATTTCATGTTTAATTAAATTTATTGTTGTGTTGGATACTTGGATAGTTGGATTGTGAATTTCTGATGGATTTTGTTAAATCGGTGTTGGAGACTTGGATGGTGTTTTTTGTGTTATTGGCTTCTTGCGTGATCTGTGTTTTCGAATTTTGGTTGAATCATGAATGATGCACGGTATTAGTAGGATGAAGCATTGTGTATAAAATTATTTGGTCCAACTTGGAGTTGGAAATGTGATCTGAAATTTTGAATATGGAATAAATGTCATTTGTGTTGTTTTAGTTCATGGATGTTTACTTTGCAATTTGATTTGATTATATGAATTTGCAAATTATAAATTAAGGGCATAAATTTATAACATAATGAAACATGTTTACTTTGAAAGTTGACCAGAAAAAATTGTAATTTAAGGCACAAAATTAGAATATAATGAAAAATTATTTTTAAATCAACAAAAGTAGAAATTGAACTTACATTAGTTTGGTACTTCCGTTGGCAATACAAAAGGGCTATTGTTAAGAATTAAGATCCTTAGAATCAAATTGAAAATTTTGTAACTCTTAATTTGAAAATTATGATACTATAAATAACATACATATAATTTTTGTACTCTCACATGATTTTTATCAAATTAAATATTGGTTTTATAATAAAATGAAATTGTTGATGATGATTAAAATGGAAGTTGTTAATGTATGTTTTGTGATTGTGTGAAATTAGAAATTGATAGAAATTGATAAAAAAGGAAGTTGTAGATGTATGTTTTGTGATTGTGTGGAATTGGAAATTGATAAAAATGGAAATGGTTGATGTATGTTTTGTGATAGTGTGAAATTGAAAATGATTGGAAATTGAAAATGGTTGGAAATTGTTGATGTATGTTTATGATAGTTGGAAATTAGAAATTGTTACAAATTGATAAAAATGAAAATTGTAGATGTATGTTTTGTGATTGTGGGAAATTAGGAATTATTAGAAATTGATAAAAATGAAAATTGTAGATGTATGTTTTGTGATTGTGAAAAATTGGAACCTGTTGGAAATGGAAATTGTTGATGTATGTTTTGTGATTATTGGCAATTGGGCATTGTTAGAAATTGGTAAAAATAAAAATTGTAGATGTATGTTTTGCGATTGTGAGAAATTGGAACTTGTTGGAAATGAAATTTGTTGATGTATGTTTTGTGATTATGGAAAATTGGGAAATGTTAGAAATTGATAAAAATAAAAATTGTAGATGTATGTTTTGTGATTGTGAGAAATTGGAATTTGTTAGAAATGGAATTTGTTGATGTATGTTTTGTGATTGTTGAAAATTGAGAATTGTTAGAAATTGATAAAAATAGAAATTGTAGATGTATGTTTTGTGATTTTGGGAAATTAAAACTTATTGGAAATGGAATTTGTTGATGTATGTTTTGTGATTGTTGAAAATTGAGAATTGTTAGAAATTGATAAAAATGGAAATTGTAGATGTATGTTTTGTGATTGTGAAAAATTGGAACATATTAGAAATGAAATTTGTTGATGTATGTTTTGTGATTGTTGAAAATTGAGAATTGTTAGAAATTGATAAAAATAGAAATTGTAGATGTATGTTTTATGATTGTGAGAAATTAGAGCTTGTTGGAAATGAAATTTGTTGATGTATGTTTTGGAATTGTTGAAAATTGAAAATTGTTAGAAATTGATAAAATTGAAAATTGTAGATGCATGTTTTGTGATTGTGGGAAATTGGAACTTGTTAGAAATAGAATTTGTTGATGTATGTTTTGTGATTGTTGGAATTGAAAATTGTTGTAAATGGAATTAAATGGAGATAAAATTATGAAAGTTTTGTGATTGTTGGAATTGGAAATTGTTGGGAATGAAAAAACAATATTGAATGTTTTGTGATTGTTAGAATTGAAAATTGTTGAAAATGGAAGGAAGTGGAAATGATATTATGATTATTTTGTAATTGTTGAAATTGCAAATTGTTAGAGTATGTTTTGTGTTACTTATTATATATGTTGATTGTTTTGAATTGTTAGCTTTGTGATTATTATATAACGAATTATATTATATAAGATAGATATGCATATTGTCATTGTGTACTGAAATTATGTATTATTTATTTTTATGTACAGATAAATGAAAAGAAGTCCAAATACTCCCGATTAACCTAGTTCAGGAAGATATAATGATCCAGCTTGGGCTCATGCTGGTACAGTTCCCGATCAAAAGAATCATACCATTTGCTTATTTTGTAACAAACATTTGAAAGGTGAAGGAATCACCCGATTGAAAAGGCATTTAACTGGGGTTAAAAGAGACGTGGAAGCATGTAAAAAAGTAAATCATGATGTGAAGTCGCAGATGAAAACATTACTTGATGAACATCAATTTGAGAAAGATAGAAGGGGAAGATTGAATTTTGAAATTGGTAGTG
>JANZLD010000236.1:23800009-23814558 GCA_026413575.1 Erythroxylum carthagenense
AATATTTTAAATATTTTGTATTATTCTTAATTTTATAATTGTATGATGATGATTGTTTTTGTTTATATTAATTGTGGCTATTACTTATATGTAAAATATTTAAAAATAATTGTTATTTCATATTAATTGTCTTTATTATTTATTAGTAAGAATTTTGAAAGCATGGTTGATGTAAACGGTAAACTAGTAAAGTATACGGTACAGCTGTATAATATACCGATATGGACTATTTTACAATTTTTAAAAATTTTAGGGATTATTTCATAAATTTAAAATTTTTTCGAAACGATACCCAGTACCAACCAATACCGGTGTAGTTCCGTTCCAAAACTCAATCCGGTATCGAGTTCGGTACTGTATTCAAAACTTTGCTAAACATTCATCCTCCAAAGTTTTGGTTTTGGCAACGTAAAATAAAATCTTCTTTAAATCAGTTAATTTAGTGATGATTTTTTAGAGTCATCACAAAAAGTGCCTAATATTGCAATGGTTCACATATGCTGTCGCCAAAGGTCGAGTGTTTGGTAACGAGATTTGAAAACGTCGCAAAACACAAACTTTTGACAATGAAATTTATAATTCATTGCCAAATGTAGACTTTTGGCGACTAAATTTTGAACTCATCGCCAAAAGTTGAGATTAAAGAATTTATAATTAATAACATTTGATAATTTTTTAATGATAAGTGTGTTTAATAATCCTAAGTTTAATTATAATTGTCATTTATATATAATTTTTCACCGAAAACAACCTCTCTACTATGTAAGGGTAAGGCTACATACTATTAGATCTTTCTAGATCCCGCTTCAATGTGGGACTTCAGACTGGGTGTGATGATGATGATTTATATATGATTTTTCATATTTTTTACTTATGCTTTCTTTATAAATTTGTTTAAATATATATTTTGCATTAAAACTCTATACATTATCTTTTTGGATATAAAAAGATAAACATACCTAAAACTTCAAATTTTATAAGATAAAAATAATAATAGATTTAAATTGACCACTATTCTTAATCATTAATATTTATTAACAATAAAATAATAATACTTGAAAATATTGAAAATTGTAAGCAATATAATACAATAATATATGCAAGTAAGTAATACAAGATTTTGATTAGAAGTTTAACAATTCTTGTAGACATACATCAACAATATCAACCTTCGGTATGAATCCCACTAATACGCGAAATCTAGAGAGGTCCAATAGTACACAGTCTTATCCTAATTAGTAGAGAGACTGTTTTCAAAATTTTTACAGAAATAAAAATAAATAAAGTTTCACGTTTATTCCATATAAAAGAAAACGAAATAATTATTTTTTAGATTCTAAGTCACATGAGAGTCGGTAAAAGTAAATGAGTTCGTTATGTTTGGATTCGCAATAAGGTTTTTGCACGTTCGAAGGCATCAATTAAAAAGATCAAAGATCTTCCCTCAAGTATTGAGTTATTGACACCTTCTTCTAACAACTTCTTGGCTATAACTAAACTTGTAGAATAGTGAACGAATCCCCCAGATGCAGTATAGGTCACTGAATTAAATGAACTGTCAGTACAATGCGTTACACCTAAGACACAATTAGCATAGAACTTCAATAACTAGTTAAATCAAACTGTATAACGATGCCAATTTTGAATATATGCATAACTGATTGAACAAATATAGTAATTGGAATCGATGATTGTTACAAAACAACCGATTGCCCCAATCTTATACTAACCATCAGGACATTGCCAACATTTCCATTTTCATCTATGTTCTCTTAAAGATTTTAGTAAGCTTTACACAAGATATAGTATATACAATCAAACGTTCATTTGATAGCTTACTATGATGCAAAAAAGTTACAAATAATTAACGAAGAGAGTTAATTTAGATGACACTAAAAACCTTGAAGATCGACCATAGAAGGCTAGCGGTAATTAGTGTATGATGAGAAAATTTGTTCTACATTGATTTGTTCTTCACTAGGTAGAATTTTCCTATATTCCTCTTAGCGGAGCTCATTTCCACCATCGAAAATCAGTCACCACATCGACATTCCTTAATGAATTGATAACATTTTAATTCTAAAAAGTCAATTCAGCATAAAATTCATTATGTTTAAATAAATTAGTTTGGTGACTAAATCCCACAAATTATAGGCATGGAATAAACTGATGCAAAGGACACTTTTTGCATTCCCTGTTTATGTGATTTGTTATGCTAGTTTGTTGATGATAAGTCAAAGTATTATAATTCAACAGTAGTTCAAATTTGGTGTTAAAGCAATCATATGGTAAATATGTACATAAACATCTATTGCATTGTGCCTTGAATCTCTACCAGACCTTCCATCAAACATTTAGTAGGGTTTCATTAAACAAGCACGGAAGGTGGGAAAAAAACTTCTATCCATCGTCATCCAACATAGAAACACAATTCACCATCTCTCAAACACAAATATAGAGGAAAACTCATACACCATTTGTAGAATAGAAAACCCACATTAACTCCAAAATGTAGCAGAAAATAGAGTACAATAAGGAGGGTTCTTGGTAACAGAAAAAAAGAACAATAGTAAACATAAGACACAATGGTTCATTAATGGTGAGGACCGCATGACAAGAGACGATCAAAAAGAGGAGATGACGCTTCTTTGACATATTATAAAGAGGAAATATAATGGCTAATACAAAAATGTAGATAACTTTATTTTTGTGTTAATAACCTAGTAAAAAATGACGTCGTTTGTTGATAAGGTAAATGACAGTGTTTTCGATTAAGTTAGAAGAAATTAACCATTTGGCTTCACCTTTGACTAACATAATTATATATAAATATATAAATTATATGTTATAGTACGAAATTTTTATATAATAAATAGATAATAATTATTAAATAGAGTAATATATATATTATGTAAGTAAAATAAGAGAAAATTTATAAATTATGTAATAATTCATAAATCATTATACTAGTTACAATTATTATCTATACTTTCATGTAACATTATATTAATTACCATATATGATAATAATAATAATAGCAATTTAATTAAAAATAAATTACAATATAGTAAAAAAAATAGAATTCAGTATTAAATATTAATATCATATTCTTCAAAATAAAAATTAATATTATTCAAAATCTATTGTAAGTTGTGTTTATAAATGTAGTTCACAACAATGACATTTCAAAGATCAAATTTAATATTAATAACAATGATTGCATAAGTGTAAAAATAAATTTAGTTAACAAAAATTTCACTTATACTTTTTATTAATATTTTTAATATTTATCATTTCATAATTTTATGTGATCTCATAAAGCTGTATTTATTATATATAATTTCTATAGTAATTTATGTTTATGATAAAAATTTAGCAAAATTTAAAAACCTATAAAAAAGTATAGTATTGATGACAATTTCTAAATTGGTAGCCAGGTATTCAAATATTATTTAACATTTGGTGACGAATTGTGAGATCACCGCCAAATGTTAAGGGATGTAAACAAATTAAGCGAAAATGATGTCATATTTAGTTCTGTTTAATCCAAAGGGCGACGATTTTGCAAATTTGTAGTCAAATCCTTAGTTGCGTATTAACCTTTGCACAATTCGTTGCCAAATGTTTCGGCGTGAAAAAATTAAGCGGAGATGACGTCGTTTGTTCAATGACAAACGACATTGTCTCTGCATCTGTTTAATTGACATAACTCAACACCCCCCTCAAAATTTTCTTTCGGTCTCTCCTCTCTTCCATATGATTCTATATTGATTTGTTATTCTCTTCATCCGTTCATCTTGTTTCATCTTTTTCTCTTTGTTTTGTCTTCCATCGTCGCCCTGCAATTGTAGTCGAGTTAATTATTTGTAACGTTGTTAATGTGTTCATTTGGTGAAGAAAAGGAGAAGCAGAATTTTTGTTGTTAGTTTGTGTTGAATTTTTAAAGCCTATGAACTGTTCAATGAAAGTTCTCATAGAGATTTAGTGTTCTATTTTGAACTTATGAACGAAGTGATTTGTTTATGTTTTGATAGTGTTCTATTTTCGGAGGATGGTAGTGCTAGAGAGAAGAGATTGTGATCTATAAAAAGTGTCAAGGTTTTGTAATTCTATGTGTTGAAAAGACAAGTGATTTCTATATAAGAATAATGATAGATTAGTATCTTTTTATCTTAATTTTTGTGGCATTGGAATCTATTAATTTAATTGAATCTTCTATTAATGAAATAGTTCACATTGTTTGCATTGAGATTTGTGTTAACTTTGATATAACATAAACTTTTTTCCCTAAAGAGCTAATATAGGCATAGTCTATAAATCAAATTCAATTTGATAAAATTCAAATTCAAATATTCAAATTTGAATACATTTTGAATTTGTAAACAAATTTGAAAACCAATTAATTAACAATATTTAATTAAATCAATCTCAAATTAACTGACTTAATTAGATTTATTCATCATTTGTCTATTTTTATAGAATCATCAGTTCTAAAATTTGAGAATAGAGAGCACAAAGAGTCTTCACTTTAAATATTCATAGGGGCATTAGTCTTGTGTTGATCAATTTGAAGGACTTGATGAATAATGAACCTTAAAAACTTTCTTGTTAGGTCTATGGAAGCAAACTTTATAAAATTCATCTTCAATTGAAAAAAACTATAACCTTTTGAAACTTTATGCAAGTATTCAAGGTGATCCTTTTGAAATTTAAATCCACAAACTATAGTCATCAACATAACATTAAACATTATTATGAAGTATGTCATTAGAATTGTTTTGTATAGCCCATAGGTATGTGGCACAATGTAAGTTTAAAATAGTATGAAATTATAGATTGAATTCATAAATTGTATTAACAATTATTAATTAGATTAAGGTAAATAATTACAAACCAATTCTATTTATAAAGTAGTCATCATTAATTTGATTTGTTCTTTTTTTTCGCATAAAGTTTCATTAACGTGTATGTATGCTATTTTCTTTTTTTGGAAAAAATTTAGTGTTTCAAATATCACTATTATTAAGCAATTTTATTGTAGAACATAAAATCCTATATAGAAGAAGATGGATTTATATATGTAATCTAAGCTTATAATCTACCGATTGATGAAAAATATTCCTTGAAATCTATACCCTCCCCTTAATTATACAGCCACTAATCTAGTTTTCTTTGTTACTATTGTACTTGGTTCATTTTTATTTTAAAACCTTAAGATCTAGTTAAGGCATTTTATCCATTCCCAAGACCTAAGACTTGACTTTAGGCATTTTATGAACTTTCAAGTCCTAAGATTCACTGTAAGCATATAAATTTCATTTTAAGCTCTACCATATAGTTATAAACATTTTCTACATTTTAAGTCCTAAGACCCAACTCTATGAACAAGTATATTATATTAAATACTAATTTTTCTTTTTTGTAAGCCGTGTTTTGTGTTAAAAAGCATCAACAATCATCTAACCTCATCCTTCTTCATTGTAGTATGTGATTGTTCGTTTGTTTAGGTAAGTCATCCAACTAATGCTCGCCTTATGTTTGGGTTTTATGTCAATGCAAAGGAGGTGTTTGTTTCGTGTTGTTCTTTGTAATATTCTAAATTAGTGATGAGTTTTTATGGATTGCTTTAGTAGTCTAAGTATTTATGTTTGAGTTTTGTTTAAATAATTAATGAGATGTACGAATTACAAAACTATTTACTGCAAGTAGCTTAGTGTTTGTTTGAATTTAAACTTAGTATTGATGATTAAAAATTCACCAACAATCATGGACAATCATTTGCATAATTAACACCTAAGATGGTGTATAGGTTAGAAACTCGTGATGCAGCTCCAATAAGCCTTATTGGTGAAATATTTCACGAGCCTAAGAGTCACAGCGATAACTTGTTTTCTTGATTCATGTGGTGTAATAATGTCACTATAGTGTTTGTATAAATTCAAACTTAATTTATGAACTTGTACTAATTAATGGAGAAGTATTAACATTAGAAATTAACCTACAATTATGGACAATCCTTTGCATAATAAACTCCTAAGATGATATATAGGCTAGAAACTCGTGATCCAACTCTTATGAGGCTTATCAATGAAACATTTCACTAGACTAAAAGTCACAGTGAAAACTTACTTTCTCGATTCATGTGGCATAACAATGCCACTTATCATAGTGCTTGTTTGAATTCAAAAATTGTAGATAAACTTGTAGTGATTAATGGTTATGTTATATAGAACGAGGATTGCATTTAGTAGTTTAGTTATTTACTTTTAATTGTATAGTTAGATGGACAAAAGTTTGATGCCTCATCGAAAATGGTCCATTGAATACTTAGAAGGAGTTAAAAGTTTCATGCAATTTGTAAAAGATCAAATGGGTAATGAATGCCATATTCATTGTCCATACATAGATTGCTTAAATGTTGACATTCAAAGCCAAGATGTGGTATATAATCATTTGTTAATCCTAGGCATCAATAAATTCTATACTCTATGGCTTTATTATGGTAAACATAAGTAAGCAAGTTGTAGTAAAAGTGTTGATACAAGTGTTGATGATAGTAACAATAATGATGGTGATGATAATGATGAGATTGCCGAGATGTTAGATGATTATGAGAATTATATGTAAAAATGGTTTGCCCAACATAATCGGTAGTATTATAGAAGATAATTTTAGGAAGTTATTGAGAGTTGCTCATGAAGAATTATATCCAGGGTGCTTGAATTTCTCACAACTATCTTTTATTGTCAAGTTGTTACATTTGAAGGTCTATAATAAATGGAGTAACAAGTTTTTTGACATGTTAATTGACTTGCTCAATGATGCATTACCTGTTAGACAAAAGTTACCCAAATCTTACTATAATGCAAAGAAATTGTTAAGAGACTTTGGATTAGGATATATGTTAATACATGCTTGTAAGTATGATTGCGCTATATTTTGGAAGGAGAGTAAAGATCTTGAAGATTGTTCCATTTGTGGCGCATCAAGGTAGCGAGTGGATGATGGGAGAGTGAAAAAGATACTGCATAAAATCTTGAGATACTTTTCTATTAAACCACGAATACAAAGCCATTTTATGCCAACAAAAACAACCATAGATATGAGATGACATAAAGAGAAATGCATTGATGATAATATTTTGCGTCATCCAGCGTATTCAATGGCATGGAAAGAATTTGATGGAAAGTTTCCATAGTTTGCATAGGATTATTATAATGTTTGACTTGGTTTAGTATCAAATGGATTTAAATCTTTCAATAATATAAGTACCTCTTACAACATGTGGCCGATAATATTAGTGCCATAGAATTTACCTCCATAAAATTGTATGTATGAGCTTTTTATGTTATTGTCTTTGCTTATTTCGGGACCTATTACTCCTAGAAACGATACCGATGTACCCATATAACCATTAATTGATGACTTAAACGATCTATGGGAGGTTGGATTAGAAACTTTTGATGTTATTGAAGGTGAAACATTTATAATGAATGTGACTATTTTGTGAACTATAAATGATTTTCCAACTTATGACAATTTATCTCGATGAAGCACTAAAAGGTATATGGCCTGTCCTACATGTAACCATCAGACTTATTCAATGAAACTACAAAGTAAAATATGTTATACAGGACATCATTGTTACTTGTAACATGGGCATAGATGGTGAAAAGCAGATTGTTTGATGACAAAGTATAATTAGATGAAGCTCCTTTGTAGTTATCTAGTGATGATGTGGTTTACTAGCTATCATATTTAGGTGATTTACACTTAGCAAACACCCAAGTAATAGAAAGCGAAAGCGAAATGTTGTAAGCTCAATTGGAATTAAAAAAACATATTTTTTTAATTTGCCATATTAGAAGGAATTGCAATTGAGGCATAATCTTGATATGATACATATTGAAAAGAAATATTTATGGGAATATTTTAAAAATTGTGATGAGAATTGATAGCAAATCGAAAGACACAATTAAGGCTAAACTAGACTTGGAAGAAACAAAGACAAGAAAAGATTTACATTTGAAAAGAAGAGATGATAGGTCATACGTTATTCCACCTGCTTGTTACAACATGTTAAAAAAAAGATAAGCAAGCTTTTTGTCAATTTCTTAAATCAGTCTAGTTTCCTGATAGGTATGCATCCAATATAACTAGTTGTGTGAATGTTAAAGAGAGAAAGTATTGGGGTTGAAAAATCATGATTGTCATGTACTTCAGCAATGATTACTTCTTGTTGGAATACATAGGTGTTTGTCGAAGGATATGTCTGTAACTTTGAGTTAATTGGGTGAGTTTTTTAAGCAATTATATTGCAAGACACTTAAAGTTGAAGAGCTTGACAAAATAGAAGAAGACATAGCTTTGATTCTATGTAAACTTAAATTAGTATTCCCTTTTTTTTTAATGTTATGGTGCATTTGGCAATTCACTTACATTACGAAGCAAAATTTTCTGGACCGTTCAATTTCAATAGATGTTCCATAGTGAAAGGTATTTTATTTTAACTTCAAAATATTTTCTATTTGTAAGTTAGTAATAATTATTAATGTTTTATATTTTTCAATTTTTAGTTCTCTTAAGTGTTATGAAAAACGTAATAGAGCTCAATTTGAAGGGTTTATTGCAGAAGCTTATATAACAAATGAATGCTTGACATTTTGTTTGACATATGTAAATGATGTTGAGACAATATTTAATAGACTAGAAAGTAACTTTGATTTTGATTAAGATGGTAGCTTATTAGTTTTCTCACAAAAAATGAGGTCACTTAGTGTCAAAAAATATGTGGAGTTAACTAAAGATGAATTTGAAATTGTTCATTGGTATATTTTGAACAATTGTGAGGAAGTTGATATATATATGGAGTATGTATATTACTTTTGATTCAAAATTTCATATTTAAATTTTGTGATTCAATTTATATTTCCTGATCTCCATTTACTTTTTAAAATAGAGAGCACAAAGAGTTGATTCGAAGCAAAGAGATTGTCAATGTTAAAGAAAGACATAAGCTTAAGTTCCTATCATGGTTTTGGGCCCGAGTAAGTTATGTGTTGATGGAATATTATGAACTTATGACAATTTGTATGATAGATTAACTTCTAATTTCATTTTGTCCTACAACAATATCATTATATTCTTTGACATATAGGCCTCATATGTGTGGGAAAAAATATACAGGTTACACTGTTAATGCAGTTAGATTTAACATACAAGATCGAGACAATCGACTTAGAAGCCGAAACTGTGGGGTTGTTGTTGAGGGATGTCATGACGACGATTTATTGACTTCTATGGTGTCATCTCTGAAATAACAGAGTTGCATTACATTAAGGATAACAAGGTTGTTCTATTTACGTGCAAATAGTTTAATCTTACTGACATGAAAGTGAATGGGAATATTACTAGCATTAATGATAGTAAGGCATTGTATGATAATGACTCTTTTGTCCTTGCAAGTCAAATGAAGCAAGTTTTCTACCTCAATGATACTATACTGGGCAGTAATTGAAAAGTTATTCAAACATTTCAACACTAAAATCTCTTCAATTTTTGTGAAAGAGATAATTGTAGAATGAGTGAGGAAGGTAATGAAGTATATTAAGAGATTGAATTGGAGTTTAATAATGAAACCATTTGAATAAAAGATACAGATATATCATTATCCTGTAGTAGAAATGTTGATCTCGATATAATAAAAGTGGATAATGTACAAGTCAATCTTATCTTAGAAAGAGATGAAAACTATATTGAGGATGAACTATATGACAATGATGATACTTTAGCCAAATATAACAGTGATAAATAGTCAAACTATAATGTAATTAATGATGATGATTTTCAAGATTTTGATCATGATGATTGAAGGTAAAAAAAAATTGTTTATATTGTTTGAAATGTATTGCTAATGTTTGAGTTATATTAATGTGTATTGTTGATATTTGACATGTGTTAATGCAGAATGATGATGTTTGAGTTACGTTTATGTGAATTATTAATGTTTCAGCTTCGTTTATACATATTGTTAATATTTGAGTTACATTAATTCAGAATGTTTATGTTTGAGTTATGTTAATGTGAAATGTTGATTTTTGACTTATGTTTATAAGTTTATGTGAATTGCATTCTGTTTGAGTTATGTTTATGCGTATTGTTCATGTTTGACTTATGTTTATGTGTAATATTGATATTTGAGTTCTATATATTTAGTATAATGACACCTGGTAGAAACAAGAGAAAGAAGGTAGCAACTATTAAAATTGTTCCTCCCCCACAATAACCAGATCAATCTCACCATTTCCAACAACAACCACTAATTTCTTCCACCAATGAAACCAATGAACAATAACCTTTATCTACCTCAACTAGTGCTGAGGGATCTTTAATTTTGTTCATCTTGACTACCTATAATTAGACTTAAGCTCAAATTTATATTTACATGTTTAATGTTTTTTTTCTTATCATTATCCTTTTGTTTTCAGATTCTAATACCACTATTAGAAAAAGAGGTTGAGGTATCATTAAAGATTCTGAGTTGTAAGGCTTGAATATTGTAATGAATAGTAAGTTGTACATACATATTGATATCTCACAAGGTCATCCTATTGACAAGGATCAATCAGCTAAATTATCTAGTAAGTTAAGAGTCATTGTTAAGAATGAATTGCCTTGCCTTTAGTATACCAAGCAGTTGAAACAAGACAACATGCTACAAAATGTTTTGGACAAAGTTTCTGTAATTTTTTAATTTATTTAATTAAATGCAATTTTGTTTTATTTATTCAAAGATTAATTTAACTTTTATTTATTGTTCACAGACGAAGTTCAATATCATCAATATGAAAAACCTGAAGTTTCAAGCTGTATGAGTTCACTGTTAAAACAAAGGGCCAAGGATCATCATTATTAACTACATAAATACTACAATTCTTTTCCTTTGGATGAGAAGGCCAAAAGACATGTCCTCGAACTGGTGAATTTAGAAAATTAGAGCCAAATATGTGATTATTGGACATCTACCAATGTTAAGGTTTGTCTTCTTTCCCTTCACAGTTACCACCATTATTCTTGTTACACAATTTAATGAATATTTCTTTACTTTATTTAGGAAAAGTGTGAGAAAGCCAAGGTTAATAGAAAAAAAATAAAAACTCCTTAAAATTAAGGTTCCAAATCATTTGTTGTCATGCAAAATGAATTTTTAAGTTCTTTGTTTGCAAGTTATAATTATATTAGTAAATATAATATTATTTATTATGTTTCCAATTTTTTTTTATAAAACAGAGTGAGAAGAAACTAAATGGACAAGAGTTTGGTAGGATCACTTTATATAAACTCACTCACTATAAGGAAGATCAAGAATGGATGTCAAAAGTAGCGCAAAATAAATATGTAAGTATAAAATTTTGTTTAAAATTTAAGTTTATTTATGTAGTATTAACTAACAATATTTGAATTAAATATTAATTTTTTAAAAAATTTTAGAATAAGATGCAGGAATTGTTACAAAGATCATTGGCTGATGGAAATGAGCTAAATATAGATGACATTTGCAACATCGTTCTTGGTACAAGATCTGGCTACGTCAAAGGTCTTGAGTACGACCTTAAGCCAATTGCTTTATCCTCATCAAGACTAACATATGTAACCCATTTTCAAGAGGATAATCAGTTGCTTAAGGCTAAATTGCAATGCAATGAAGAAAAGTTAGAAAGAAATGAACAAAAGTTAGAACGTAATGAACGAAAGTTGGCCAATTTTGAAAAGATGGTCAAACAAATATTTGGCCCAAATTATGTAGATAGCAGTGACAATGAAAACCAATTTTAGTTTGTACATAAGTATTTTTAACATTTATAATTAACATTTAATCATATTTAATTGTTTATATAAAATTCTTATAATTTCTAATTATCTTTAATTTTATTTTCATATAATATAGCATGATAAAACAAAAATATAAATATTACAAACAATAACTTGGTTTAAAAATGTGACCAATAATTATAATTAACATGATAAAATTTTTAGTAATAATGTTTACTAAAAATTAAAAATCATCATAATTTTTTTAGCTACATTTTAGAAAATATCGTCAATAACTTTTTGCTACATTTTACAAAATATAGATAAATTTTTTTGCTACAAATATTAAATCATCGCAAATAATTATAGGCGACGATTATTGATTCGTCAGTAAATGTTACTAGTTACGTTTGTTGTAACATGGCTAATAACATTTAGCCATGAAAAAAAAAGCGTAACAAAATATCGTTAGGGACAATTTTCTCTATCATCGAATATATCTCTTTTGTCTATGTGTTATACTCATTCCAAAACATAATTTGCAATGATTTGATAAAAACTTTCCCCTGTAGTATTTTGCTACCAAGATTTTGCAACTATTTAGTTTGCTACCAACATTTTGTGACGATTTATTATCATCGCTATATTTTATCAACGATAAATAAAAAGTCATTCTGTTGTAGTGCTTGTTTAGATAGGGTTATATCAATAGAGCTTTTATCAGTAGAGCTTTTTTTTCGAAGAGCTTTTCTAAGAAACTAATTAACTGTTTGATTGTCAATTAGAAAATAACTTTTTTGAAAGAGCTTTATACGGTAGTATGTTTGGCAACATAAAAATAAAAAACACTTTTATTAATTTTAACTACATGTTATTTTGTAATAAAAATTATTTATGCATATAAATATTATTCAAAATATATTAAACAATATGCATAACACAATATATTAATTATTATATAATTTTAAACTATATGAAATGTAAATAAAAATATATCTAATCAAATCTTTTATATGATTATAACATAAATAAAACTAATATTAGAAATAAATATTAAAACATATAAAAAAGTTAAAAGATATTATATAAATCCCAATATAGACGTTAAGATGATTTTGTAAGTACTGTAGATATTGTGTGTAAAGTATAAGGACAAAAGAAGCTAAAAATAAGCTCATTAATTAATTTGAAAAAATTTACGTAAAAAGGTATTTTTTGAGAAGTTTCAAATGTGAGCTTCTTAAAAAGCTATATTTTGACTGCCAAAAAAGTTATTTCTATTAAAAAAGTACTTTTCTATTTTGCAATCAAATAGTCATTTTTCTTAAAAAAAAGCTTTTGCAATAAAAAACGCTTATTCATCCTCCAAAAGTTCAACCAAATAGGGACGTAGTGACCTGTCTTTCTAATTTTAGCTTAATCTCCTATATTTGAAAAATGGCATATAAAGTTCCAACACGAAACAATATTCCAAAGATTATGAAACAAAATAATGTTTACCTTGTGTGATGAGGGATCATCCCCGCTAATTCCAACAACTTCAGCTCCTGCTTTCTTAAATTTCTCATAGGAATCCCTGAAAGTACACGCCTGGCAAGACATTTCACTGTGAGTTTCTTCTGCTAAAAGATTCTTTAAGTTAATAGGTTTTCCTATCCCTTATGCCGCAGTATATGTTGAATTAGAAAACGAAGTCGTATTACAAGAAGTCTGTCAAATACAGTAGAGTTTGTCAGTTGTCACACTAACAATCTAACAGATAATGCCTCCCTTCAGAAATGAAAAAGAATGGACTTCGCAAATCGCTATGTTGCATCTCATTGTATAGTCACAACTCACAGTAACTTCCTTTGTTGGTGAATTTATAACTAAAGAGCGGATAAACAGGTCAGATAATACGGTTTCACTTCTCCTTTTCTCTACTATCTTATTCTTGCTTTACCCAAACTAGACTAAAGCTTGAAGATAGCTAGAACAGTCTTACCTGCTTTGTGCATCCAGGAGTTTCATCAGCGGGGTAGAAGTAGACAACTACAGGCTTCCCTTTGAACTTGGAAAGAGTCATGTTCTTTCCATCTTGATCTTTCAATGTGAAGGATGGTGGTATCTGCCCTTTGTTTACCTGAAACCCACATCCAGGTAACCAATTCAGTCGATATTAAAAGTCCACCATAAGCCCAGCATCCATATTGAAAGCAAAATGTACCTTGGCAGAAATCAATGCCTTCACTGAAGAAGAAGATGAGATGGTGATGGAAGTGCAATGATATAATTTTGTGCCATAAAATTGGGACCTCGATCACTCGATGATCTGGAGACAAATGGGAGATTTTGAGGAAATGGATTAGTCCTGGGTTTTTGAGTGGGAAGCAGAGAGGGTATATAGTTTCTGGGTAGAAAAGTGGAGGCCATTCGATCTGAGAGGAAGAAAAAGTAATGGATAAGGGATGGAACAAAACCAAACCAAACAGATAGAACAGGTTTTCTGTGTTAAATAGAAGTACTAGGACATGGAGTTGGAAGAAACGAGGATAAGGCAGTGTCGCATTGGAGCAGGATTGCAAGAAAATGGGGATTTGACGTGGACAATTGCTGACCTTCCTGTTGTGCGGAAACGTGATTAAATTTGGAGTAAAAATAAAACAGCAACAAGCACAAAAGAGAACACCAAGATTTTTATACTGGTTCGGCAATGCCTACGTCCAGTTTGGAGATGACTGAGTATTTCACTATAACAA
>JANZLD010000236.1:23828641-23839682 GCA_026413575.1 Erythroxylum carthagenense
GGCTTCAAGTCCAATGTTTTCAGAGCCAATGGCTCAACGTATATGAGCTCAGGCGCACGGTCACAACAACGTAATAAAATGAAAAGTATCACATTTGCATTCTGTATATTACTAATAAAATGTGAATTGTATGAAAGGCGATACGCCTCGTAAATGTGAAATTAAATGTGTATATTTTTCTGATTGTGCTAAATATGATAGAATGTGAATTATTTGTCTTTGCATGAGTTAGGTGGACCATCGATGATGGTTTCTCGTTGAGTTCGCAAACTCACCCAACATTGTAAATTATTTTTCAGGGCAGTGATTGTAGACTCTTAGCTCCAGTTATCGAGACTTTTCCCGCTGTGTAAGTACTGGCGAGAGGCGCATGGCTCACAGGTTGGTCAGCTGGGGATCTTTTGGGGATGACCTAGTTAGGAGTTATTGTAGTCCCTTTTGGCTTGTACAGTATGTAATCATGACTAAATGGTGTAATTATGGTTTTTAAGAAATGAATCAAAGTATCTTTGGTTTTAAAAACATTTAGCAAAGTTTTGATATTGCAGTTAAATTATATTGATGCCATGAGGTTTTTAGAATTGATCATTGTAGTGCACCCTCATCGTAGGTTATGTATCGGAATGACCTACGAGCGTTCCGATGCGTACTCTACGGTAAGGGGGCGCTACATTTCATGTCTCCCACTCCTTTATCGAATTGCCACTTTTATGTAATGTAATGTATATATATATATAATCTAGTTGTTTTACAAGTTACATATACGCGTGCAATCTCTTCAAAATCCACACCACTAATTACGTGCTTCCATCAAGTGTCTATGATTATGTTAAGAGACTTTAGGCTCTATATGTATGGAAGTAGGAACGACTTTCATGTTTTGATAACACCACTGCGTGTTGTTTGGTTAGGATTAGTTGATAAACATGTCTGTAATCCCTCTGTTGAGATTGGACTGCGCCGTCTTTTATCTTTGGATCTCATCCCACTTCTAACCTTAATTCCCTGCAATGTGTGGAAACAACATTTGAATGAAATCAGACAACAAATCTTTAACCTTAATTATTCTCCCACTTTTTCGAAGCAAACGGAGATTCTTGCATAACCTTAATTTTATCTACGTATGAGGAAAAGCATAACTCTGATGCATTAGTTCTTCTATCCATCCATTGTTTTTAGAAAATGATTACAAGTTTATCCCACATGGGGCTAGTCTACATGCAACCGAGCTTCATATTCTTGCACCGTACTGGTTGCTCTGTTTTTAGTAAACAAATTATCAGCTAATTTTTTTGGACAGATTGAAAATTTTAGTTGTTTGACATGATGGATATGTTTAATAATTAGTTTAATGAATTGGCTAATTGAAATCAATAGTTATAGTAGAGCATATTACCCTTAATTAACGTATTCCTTACGGTAGGTGGCCAAAAACTATACACAAACAAAGTCTCTTGGTCCAAGACAGCTAGGAAGATTGAGATGGGACTTCTGACGAAGAAATCAGTTAGTTTATTAGACTATAATTATTCCTCTAGCGGTGCCCTTTTTTGTATACTTACAGACTGCCTATGGCGTCGATGAGAGGTTCTTGTCGTTTTATACTGGAACAAAATCTTACACGTTGTAGATTCCAACCGAACCAACACTTTTGACCTTAAGAGGCCTCCGGATGGAAGTTTAAGTTATAACAGCAAGTTCCATTTCATTTCACTTCTCTAGCTCGTCTATATCTAATATGAAAATTTCCCTTATATTTCCACTAGCGTATCTAGTACAAGAAGTTGAGGTTTTGTGAATGAAATCTAGTATAACAAGTTGAGGTTTTGTGAATGAAATCAATTGATTTCATGAAGCATAAACTTCTTTGTAGTAGTAGTGCTGAGAAATCAAAATTAAGGTATTGCCTTTGTCCCATGCTTGATGGCTTGGCCATCGAAGGAGATCGATTCAACCACCGAGATGGAATCTACAAATCAACAAGAACTTGCAACATGCCTTCCAGAGGGAATTTTGACTTAGATCTGTCGAGTTATCTGAGAACAGCATGAAGTGGTCCACACTCCACAGAGGATAAGCACTATCCTTTTACTTCTATGCTTAAAGCTCAAATCGCATAAGATGAAGCAATTCATTGAAAGCATGAACGTTCCATTTAAAGGTACGTACAAGTCTTGTCTGTTCCGTAACAACCACAAGCTACACCTAAAACATCTTCTGTGACTATGCAAGTGAATTGGAATGGAGAATTTCGTGATGAGTTTACTCCTTCTAGGGGTATTCAACAGGATGACCCACTATCTCCGTATCTCTTCGTACTTTGTATAGAATGATTGGGGGTACCTAATTAATAATTCAGTTTCTCAAGAAAGATGGAAGGCTATTAAATTAAGCCAAAGTGAGTCTCCTCTATCACATTTGTTTTTCGCTATTGATCTCATATTGTTTTCGGAAGCTTCAATTGAACAAGTGTATGAAATTTGAGACACCTTGAATCTGTTTTGTGTAGCCTAAGGTCAACGGGTTAGCTAAGACAAATTATGATGATTTTACTCCAAGAATGCCCAACATTTAGTCGCACAAGTTTTGAGCAGAGAATTGGGTTTTAAACAGACAAAAGACTTAGGACATTATCTTGGAGTACCTGTGTTACACGAGAGAGTCAACAAAGAGATCATACCAATATGTGATTGATAAGGTGCAAAACTGCCTGTTAGGATGGACTGCCAAGCTTTTGTCATTTGCAGGAAGAGTCACATTGATACAATCAGTTATGTCAACTCTTCCGATTTATACAATGCAGACAGTTCGTTTTCTCCAACATCTTTGCAATGAATTCGAGTAAATTATGCGCAATTTCCTATGAGGCTCTTCTAATGGCAATAGAAAGATTCATCTAGTTCACTGGGATCAAGTTTGCAAACTTAAAAGAAAAGGGTGGACTAGGCATTCGTAAAATTAGAGAAACCAATGATCCCTTAATAGCAAAGCTAGGGTGGGCAGTGATTTTGAAACCTAAAACTTTATGGATGCAAATTCTCTCTGCAAAATATGATTTTGATGCCAACAACATACCCACTTCTATTCATACTACAAGCGACTCAATGACTTGGAAGAGCATCAAAGCTATTTAGCACAATGTGATTCAAGGAATGAAATGGTTAATCTGTGGTGGCTCTAAGGCCTGATCTGGCTAGATTTTTGGGTTGAGAATTTGGGCCCTCTACTAAACTATGTACAAGCCCCTATCCCTCAAACAGCACTTGAGCTTTGAGTCCAAAATTACGTGGATAATACAGGTAATTGGAATTGGGCTGAATTTCAATCTATGCTCCCTTCCTATATTTGCATGTATATTGTAGGCATTTTTCCTCCTAAACCTTGCTTAGGACCTGATAGCTAATTTGGGGAGCATCGGACATTGGCCAGTTTACTACTACTTCAGCATATGCTATGATTATGGCTCACGACAACTGGTATTCTGAAGGATTTTGGAAGGCAATATGGCAACAGAATGGCCCTCAATGCATTTGCTCATTTCTTTGGCTTCTCGCACATGACCGATTACTTTCCAATCAACAACAAATGCGCAAACGACTAACTACTGATGTGGCGTGCTATCATAGCCGGACATAAGAATCCTTGCTACATGTTGGGCGAGATTGCCCTAAAGCGCATAGCTTGTGGTTTGCATTCCCTCTGCAAGTAGTCTCTCAGGATTTTTTCAATCTAAACACAAAGGATTGGATAGCGCTGAACCTTCAAAAGCATCGGCTGGTATTTGGCTTTGACTGGTCACTTATTTTTGGTACTGCGTGTTGGTTCCTACGGTCCTGGAGGAACAAGACCCTCTTTGAAGAACATATCTCTTGGTCGATTTCTCCTGCATACTATGTCTTGAAATATGTCCACTAGATTAACTACGCTTCGATCTGACAAGGGAGTCCAAATTTTGACCATAGACCTCGGTTCAAGCAACTAATTGGCTGGTGTAAACCTCCGCATAGTTTGGTGAGATTAAATACAGATGGGACATGCAAAAACTTGCTCACTCTGGCAACAACTGGTAGTCTTATTTGTGATAATTCCGGTGATTGGCTGGGAGGCTTCGTACAGAATATTGACTGGTGCTTCGCTATATCTGCTGAACTCTAGGGAACTTTTTCTGGTCTCAGACTTACTTAGGATCTTGGATATCGTCTGGTAGAGCTAGAAATGGACTCGTTGGTGCTGAATATCCTGTCAGACTCCACTAAATTGACAAAGTCTTTCAATACCCTAGTCATAGAAATCAACAAGTTATTTGCTCGAAATTGAATTGTGGTATCTCGACATACCTATAAGGAGGGTAATAGATGTGCAGACTGACTCCCCAACTTTGCTATACATTTTGAATTAAGGGTGATTACTTTTGTTAACACACCTATAAAGTGCCTCTCTATCCTTTTAGAGAATATGGTTGAAATTAGCTTACCTAGATTAGCCATGTAAGTTATTTTTTCTCCTAATAAAAAAAAAAATCACATACGCACGGCCTCGAAGCCACCATCAGCCTCAAGCTAATCCTAATTCTGCATTCATACTTGGTTAGCAAATGACATTTTACTCTGAATTGAGACTTGTTTTCTTTGCAACTGTCTATACGAGTGTTTTCTGCTGCAATTAGTATAATCAAGATTCAAGAGCAAATAGCATCCGAAGAATATTTGCGCAAATCAATCTCTACAACGGTGTGAATATTTCTGAAATTACGAGTTATCTTGCAATGGGTTTTACTCTTTCAAGCCATTCTAACTGGCCTAAAATCCAGATTTCTGAAAGCTGGCCATGATCCTCTGTTATGCCAAATTAGGTGCATCTACAGCACAAAAATGAGGATAAATAACTTGTGCAGATCTAAACTGGATTAGTATTTCATATGTCACGACTAAGTTCTAGAACTTTGAGCTCTTTATATGATCAGTTACATGCAAGGATTGATCAACAAATAGTTGGTGATAGAGAAAATGTCTGTATAATTCCCAAAAAGGAGATTGGATCTGAAGATGATCTAGAACAACTGGACTTTCGTGGTATAAATTAATACATATAGCTTTTTCTGTCTTCTCAACTACTCGAACAGTTCAAACTCCATTTTCCCGTAGATAGCATGTCAGCAATTTAAGCATGACATATGCAGATTATTTAGACAAAATAAATATGAATTAACAGGAAAACCCTGAGTAGGGGATGTGGATGCTTGATATTTTAGTACAATAGGGAGCGCTACAAAACTGGTCTGAGTGTGTACTCTACACCTAAAAACGAAAATTCGGTTCCTGCACCATGTCTAATGAGGCTTCGGGACATACCCATCGACGGCAAAATTTCGAGTGGCAACAGGTAGAGCCAACCGGATTCCATCAAGCTCAGGTTTCGCAATCACCTGGCATCCAAGGCGAGAACTGCAAAATTAGAAACAAATATAAGCCTGTGTTCAAAAATACAATTGAAGAGGGGTCAATAATGAAGGAACTCACGTTTCCGTAAGCCCAAAGGCCAAGTCCAACATATCATTCTCCTCATCTGTTGGGTCTTCTAATTTGTTGTAATACTCCATGTCCTACCATGGCATGCAGATATTAGGTTCTGACTCATGGAATTACAACATGGAAAAAGTGTTGTAAAGTGTGTGTACCATAACAATCACGTGACATGTTGAACAGGCAAGTGAGCCTTCACATGCCCCTGAAAGAAATTAACAGCAATATAACTAAACATTTACAAAGTAAATGATGGTGAAGCCATTTAGCTTCGCTTCTGACAAAGAATGGGAGGAACTGACAAAAATATGGAAACAACAAACAGAACTATGGTTGACAGGGGAGATGATAGAGTGGGGTGGAGGGCTAAGTTTTCACACCATATCCCTCCTATAGAAAGGCCTCAAAATAAGTGTTGCCACTCCTAATTGGTAGCAAATTATATTTGATCAATAGAGGGAACACGCTGATAAAGAGTGGATTTCAATCCTTGCCTTCAAGTTCAATATCGTTTTGATGAGCAGCTTCCAGCATCGACATTCCAACTGGAACCTCAATCTGCTTTTCATCTCCATCCTTATCTACAAATGTTACTGAAATCCTGCAATTGAGGTTTAAAACTGAGAATAGACATCTAAATTCACATCTGGAGTTAGTAAGACGGGTAGTAAAGAAGGTGCATCCTCAATATCTACCTATAGCCTAGATCTCATGATAAGGACAATATCAACCCAAAATACTAACAAAATAATGGGTCAATCCTTTAGCATTATATTAGACAGTGTTCTCATATTGCATTGTGCTCTCACTGCTGGCCCCTTCACTGACTAAACCTCCCTCTGACTCATCAGATGAGTAGAAACTTGGAATGCAAAAACCAATCCATCATGGAAATGTATAGCACGCACATCTGCTAAACCATGTTTTCAAGAAGGAACGGGAATCCATCATGAAGCACCTTCCTTGACAAATGCCATAGATTTTCATGTAGGTGTAAGATTCAAGTTGGCTATTCTAACAGCAAGGTGAAGCTTTTTGCAGCACAGCTTTGCAAACAATCTGGACATGTTCATAAGGGTAAATTCTCATAGTCATAGCAACTACTGTACCTAATACCCAACAACTAAAAAGTGGTCCAAAGATAAGATGGTGAGGAAGGAAGAAATCATTCCTAGGAAGTACGAATGCAATGAAACGAACTTTAAATATATAGAAATAAATGCAAGATCCTGACTGGCAAGATTAATCAATTACTTCAGTGTACCACGTATGAATGGTTTCAAGAATCTTGAAGCAAATATTAACAATGAATATGTGTTTACTAGTAAAACAAGCATGGACCACAGAAATTTTACAAAGAAAGTATCCATATAACTACATTCAACAAGCATTGCAGAACTAGGATCAGCTAGTAAAGAGCAAACTAACACCAAGTGCTTTAGAACACAAAATATATATTACCTTTTGCAGGTTCTCACGTAAGCCTAAAGTTTATTGGAGAATAACTAATTTCAACAAACAAGGATCTATATGGTATACCAAGCTACAACACGGTTTAAGGTGCTCACACACTATTGGGTATGAGAGTGAAACATCGACATATCAATACTCTCAGACAACACTTGAAATAAGGTCAATATGCTTTGAGTTAAGTGACTCTCAAGGTGTGCATCTATTGATGTGTTATTAGAGAACACAAAATTGTGTGTAAGTGATAAATTCTCAAACCTACATATGATTTTGAGTTGTCATTTAAACTACTGCAAACGTTAATTGATTAATAGCTAATAGGAAAGTAAGAAACATGCACTATTCATAAGTTCTTCATTGTTGAATTGCATTAACAGGTTCACACATGAGCTTACGTTTCCTCTTTCTTCCCGTCTGCAGCATCACTAACAGGTGCAGTAGTAGAAAACTGATGATGTTTCTGAAAAATCACACTCTGGACTGTTTTAGCTTCTGGATGTAATTCAAACTGTTCCAATAGCAATGTACAAATAAGAACATAGAAAAAGCAATGGACATATAAGGCATTCATTCACCCTCGAAAGGGATTTACACGACAGAAATCTCCATCTATTTTTCACCAGAATTTGTAATAATACTTCTTGACTTCCTTCAAAATTCTTAAGATTGATATGCTTCATATATTAACCACAAAAATTGCCACTCCCAAGTATTATCGCCTCATCCCTTCATATTTCAAATTCTTTGATCTAAGTGGATTACATAATCAATAAATTATGAAACTCATTTTTCTTCTGAAAGCTCAAACTTGTATCTTTTGCAGCATTTTGAAGGCCAGTACAAACAGGCAGTTAATTGAGGCAAACATTTTCCCTTAGACAAAATCAGCAGAATACCGCCATTTCTCAAGAGAGATATCCTTTATTCCATATATAACTAATTGGGACAAAATCAACACAAAAGAACCACAAAAATTGTCCAGTCCTGAAAAGAAGACAAAAGATGAACTCCTTTGGTGCTTGCCAATTGACAAGGAAATCATCTTCACAAATCACACCGGTAATTACAGTGGCCAGAGCAGGGAAAACTAGATACAGGAAATCATATTGAATACAAAAAATTCATGTTTTTTTTTTCTCAAACAAATTCCTGCTTAAATTAAAACTCTGGATTCCAATATATCCAGATTCCTGCCCACTTGCCAGATTCAATAACCAAAGATCACTGACCTGAGGCCGCCAACATCCACTATAATGCTCAAGTGCAGAACCAGTTCTACACAAGGGTACTGTAAACTTTCCTGCGCCAGATAGCAAACAGTTTTAGGAAAGTGAATAGACATCACTCCACTTCCGTTTCTATGCTTTTAACAAATAAAAGAATATTACCTCCATATAGCTCTCTAAATATCTTAATTCCAATTCTTGAAAGTCTAGGAAGCAGCATGTCGCAGTTCAACAAATCCTATCGAATTTTTTCAAGAACAAAACAAAACTCAAAACACATGCATATATGATTCTGCACTCGAACATAAGTATCTCATAAAATTAAAAGAGAAAAAAGAGCAAGTGAAGGAAAATAAAAAAAGAATAAGAGAAAACAAGGTAAAAAGCAAGTAGAAAAATCGACCTGTGTAAGAAGTGAAGTAAGATTAAACGTCGGCCGTCGAGGAGGCCTCAGAAAATCGCCGACGGGAAGCCAATGTCACTCTTTGTACTTTGTCGCGAGGAGGTTTGTAGAAACATATCGAAGAAAAAGAATATAAAATTTTTATAAGTTGTGGAACTACGTCGTACAACCGACGCAGTTGGCTTCTCATTAAAATACACGCAACTTATATATCACCGTTACAAGGGTATAGTTTTGAAAATAAACCACATGAAAATGGGGAGGAGTATTTAAAATTCAGGGTAAATGTCCTTATTTCAATTTGTAATAGCTTTTTAGATTGTATTAATATCTGCCCATCATTAATGCTCTTAACATTTATCAACAAATGTTAACAGTGTTAATATAATTAGAGTAAAGTTAGGAGCTTTGCACCATTTTTATATGTTGTTTCATTAAACTAATATAAATAATTATATAATATATTGTCATTAATTTGCTAATTTTATTAAATATATATATATTATATTTACCTTTATTTATAATATCTTCTCATTAGTTATTATAATAATAAAATTAAAAGCATATTATTTAAAGATGCACATGTAAATATAAAATTTTAAATTCAAATAAAATTAACATTTTTCAAACTAAAATTTTTTATGTTTTCACATATTTAATAACATGCATAAATTGTAACTATGTTTCTTAAGACTTTTTTTAACATCATGTCTAAAAAGTTACAACAAATTGAGTCAATATCAATCAATTTTTTATTACGTGTAATTAATCAAAATATATAATTATCAATGACTATATGATAATAAATATGATGGGAAGAAAATAAATTTTAACAATAATCTAAAATTTTCAGTCTTTTACATGAAAACATTAAAAAAAGTATACTTTTTTCCCTACTGATACAAGTTATATTTATCAACGTAAATCAAAAAGTTCACAAATAAATAAATTTGACAAATGTGTGAAATAATTAAAAGCACTACTCATGATGCAAAAAATTATAAAAGCAATTATAACAACTACAAAACATGTGAAGATAATATTTAACGATATATATAAATAGATATTAATTTGTTTTACTTTTATTGGTTATTTAATTATTCTAATAAAAATTTAATATGATCTCACAATTTTAACAGTAAACACATGCGGAGAATAGTTGTAATAATTTTATTTTTTTTCATACTTTAATTTTATATCAAATGTTAATTTTTAATAAAATAATATTATTGTTTTTACCATAATGTATCATATATATATATATATATATATATATCAAAGAGATTTTTCTTTTTAAGATTTTTGTAAATGAATATATACATTTTTCATTATTGTCTCTATACCTACTATGTAAACATGAAACATAAAATGAAGAAGTTTAAATAATTAAGATCATATTGATTTCTTTTGATATATTTATGAGTATAAATAACTATATACAACATTACAATGAGATCTCCTTTATGGAAATCCAAAAGGTAATCTTTAGTGGCAACAGACTAATACTAAGCTGTAATGTATCCAGCAACTAGTTTATAAAAGTCATCGTCCTTTCATATAGTCGGATAAGTAGTGAGTTACTTTCTTGCTATATCACCATAACTAGTTTAGCTAGCTATCAATATCAGCATAAGTTTTCCTTTTTTATCTTTTTGTTCTTCAAGTTTTTTTCATGAACTATATTTAGTTACAGAAAAAAGAGAAAAACAATATGGAAATTTTATTATTAATAAGAAAGTTTAGAGACTTCGAATGAGGAATTCTATCCGATCATGATTAATAGATTCAATAAAAACAAAAAAACAAATCACTATGTAATCAAATTAACCATTTTAAAATCAATTCATCTATACGCTCAATTCTAGAATTTCAATTTGCAAATTAATCAACTTATCACTGAATTAAAATTAATAACTCAAAAGTAAGTATTAAATCTAACAAATATAATCTTACTCTAATCACAAATTAATCATATATAGCGATGAGCATAGTCGAATCTACAGGAATTGGTAAAACTGATCTCTTTTGCCAAGTTAATAAAACAAAATAGTGAAAGAGGGTGGTCAGGTCAGTCGTGCTGGGCCCGAACTCAGTCATAACTACCCATGAGCCGATCGGTCCATCCTTTAAGGATTGGTCTCACGCCTACCGGCTAAGCAAGGCCCATGGCCAGGGCCAGATATATACAGCCCACTTACAGACGAAAACCTCCCATGCAGAAGTAAAAGACTACGTAAAGACTTAAACCTAACGTCCATCCCATATATAAGGTATGATTTTATCACAAGAGAGGTACGTACTCAGAACCCTAGTTTTCTCTGCTCATAACGATCCTCCCTTCACCAAAAGACTAACTTGAGCGTCGGAGGGGCTTATCGGGAAACAACCCCCGACGTGCCTTCCTTATTTTGCAGGAACCT
>JANZLD010000236.1:23874229-23889396 GCA_026413575.1 Erythroxylum carthagenense
AGTGGCATGAAAGTGTATGTGTTGTGTAAATTGAGAATGCATGTGGTGTGTGATGATATCTCAGTGACTTGTATAATGATATTGAAATTGTGTAAATTGTCTGATAATGTCTTTAATGTATTATTGTGACTATGTGATACGTATATCGATGATGGGTTCTCACTGAGTTCGCAAACTCACCCAACATTGCTAAAAATTTTTCAGGACAACGTTAGTAGGATTCTAGCTCCCGTGTTAGACGTTTCCTGCCGTGCGAGTGCGAGGACAGAGTAGCGATGGCACACAGGTCGGTCAGCTGGAGCGATTTCGATTGGATTTTGGGATTGGACTAGGATAGACGTTTGTATCAGTTTCCTTTTTGGTTTTGTTAGGGGACTGATAGACCTGTCTATTCTGCTTTTGGATGACTGTATCAGATTGGTATTTTGGTTTTAATATTTAGTGATTTCTGCTATTGTGAATTATTTATTGCGATGCCATGTGGATTTTATTAGCGAGATTTTTCGGTAGTGCACCTTCATCGCGGGATACGTGTCGGAACGACCTTCGGGCGTCCCGATATGTACCCTACGATGAGGGGGCTCTACATTTATAATTTAGGGTTAATGGTTATAACTTGAGAGAGAGTAATCAACCCTAGGATCATCTAAGACCAATAATCCAATAATTCATCATTGATTTGGTTAGCATTAAAGATAGGTAAAAATTTCCCTTTCTCTCAATTGGTAGTTCCTTTAGGCTAATTCTTGAGTGTGTGTTGCAATTGCTACTTTGTTAATATTTTCGTAATTGATTCAAACGACCTATACGCTTGCCAATTATTGAGGTTATTAATTAGAACTTACACATATCAAAAAACCACGATCAAATTTTTGGCGCCATTATCGGAGAGGTGATTAGTTTAGTTCTTTAGTCTAAAACTTTTTCACCATCTTTTGTTTTTCTTTAAAATAGAGAAAGAAGTTTAGGGCATAAAGTAGTGACACAGCAAGACATCTTAGAATAAGAAAAGAGACATCTAAAGAGCTAGATGCTAAGAAGAAATGGAAAGAACAATGATAGAAGATAGATATTATAGGGAGCAAGGAATTTTTGCGAATTACAATTAGGAACAGTATGGTTGGGGAAGTAACAATCCTTATTAGAACATGTACACTCTGGAGTGGCAAAATCATCCTTATTTCTATTGGTCCAACATTGTAAGGACTCATTTAGGACGTTAAGAACTATTAGGACTTTAGCAAGATGAGTCCAGTTTATGGGATTCTAAATTGGATAAGATTTTGGATAAGCTCACGGACATGGAAGAGGGCTAAAAGAGACAAGAAGAGAAAATTAAGCAAGTAATAGAATATCATGCCTCGTCTATTCATAACCTAGAGATTCAAGTGGGACACTTTTTCATGAATTTTGTGAGAGAAGTGCGAAAGACTTCTTTAAGTAATACATAATTACATCAAAGAGAGGAATATGAGTCTATCATACTTAAGAATGGGGGAGAGCTAGAAGGACCAATGGAAAACCAAATTGAGCCCCACCTTATTGAAGATCAAGAGACGAAGAAAAAGATTGAAGAAAAGAATGCCAACCCCCTATTATTCCCTATATCTTCGTATGCCATGCTTAAACATTGAAAAACTAGGGTAGATTTCCTTGAAGAGAACCTCATCATTCGGATTAGTGATGACCAAGTGACATTCAACATGAATGATGCATTAAAGAATCCAAAGGAGGGTGACTCATTTAGAAAATTTAAAGTGCTCGAATCTTTAAAAGGACGAGAGGATGAAGAACAAATGACAACAGACATTAAGTTTGAAGAAGCTATGGAAGTCTCTGTGTAAGAAGGTAAAGAAGAAGAGGAGATAAAGGCAAATGAGGAAGACCTAAGAAGAGAACAACTTACCTCCTTATAGGACAAACTACTGGATTCGATGGAAGATTCAGAGAGTTTTTTTATTCCCAATTATGTTGATAGTTTACTAAAAAAATGACATTATTGAGCTTAATTGGTTTTCATAATGTTATCAATATTGTCCTTCTTATTATTTTATAGTTTGTAGCTTATTTATGCGCTACAAAATTGATGTTGAATGAAAAGGGTGGAAGCAAGCTGCTCATAATTAATCCTGGCTGAGTTTCCAAGGGTGCAAGGTCAAGCTAACGACCATAAATTAGCATGTTTAGGGTATATTTAAATTATTATGCAGTTAAAGTTGTTTCATTTCCATAAATATATAACAATGATTTGGAATGCATTTCCCTACTAATTTTCTTACTCTCTCTAAATTAATTATAGATAGGGAAGCCAGCTCAGCATCAAGCGCATTTGGTCTTTGCCTCCGTGTTACCACCTCAATCACCATGATGGTTTCGTGTTCTAACCATTTTCTTTTCATTTTTGTTAGTATTTTATTCTTTTGTCTTCCACATATTGTTTCATTCCCCCTTTTATGCTTATATGTATCCTTCTCATATTGAGGACAATGTGTTGTTCAAGTGTGGAGAAGGTTGTGTGTTTTTATTTTGAGTGTGAATTTTGCATATTGTATGATAGTTTATTTGGGTTGCATGATGTGAATTGTGTGAATGCATCAATGGCTAGGACTTAACGAGAGAAATTTAGCCTTAAACATAACATTTTAGGTTGCGAAGATTTATTAGCTTGTGAAATTAGTGACCTAAGTTACTTAAGGCTAAATAAGTTGGTTAATTAGGATATGGTGTTAGTCCATTCACCCTAAGAATTTGCCATACTCATTTATAATTTTAGGCCAATCAAATAAGTGAAATTATTAGTATATTTTCATAATGATGATTAGCTAAAGCAATAAGGTAAGAAAAATTTTGTGTTAAAAAATAAAAATTTATAACTTTAACTAAAATAACTATTCTTCTAACCTTCGGGTTATGAATGGAGCTAGTAGCCAGTTGAGAATATGATGTAGCTGAATAACTAAATCGACACGCATCACAAATGTGTGTCTTGGTGTAAAAGCTATAATGACATTCCAACCAAGCAGCTTAAAACAATATGACTTAGTTGAGTAACCAGATTGATATTCACCATAAATGTTTGCCCTCGTGTAAAAAGACTAGGCTCATGTCCTTAAAGAAAAAAATCAACGAAAAGAATGTTTTCAAATAAAAACCTACCAAACTTGTGAATAGCTTGATTTTTCATGAAAACCTACTGAGGAATAGCTACACTTTTTTTTTGACTAAATGATTATGAATGTGTGTGTGCAAGTGATAGGGGTGAATAAACTCAACATTAAAATTTTGATTAGTTTTTATATTTAGCCTAAGGTGCTTAGACACAGATTTCACTTATTAATTAGTTAAAAGAACTTGAACGATTGTGTTTGGAGTTAAATTTGTTTCATGAAGTTGAAGCCATTGTCTTATTAGTGCATTGTGTGCTTTATATTTTTGTGTTGTTTGTTATTTTCTTTGCTTGAGGACAAGCAAACGTTCAAGTGTGGGGATGTTGATAAGTGTAAATTACATCATATTTTAGGGCATAGTTTGATACATGTTTAGTCGTTAATTCGATCATTTAGTATGTGTTTAGGTTAAAATTGTATTAGTTTGTTAATTGTTTGTGTTTTAAGTGTTTTATGAGTTAGTATAACCTTTTGTGCTTAAATGTTATGTTTTTTAGGTACTTTGATATGTTTACTAGTATTTCAGGGTCAACATCAAAGAATAAAAAAGTTTTTGAGATACCAAGGCTAAAACGACCTACAATTATGGCATAATAGGTCACAATCATGATAGACGCATTGGAGTTAGCACATGATCATGGCTCATGTGCCACGATTGTGACAGAAGCCCAAGATGTAGCCCACGATCGTGGCCTGCATTGGCCAGATGTGTAGGCATTCAAAACTTCAAGTTTCTGGGATTTTTAGACCTTTTAAGCCCAAAAAACCCTAGGGCTACTCAGAACACAAAAGGTATTTAAAAAATAAAAACAAAGAGGAGGAAGGAGCTTTTGCATCAGCCACTTTTAGAGAGAAACCCTAGAGAGAATTGCTGAGAGATTGAGAAAGAGGAGGAAAAGAGAAGTGGAGAAGAAGCAGACATGGACGTACTTCCCAGATCAGAAGTTTTCAACGTTGCTGGCTCCCGTCTCTGTTTAGAATCGTATTTCCAGTTATTTTCCATTTTATTATTGTATAGAATTGGAAATAGAAATTTGATGATCAAATTGTGAATGTTGAGATGTTTTATACTCACCTTCGAGTTTTTAACATTTGATTTAATAAGATCTAATTGTTTTATGTTTATTGGAATTATTGTGATTGATTTCTGTGATTTCATAATTAGATAATAGATTGAAAGGGTAAATCGAATGAAACATAATAAAATTGAGCTAACGAAAGTTAGGTGAGTTAATAAGAATGAGAAATTAATTAAATCATTAATTATATGAACAGCGATCTCGCATAAGTTCCCGATAGTTTATTGAACAACTTCAGATCTAATTAGAGTTTTGGATAGATCATAAATTGAGAAATTTCATTTTTTCATAATTTTATTAAGGTTTATAATTTAGGGTTAATGGTTATAACTCGAGCGAGAGTAATCAACACTAGGATTGTCTAGGACCAATAATTTAATAATTCATAATCGATTAAGTTAGCGTTAAAGATAGGTAAAATTTCTCTTTCTCTCAATTGATAGTTCCTTTATATTGATTCTTGAGTGTGTGTTGCAACTGCTACTTTGTTAATAATTTCGTAATTGATTCTTGGAATTGAGTTGCGTGATTGAATTAAATTCTTACCTTAGTTTTGTTACATTTTGAATTACTGCTAATTGTTTTGTCCTTAGATTTTAGGATTAGATTATCCCTCCTTATAGGATTGACACCTTAAGTACTATGTAACACCAATATATCACTTGGAAAGATATGCAGATGTTACCTAAGACAGGACTTAAACATATCAAAACAATACAAAGCATTGCCAGAACTTTAAACAACCAATCATTACTTTTCCATACATATTCAACTTTAAACAAAATTTATCCAGAACACTGAATTTATCCAAATACATGCTTCAATTACAACACCATCCTAAATTAAAGTTATTACATTAAAAACCCTTAAACAAAATGGTACATATCGTAAGTTCAAATACACTCTGTATTACAATATTTACAAATTTTTAACAAAATACATCATGTCTCATATTATTACATACAACTCAAACATACATTCCCAAAACAAAACACATCCTTTGTTGGTCACTGCAGTTGTTATTATCCTAGTCTTCAAACCCTCCAATCTGAACCTACACGGGGCAAAACTACCGTGCTAAGTATGATGCCTATTCAATAGACCTACTCCTTCTAACAAGTGTCTAGCATGTATCAAGTTTCTAACCTCAATTCTTCATTAATTCAGTACACATTTTATCCACTTCTAACATCAAACAATACATATTATAACATGAAATCAAGTTTAGTATTCCCTTACCTCTTTAAACTTCAAAGAACAACTCTAAGATCAAGCTAAACTAAGCTTCCAAACAATCATCATATACCTATGATTAAGGTGCAACTTTCAGCACCAGCTAGATAATAATACATAGAGTTACAAGACCTACTTCTTGATGAAATAACTTACAAAGATGATGATCCAAGATTCAGCAAAATTCTAGAAGTTAAGAGGGAGAGTAAGAGAATTTCGGTGGAGAGAAGAGAGCAAAGTAAAGAATGAGCAAACAGAAATTGCTCTAGCAGAATTTGCCACATCCAAAGCTAGTTGTCATTAAATTGGAGCAACATATGTCTCCATGCATGAGCTTCATGTATCCCATGCAGGAGCTGCCATATGTCAATGATACATTAGGTCATATATCACACATTTACTTCTGCCATTTGTCAATGTATCAACTATGTCATTTGTCAATGCATTAACCATGCCAAATGTCACTAATTCATAGGTTAATCGTTCTAATTTTCATGTATAAACTTAAATTACCACTTAACAATTTTTCCTAGACCAAATATATATTTTTAAATACCTCACTTCTCTAATGGCATCAATTAATTTCAATTCACTAACTATGATCCACTTGACCAAAAATTCAAGTCATATGCTTTTCATATTCTAATCATAGCACAATTCTAACTCCTATCACACATGTACTTTCATAAACATATATTATTTCAACTATGGTGTACTTTGGGGCCTTACATACTACTCGAATGACCCATACGCTTACAAATTATCGAGGTTATTAATTAAATATTACAAACATTGGAATATCATGATCAATACACAATTAGAAATTTTAATAAGTTGGCATTGATCAATGATATATTTGTAATTATCATGAGAATATTTAAGTTCTAATTAACCAATTTGTAAAATTAGAGTGTCAACATGGACTTCAATTTAACTTGAAAATATAAGTCATGTGAAAATTGTGTTGATATATTACTCCATAAACTATTGCAAATTACCAAATTTCTACAGGTGGTTCATTCATTACATAAATAGTCACATTTTTAACAGTGATGAAAGGAAAAGGTTATTTAAAGAAGGAAAGGAGCAGTTATTAGAAAATAATGTTGTAACTTGATTACATTTTAGGAATATATTTAATAAATATATAAAAAAAAAAAGAGAAAATAGAAAACATGACCTATGAATCTTGAAAGAGCTGAGATAGACGGGACCTACCAGAAATTCACTTATAGTTAGATTGGATGTGATGTGGAACAATCCTAAAATTAATAAAATCAAAAGTTATTCCAATTCCAGACCCATGTTCTAGGAATAGATCACTTATTTTTATTACCACGTTCCTATCCTGTTTTATGAACATTCAGTCATTCTATAAATAGGACCTACAAAAAATGGATGGATAGATACTATAAGAACAGAGTGATGAGAACAGGTGATGTGAATCTAATGTTGTCATTGTATGTCTTGACACATCAAAGGCAGCTTTTATGTATATCCATATAAATATAACTAAAGTTAAGCTTATAATTAAAAATCACAACAAATTAAACACATTTACATCTTTTTATATGTATATAGTTAGTTCAAATGGAGGCTTAAGTTTGTTTTTCTCCTCCTTTGCATCTTTACGAAGTAGCAACTATATCTAAATTATATTAAATGAGATTTCTCACTTAAGACAATTAGACCTTATTTATTAATATAATGTGGGTACTTTATATTATTAAATTTCCTAAATTCAACTTCCAAGAAATACACTATAAAGGAGGTGTTTGGCAAATAGCTGATAAGTTGTTTTTTAGCTTATTAACTAAAAGTTCGCTTTTTGATCATCTTAAAAAGCTATTGATGTGTTTGGTGAATGACTTATTGGTTAACTTATTTAGGTGGTGTTTGGCAAATAACTTATTAGCTGTTTTTTAGCTTATTGACTAAAAGTTAACTTTTTGACTATCTTAAAAAGCTATTGATGTGTTTAGTAAATGACTTATCGGTTAGCTTATTTAACCCTAATAAGCTGATTTCTAAAAGCTTCATAAGAGGAGCCTTTGGAGTTAGCTGCTTGCCTAATGACAATATTGCTTTACACTTTACTCTTTATTTTTGCTCTGTGTGTTTTTAAAGTTGGTTTTTTTATTGTACAATTATGTCGTAAAGTTTGGAAGAATATAATAAAGGAATTAATTAAACTTTTTAATCTTTATTTAATTTTATAATATTAGTCTACATTTAAAATTATCATAACATTAAGTTTTTGAATACAAAGAGTCACATCAAATTAATATTTTTAGTATATAACTACTATATATTGTATCAGTATCATACTATAATTATAGATATTTTTAATTTATTAAATAATAAAATTCATACATATTATATGAAAATACTAATATGATGTAACTCGCTGCATCATTCATATTAATAGAGAATTTAATGTTGGATTATTATTATTATTATTATTATTAAAGTTGTAAACTTAATTTTTGTAAAATTAAATATCTAAATCTAAATTCTTATAAAAATATTCAACAAAATAATAAGAAATATAATATTCATGATCTCAAATTTTTTTTTTAAAATCATATCTTTGTAAGTCATTTCACACATCAACAGCTAATACTAAATAGTTAATTTTACCAAATATTTTTAATAAACAGTTGATGTTATCCGCTAATCAAATCAGCTAATATAATCAATTATCAGCTAATCGTTGATATAATCAGCTAATAATTAACACAATCCGTTGTTTATCAAACAGAACCTTAACTTCAATAAGTTGATTTCTAAAAGCTCCATAAGAGGAGCTTTTTTATTATCAGCCAAAAAGTAATAGGTAAAAAACCAATTATACCCTTCTTTCAAAATTTTTGAATTATGCTAATTATGTTATAGTGATATTATGGATAATTTAAACTAAAAACCATTGATGTATTTTATAGTTATAAAATTTTTTACAATGAAGTAAGTTTTTTGGTTACAAAACTTGGGAGTTTTTTTACTATTGAAATAAGTCTATTGTTAAAATACAAAAAATATGTTATGGTGGCAATATTTTTAAGAATGTTCTATATTTTTAATTAGAGTTAAAAATTTAAATGTTTATAAAATTAAATATCTAATCATGACGTTATAAATTTTTTTTACCATCATACTCTCATAAGTCATTTTACTTTATACTTAAATAATTAATACTAAATAAATAATTTTATTGAACATTTCTAATAAATATCTCATATTATCCGTTTATTACTTAACAAATTAACTAACAGTTAATACAATACAGTTGCCAAATAAATAAAAAAAAGGCTCTAAATTGAAAAATATTGCATTAAAGACATTTTCCCTCCTAATGCATCAGGCTAATGAGAAATAGAAAGTAAAGAAAGCAAGCAAAAGCCGACGAAACCTGCGCTATGGCCACGAAATTGTTCTCGCGAGTTTTAGTAAGAACTGCAAAAAACAACCACCAACGTTACTTCCTGTCATTGGCTTTGGGACTTGGTTTAAAGAACACAAGCAAATAGTCTTTTCTCTATCTCTCCGTACAGAGCCTGCGCATTTGTGGTGTGTTTTCTCCACTCACCTGGCCTAACTGACCTCCGGTGCTCCTCAATGATGGCGGTTCTCCTATGAATTCCCAGCAGTTGGTTCCAACTTCTACGCCCTCTTCAGGTTATCTGTTTGATTCTCGTGTTAATGGTTCACGTATATTTGCAGTATTTATATCCGTCTTTTCTTGGGGTGGCGGTTTTCTTTTGGTTGGATCCAAACGAGAGTTGGATTCATATGGGTTGATAAATTTTATGTTCTATTGTTGAATTTTGGTGTTGGATGCTGTGGCAATGGCTTTATATGGAAGCTGTTTCGTGATGACGAAACTCTGGATTGTTATGCTTGTTTGTCTTTCTTATGGAGGAGTGATCTAGAGGGATTGTTGTCAAGACTCGGTTTATCTGATCCTTTTGTCGCTTACATGTAAATACTACGTACCAAACGATTCAATTCCGAGAATGTTTATGAGCTGTGATGCTTTTGGGGATGACATATCTTGAAATTAAAGACGAAATTCCTTTGGCTTTTGTTTCCCCTGGATCTGAAGCTACATGCATTGTTTTTCTTGGCAACCTATAGGTCCAAGATAGAGAGGACTGTCGCAATCACACAATTGCAACGAGACAATTTTGATAAATTAGAAAGTGCATGTCTTCAATTTTGGCCGTTCTTATTAGCATTTCTCTTTTAAATTTCCAGTTTTTTTCTTTCTTTTTGGCGAGGAATGTAATGATATGTTCTTTGATGTACATTAACTGGGCTTACTATTTCATTTGATGTGCTAATCTATAGCATGCCATATGTGCTAATTTGTATGCCGACATGTTTTAGGATTGCACCATTCCTCACGTAATTTGACATTCTGCATATGAATTTTTTGGTTTTGCTGCAAAAAAGCAACTTCATGCATGTGAAAAAGTTCCGATGTTTTATCACCGTAGATTTTCATAGTTAGGAATCAGCTTACCTAAAGGAGACTTCTTTTACTCACAGGCCTTTATGATTGCTTTGGAAGTTTGGATGTGAAAGTAGGAATTCTTCAATAATAGCATCAAGAATGTTGATACTCCTTTTTGTTCTGCCGCGTAATCTGTAGTTGGGGCATGATGCCGAACTCTAATTAACGAACCTTTTGTATGCCGGAACTGATCATATGCTTTTTGTCCTAGCTAATCAATGACAACAGAAGTTTTTGTAATGCGAATTGCAGCTTGATGATAAACATGGGAAGAATATTTCATCTTTATTTTCTTTCAGTTGCATTATCTTTAATCAGTTTGCTTCATGGCTGCTGTGATTGCAGTGGAAGAAAATCTTATGAGACTTGCTTGTTTGGGATCAAAGGATCCAAATTAAATTCTTCAACATCTTTCACTATTGTGGTAAAGATTTAGAAATGGAAGACAATGGTGGCAGCAAGTTGACTGGAATTTGGCAGATTGTTAAGCTTAAGGAAATTCTCCAAAAGTGGCAAAATGTCACTCTTGGCCCAAAGACAACCGCCTCTAGCACGAGTGTTAATCATGGGAGAATTTCAATGGCGATTAACAAGAGGCTAGCAAGTATCAAGAATTTGGATTCAGATGAGGAAAGCTGTCACAGCCCTGATCCACCACCAGGTGTTCCAAAGGGATATCTAGCGGTCTACGTTGGGCTGGAGCCTCGGAGGTTCATCATCCCCACTGGCCACCTTAGCCACCCTCTCTTCAAGGTTTTGCTGGAGAAGGCTGAAGAGGAGTTTGGGTTTGATCACAGCGGTGGGCTGACAATTCCATGTGAGATAGAGACCTTTAAGTTTCTCCTAAATTGTATGGAGCACCATCCCCAGGACCACCGTCATGAAAATCCAGGTAACTTCTGTTCATCGTACTGCTCTTAGAATTTTCATTTGGACTTGTCTTCTTAAAATTCTAGAACATTATTGAAGCAAATGCTTGTAGTGTGACGTTAAATCGAGTCACCATGGAATATTGGCAGCTGAAGGTGCGCTACCAGTGGAAGAGTAACATTGATTCTCTCTTTCGCGGTGAAGATTTTTTGCCCAAGTCAGGTATAAAGGAGGGCCTCCATGCATGCAGACGTATTTTTAGGAAGTGTAGTTAGAATTTCAGATGTGAATTTCTGAACTCATTTCTGAGACTATTTTACTTCTAGGCTTTTTATTCTCCTTACTAGGCTGCCTTCCACTTCTGATGTTTTTATCAATATAATTTAAGCCAATTCTAACATATATATTCAATAATAATATACGGTAGAATAATATATAAATTAAATGTGGAAGAAAAATAAAATATTTCCAGCCATTGTTGTTTGTACTTAAGGAGTTTGCATTTTAGAAAAATAAAATATTTCCAGCCATTGTTGTTTGTACTTGAGGAGTTTGCGTTTTGGAATTCTTCTAAGCTCTCATTTCCTAATATGATAGTGTATCTTTTTAGAAGAGAAAAGAAGCTTAGGGATCTCAAAATCAGAGAGGAAAAGCCTATATGAATATGCTCCATCAAGCACCCCATGAGCTGCCATACGATCAGGATATGAATACGTATTAAATACATAACGTTTGGACCATTACTGCAAGGAATATGAACAGTTCTCACATATAAGACTCAATTCTTCAAAACCGGATGTGTTCACGAGCTTACTTTCCATCCTTTCTGTTGATTATGCGCTGGAGAGACCACAAACTGATATGCTCTACTTATGGAGATCATTTTGTTTGACTGTGAAGAAGGAAAGGTGATGTCTTTCTTGGGGAGAGATGAATTAAAAATGGCTACTTTAATTCTATTTATTTAATAAATAAAAGTATTAAAAATTTAGTCAAAATTATATTATTGAATAAGTTGTTATAAACATAAAAAATGAATTTTAAATCTGATTGGTTGAATATTTAATTCCTTTTTAGTAAAACTATAAAAAAAGAATTCAATCAAAATTTATATTATTAAATAGGTTGTTCTAAACATAACAAATTATATACTAAATGAATTCTAAAATTAATTGGTTATAAACAAATCTCCAACTCCTTTATTGAAAAATTAGTCGTGATCAAATCATTAAATGAATAACTTAAGAATCATAAATAAGAGATTCAATCGTATGAAATTCAGATTCCTTTTTTTTTTTTTTTTTGGACTTATCAACAGCAAAACGATATCTACATATTAGAAAACACGACCCATCACCTAGGAAAAGGTAGGAAACGCTACCTCCATTATATCTTTTTTTATTTATAGAAAAAGATATTGGGATTTCTTTCTTGTTAAAATTAAACTTTCTAATTATAATTAAGGTTTAAATTTGATTATAATTATAATTTATTTGTAATAAAATTAAATATCGCATATTTAATTTCTTAAACTTCTCAAACTTTACAATTAAGTCTAACTTAATTCAAATTAATTTTTCTCTTTTAAACTATTATTTATATGTGACCAATTAAGTTCGTAATATATTGAAAAAGATTATAAATTATAATTATAACTTATACTTAGAATATATAATTGATCCTTTTGTCATTGAATATTTCAATTGGATATAAAGTATATTTTAATTTTTTTGCCATCCAATGTTCCTTTTGTCATATATGGTTATAATAAATAATTTAATCTTTTTGTCACTTAATATTCCAATTGAACATAGAGTATGGAATTATTGTCTATTATTTTAAATCTAATCATATTCCTTTTTACTAATTAGCAATTAATTTATAATTGATATTTAAAGATGACATTTTCATTTGTCAAGTCTCCCTATCAAATTTCTTTAAATTATTGCTAATAAAAAAACAATGAAATATTATCTATAATTATTTTATAGTGACAAATTCTTTATTGACTTATTTAATTATCTCCACGTGGTTTATATTTTATTCAGAAACTACCAAGTAAGTTACCCTAAATAGAATAAGTGATAAGTAACATCAAAATATAACAATTTTTCATATTAGATAATTTGGTAATATCAAATCTAAGGATTAATTATACAACTATAATAACGAGAAAATTCACAAATATATAAGTAATATTCTATTTAAAATCCTCATAATCAGGCTAGTTCAATGAACTTATTCTCTAATAAATACCCACAAGTTTATTTAAGTTTCTTTATATTTTAATCTATAAGATGAATTGCTATCTAAAAATAAGAAAGAAATATAAAAAAGTGATATTTTTATTGTTCCATCAGTATCCCGTCTTAATAAAGCAACAACTAAGAATAATTTAGGAATAATACATAAATACAAATTAAAAAATCCCATAATTACAATCTTATCATAACATTAATTATAAAGTAATTATTCTAAAGATTTTATCTTTAATATTAAAATCTCAAATGTAATTAACAAAATATATAAAGATAAAGAACTCTTTTAATTAATTACATTATAAAATCTACAACTAACTAATTCATCATTATCATCGCACTCAGTCTGAAATCTCGCAGTGAAGCAGGATCTGGGGAGGTCAATAGTATGCAGCCTTACCCCTACATAGTACAGAAGCTGTTTCCGGTAGACCCATATGCATATGTAACATGAAAAAAATGATGCAGGACACAGAAGAAAATATTTACAACAGTTAAAAAAATTACTAAACTACTAATAGTAATAAAAAATATTGAAAATAAAATATAGTATAATAAGAATAATAATAATAATAACCGAAGTGTGATAATAAAAAAAAAGTCAAGTAGGAGACTTATAAGCGTAATTCTTACCAGATCTCGTTAGGACAGCAGAGGTCTTACCATACTTGTCAGGACGCTCGATACAGCAGAGTTGTCATCGACGCCAGAGGGTTTACTGTTTACGGGTCGCATCATCGTCTGTAAACCTCCACCGTATGAAAGGAATCACGACAATGGAGACACAACGCAACAACACTGAAGAAACCGATATCTAAACGGGACATCGCAACAAGTAGCACACGACAAAAAAGTAAAAGCAAAGAGCACAATACGCTTAACAACAAAGATGGTAAGCCCTTACTAACTAAAATATAATTCATAAGAAACCAATGCTCAAAGCAAGTAACTAAGATAAAATAAACATCAGCTATTTGAAAACAAATAAACGTCCGGTTTCCAAATTTATAGCACTTACAGGACCATCAAGGCCTGTATATCCAGCAAACTGCAGCTCCTCAATCATACCTTCTCTACCTATCACATATACCTACAACTAACTAATTGATTATAAGATGTACACCAACAATCTCCCACTTGCACTAAACCAATCACTTAATTATCTTATATCACCTTCATATGACGATCATGCTATTGTTGAGATAGTGATTTAGTAAGATAATTTTACAAGATTTTCTATAGTGAGCACTTGTTTAAATTATACAACCTTCATCTTAATTAACAACTTTCATCTCAATTAACATCATAATTAAGAGAAACTGACTAAATACATACTTAGATCTTTAACAAAACCTTACCTCTTTTTGTATACATATTGACTTAATGTTCTATGGGCTTCATCAATGCAAGGAACTATATCAAATTCATCAAAAAAAATTAACCCAAATAATTGTTAAATGTTGCTTTCTATAGTAAGAATGAAACATAACAAGTGATAGTTTTATTGTTCCATCAGTATTCAATTTTAACAATTTAGGAATAATACAAAAATTCAAATTAATTCTCACAATTAATATTATTATATTTTTAATTGCATAATAATTATCCTAAAGACTTTACCTTTATTATTAAAAAATTAAATGTAATTAACAAAATACATAAAGAAAAATAGTGTGTTTAATTAATTACTTCATAAAATCTATAACCACTAATTGAATGTAGGGTATACACGAATAATCTTTTACTTGCAATAAACCAATCGCTTAATTATCTTATATATTATCTCTATATAATGATCATGCTATTGTTAGGATATTGGTTTAGTGAGAGAATTCTAAATAGTGAATATTTGCTTAAATCTTGCAATCTTCATCTCGATTATCATCATAACTAGGAGAAACTAGTTAAATACATACTTGGATCTTTAACAAGACCTCACCTCTTTTTGTATACATAATGACTCAATGTCCTTGATAAGTGCATATTTGTCTAATATTTATGTTTTAATTATTCTTTTTTATTCCTCTTATTGATTTAATTATTGGGA
>JANZLD010000236.1:23993107-24011184 GCA_026413575.1 Erythroxylum carthagenense
CCACAAACTTTCATAAAGACCTCATAATTAATGTAAATCATACTTATTCATCAAGAAAAAAATTTGGGGGCCAACAGCTTGTGAGAAGAGTATTCTTCTCTAATGAAGAATATGACCTAGACTCTAGTGCCTAGACCTCTTAAAGTCAAACTAATAAAAAACAGATGGCTGTTCAAACTAAAAGAAGGAGTTACAGAAGCATAACCTAAGATTTACAAGGCTAAGCTTGTAGCAAAGGGATATAGATAGAAGGAGGGAGTTGACTACAAGGAGATATTCTTACCAGTAGTCAAGTTTAAGACTATTAGACTCATTCTAGTGCTAGCCAATATCAATGACTGGAAAATCCATCAAATGGATGTCAAAACAGCCTTCCTATATGGAAAGTTGGAGGAAATCATATACATGAAGCAACTAGTAGGATTTGAGGACAAGGAAAATCTGGATCATGTCTGCCTACTTCAGAAATCGCTATATGGACTCAAACCAACACCTAGGCAATAGAATAAGAAGTTCCATGAGGTTACTGCTAGTATGAATTTTATTAGAAGTTCATATGACTACTGCCTATATTTTAAGGACCTAAGAGAGACAAAAGCAGTATTCATGTTGGTCTATATGGATGACTTAATCATCACAGGAAAATATCTGAGTAGAATTGAGAAGGTAAAGACTACGCTGTGTAATCACTTCGAGATGAAGGATATGGGAGAAGCTAAAAGCTTCTAGGAATGCAGATAATTAGAAAAAGGAGGGAAAGAAAGATATGGCTCACTCAAAGAAACTATATCAGAAAAGTCCTAACTTAGTTCAACATGAAACAAGCTAAATCAAATTCTGTCCCTATAGGATCACATCTACATATGGTGTCAAGTAAAAGTCCTAAGACAAAGAAAGAACAAAAAGCCATGGAATCCTATCCCTACGATGTTGGAATTGGAAGTATCATGTACATTATGTTGTGTACAAGATTTGACCTAGTCTAGGCTATTAATATTCTAAGCAAATTTATGGTCAATTCAGGTTTAGAACATTGGCAAGGGCTGAAAGGAGTTCTCAGATACTTAGCTAGAATTACTAATTACGGGTTATGCTTTTCAAAGGTTAAACTAGCTAAATGCAATTATATGTCCTTATATGGCTTTGTGGATGCAGACTATAAAGCAAACAAAGATACAAGGAAGTCAATTTCAGTATACTTTTTCACATTGTCAATAAATACAATTAGTTGGAAAGCACAACAACAATCAATAGTATCTCTATCAACTACAGAGGCAGAATACTATGCAATTACTGAAGGAGTAATAGAATTATCATAGTTATCAGGCATATTAAAGGAAATCAACATCACAAAATCAGCAATCTATATAGATAGTCAGAGTGCACTTTACCTTAGCAAAGTCCTGTCTTGCACAAGAGATCCAAGCACATCGACGAGTGACTCCATTTCGTCAGAGACAGAATATCGCAAGGGATATTCACTTTAGAGAAAATCACAAGTGAATTAAACCCATCCGACTTCGGTACAAAGGTTGTGACTCCAAAGAAGTTCACTTTCTATAGGACCATCTACAGGTAAGTGAAGCCCCATGAAGTCAACAACAGTCGAAGAGTATTTCTACCGATCTCACAATTTTGGTGAAATTAGAGTTTTTTTTTTAATTTCTAATACGCTCACAGATTGATGAACTTCGCAAAGATTAATAGAGAAGAAAAGAATAAATGTGGTGATTACTCCTTCTGTTCTTAATTCCGAAAGCCTCTCCTTGATTCTTCTTCAATGTTCAAACACTTATCCTCTACACACATCTTTGAACCTTCTGTTTGTTGTGTTCTTCATTGAAGATTGATAGAGAACTAGTGAATATCACCACACATTTCTTACATAGAGATCCACCATTTTATCAATGGCTTCTTTGGCCTGTTTTACATATTCCGTGTTAATAGTCCTCTAATATTTTTCAATAGATCCCTAACAACCTTCAACTCGCCTATTATTTAACTTGAGTAATTTATATATATATAATTTTTGCAAGTTTTAGAGTTGAAGATGCACTTTTATTATTTAAAATAAGAGAGCTTATATAAATTCATATAAAAATGATTGTATGCTTTTTTTGATTAGTTAGGTAAATGAAATCTTTCATCGTTTTAAAAAACAATCTTAACTTGCTTTGGTTATTACATGCATCCAACTTTATGCACCCGAAGGTTAATGGGGACGTATTCCTCTGTCTCCAAATACTCTGGCTCCCCTGTATTCCTTGCATCCAAGCCATCTATTCATTGTGCGTTGTGAATGGATGTCTTGGATGCAAGAGAGACAGGGGGGCAGAGTATTTGGAGGCAGAGGATCTTAAGGCAGGTTAATAGGGACCTATCATTTAGAAAAACAATCTTGAAATCCAAAAACACCGCGAGAGATCCCAAAATTTAGGTGGCCGCTGCACTTTCCGAACCTTTAATGCTGGTGCCTCAAAAATTTAATTTAGTGATTTGCTCAATCTCACTCTTCAATTATAAAATTTATCATCTTCAACATCCTTAAAATTTATCATCTTCAACATTCTTGATTTAACTTCATTTAGATATAATAAAAATATGGATGACGCATAAGTGAACTTAAGAAATAACTGGCTTGGAAAGGGACTGGGACACCAAAGGACGCAATCTTTACTGAAATTCAATGGGCTCGATACAAAAAAGCTTGCGAAACGCCGCCAAATGAGAAGAGAACGGAGAAGTAAATGCAATGGAATTCACAAAATCAAAGACATTTCTTGTCTGGTCACAATTGTGAAATGACAAATTATTTTCAGCAATTCAGAAACCTTCGATTTGGCATATCTTTCTTCGTTTTTGCCACTTCCCAATTACTCAATAGTCAAAGGAACAGACTCAGCCTGAAAGGTTAAGAAGTTTTGAGTCAAGTCATTTTGAAATATACAAAATACAAAGCTTAAGATCAGGTAAACACAAGAAACAAGCTTACCAATTTACGCCACTTGAGAGCATAGAACATTTCAAGGTAGCGACGGCTCTCGAGGCGATCAAGCTTGGAAACATGTTTCCAGAAGCCATAAACTCCTGTGAGAGTCAATAGCCTCTGGGAGTAAATTTGCCAGGTATATCTGTGCAACAAGGCAAAGAAGTCAACAAGAGTTGGCGAAGTTTATGAGACTGAATATGCAAGACTAATAATTTTGCAAGGTAAGAGATCAACATACTTCTCTTCAATTCGTTTCAGGCCACCTTGGGAGATCTTGTCCCAGTGAGAGGGGTCAGTCTTGCACTTCTCAAAGAAATCAACAAGAAGCTGAGCAGCTTGCTCACCATGGTAAGGATCTATGTGGAAGCCTGATTTTCCATGAACAATAATCTCGGCCGGACCACCTTTGCAAGTGGCAAAGGTTGGCAGACCACAGGTCATGGCCTCGACAACAGTCAGTCCGAAAGCCTCGTATAGTGCAGGCTGGACAAAAGCACCCTTAGTGTCACAAATGAACCGGTAGAGTTCGCCATTTCGCACCCGGTTCATTTGGGAAGATATCCATCTGAACTGGCCATTAAGGTTGTATTGTTCAATAAAACTGTACATTCGCTTCATCTCTGCTTGTTCTTCCAGATCTTTAGACTCCTTTCTTCTGTCACCACCAACTACAACAAGGTTAACTAATTCACGAAGTCGCGTATTTTTCCCGTACCATTCTACAAGGCCAGTCAAATTCTTTACTCTGTCTAGCCTTGCCATGGTGAATAAGATAGGCTTGTTACGGTCTTTTAGCACGCATCTGCCAAAAGAAAAGATGACAGCAATTAAACTTCATCTTCTATCTCTTTGAAACAAATTTTGCAAACGATAAGCGAAGAAGATAAGCACGGAAGACAAACGGACAGAAACTCACAAGTGCTCTTCATTCTCAACAGGGCTGTAAAGAAGTTCCTCAATTTCTGGATGGAAAGAAGTGAGTCTTCGTTTCTCCTCAGTGTATGGGAAGTATATACTCATGTCAGCCCCAGGGGAGACGATGTTGAATTTGGGGTCAAACACATCGATTCCATGAACAACTCTGTACAGGCCAGGAAGTGTAAAAGCTGTGTGGCTCTCGTATTGGCCGACGGTATCCTTGCTGAGATAGTGGAAAGGTAAACATTTGTTCAAGGTTAGATCCAAACGAAGTAACGTCAACGCAGGACAAGTGACATGGTATGGACAAAACCTATCACCTTCCAGCAATCTCTTGGAATGTGCTGGTGATAATGAAATCTGTATGGTTCATGGCAATGAGATCAGCTGTAAATTGGCAAGAAAAGTGATACTTCTCGTCGAACTTCTTCCAATAGATATCTGACTCGGGGTATTTTGTTTTCTCCAGAGCATGGGCAATCGTACACTGCAACCACAGCAACAGCAAAAGTAACAAAATATTAATGCCTGAAGTAAAAACAATCAAATGAATATAAACAATTGATCATATAGGAAAGGACTTACCTCTGTAACACCTAGTTTATGTGCTAACAACGAAGCAACAATGTTTCCATCACTATAATTTCCAATGATTAAGTCGGGCTTTCCCTGAAATTCCTTCGCAATTTCGGCTGCAACATCCTGTACAAGCACAACTAGTTCTTTGAGCTTACGAGGACTAACAGAAATCTCTGATAGCATCAGTTCCTCTCAGACATTCAAAAATCACCTCAGTGTAAGCTTCTAGGTAGGGCCACACTTCAAATCTGGAGATCCATTTGCGAACAATTCCTTTCTCTGTTCTAAAGGGTACTCGGAGGATATCTGAATACTCCGTTCCAAAAACTTTCTCCATACGCTGACCACAAGTGGTTCCTACGGCATCTGGGAGAAGCCGAGTAATCTACAGACAAACCATAACAGAACAAGCATTAAAGACAGTGAAAATCATTTGCACGATAGATCAAAACTGCACAAAATCCCCATAAACTTCAACAACTTACAATGAGGATTCGAGGGGTGATGTCAAGTCCCTGCTGTTTTATACGGTGAAGCATTTCAGTCTCCAAGGCCCGAACTTGATCCAAGATATAGACAACCTAGAAGAGGAATATTTGACCAACAAGACCAATTCACCTCCTACTTTAAAAGGTATTCAACGGAATGACAGTAGACTAGGTTTAAGACTAACCTGGCCTCCAGTGTCAGGATAGCCCAAAACATTGTCTTGGGCAAAGTATCCATGAGGAGTCATAATCACAACGTTAAACACCATAGGAATTCTACCTAGGAATGTCTCAAGAGTGCAGGGATCAGGTGCCTCGAGAAGATCCAAAAGAAGTCTAATCATCTCTAGAACACGCTCAGCAGTATCACCCCATCCTCTCTCTAAGCCAATTTCCTGGAACTTGTGCTCAAAATCGGAGTATGGAGTTTGTGTTGGCAGCGCAATCAAATACTCCTCTGCCTTCCTCAGAACATATTGCAGGGCGTTTAGGTTCTGGATTCTGTCATTAAGCATCATGTTCTGCAATAAAAATCCAGGTGATACTATTAAATATCAGATTCCAGTAACAGAACCTGCATAGATCTTCCAATAATGTTATCAGATCATGTTGGCGTTTCCAGAGACATAATTTGAAGTAAGAAAATCATGATTCATGGTAAGATCGATTGAGTGCTTCTCAAACTGTAGCCTGATCCATTAACCTTCCAATTTAGGCAAGGATTACGTATTTAAGATTCTTCTTGGCGTGTTTTTTGGATGAGTATCAAATACTTTAGCACAACCACATGATTTTATGATCAAATCCAAGAATCCAAGTCAACTTCAAGTGTCTAACAAAGGTATAAAATAGAAACTTAGAGTAGAGTTGCAAATCATGCTAAAAACTCATCCAAATAGCAATTTGGTGATAAATGATGAAAATTGGGTGTGTTACTAGATATACCTTTCCTTTGTGGCAGTGAACTTTCAGAAATTCAAGCAGGGGATGCAAGCTCTCCTTGTCATGAAACAGTTTGGCAGACAAGTGGCGATTGAGGAATTCCACCCCATTGCCGATGTACTTCTCCAGAGTTGGGCGCGGAAAGGTTGCATTGAATGGTTCAAAGTCCAACTCGAGAACAAAGTTTCCATTGGTGCTGCATTCATGTAAATAATGGTCAGATAAAGCGAAGAAAGCATAGATCAAAAAGTTACTAAATTCATAGCAACCGCGTGTCTCACCTTCCATCAACAAGTTCTTCCTTGAAGTGGAGATACTCAGCAACACGCAACTCCTCGACGACAAGTGCATGGACATTCACTCTAATGTACTCCCACACACCAGGTCGTGGGCGTACAGCAAGGGCAACCCATGGAGGCAAAACAATTGCTTCCTGAAAAACCAGGATCAAGAACAACAAGAGGTCAAACCTCATGTTACACAGTACTAAACAGATACAGTAAGAAATGCATGTGTGATCAAGGTCACCTGTGTGGCTCTCAGGACTTCACCAAATGCACCATCAGCAAGTATCTTTCTGTTCTCTTCAGAGATTGCTTCGAACTCAGCAATAACGTGATGGTTTTGAAGAATTCCTTTTCCCTTAGCTTCGATCCTGAAATACAATCCGTAATAACTTCAGCTTTCTATATTATACACCAATACTGTGAAGCTACTTGTGGCAAATTACCTGATCTCAGGTTTGATGATCTTAACAGCAGTACAATTTAAACAAAAGTGAGAACTTTTAACTATCTAAAACCACCCTATGACTCAAAAAACGATGCTTGTGAACTGAAGGCTACTTGGTGTAAAGACCTTGAAGAGACTAAATACCTTGTCAACAAAGCCACAATCTCGTTGCGATGACCTTTCAGTGTATCATCCAAACGTTCACGGATGCTATGAACGCGAGTGAGCACACGTTCAGCCATGGATGATGGATACTTAGAGAATGTCGGAAAAACCTTTTAACTGAAACAGACTGCAAATTTTAGTCATAACAAGCAACAAAGCCAGAAACCAGAGAGTATACATGAACATAAAAACGCCACAAAGTCAAAACTAGAAAAAAGGGATCACATTATTCTAGTAAGAGTAAAATTTTCAAAAATTACCATCCCACCAATTCACAATGTATATATAGTGGAACTATACAATTGGTGTATTAAATAATGCGCCATGAGCAACAGTGGACAAAGGAATTAAAGAGAAGTGTCAGAAAACGAAGAATCGAACAAACTTGTGATCGTGAGGCTGTTAGGTATAAAGGTTGACGCCCATATGTCATTACGGAGTTCACTAGAAAGATCAGTGCATTAAAGTAGTAAGAATATATTTTTCTATTAAAAAATACGGTTGCTCATCGAAGGGAAAAGACCTTTGCTCGTTAGTAAATTCCCTGCAACAAGAATAATGAAGAGACAAGAAGAGAAAACTATTAAGCAATAGCGACAAAAGTTCTCCAAGGAAAAGAAAAATTGTTTGACCCGGAAGGAAATAGGTATCAAATTTTGACAATAAACATAAAGAGTTGAATTTCCTTTATCTTCCTGTAAGTTAAAGAACACAAGAAAGGGAAAACAACACCACCAAAAGACTGCCAACAGACGTAGTTTTCCATGCTTAGCTGTTTTTCGTGAAAAAAGGAATAGATTCAGCGTTCAGAATGCAACGATCTGCACAATTCCTCTCAGACCAACTAAAACAGGTCTATAACTACATAAAAATCAAACACTTTTAACAACAACGGTGAACGAAACAACAACGAGAAGCATTATGAAGGAGCAGAGCGAGTCTTGTTTAGCATTGAGTAAAAGCACGATCGGGGCAACTTTCCATCACCCAGATGAACGGAGAAAACAAAGGTAAGGAAGACAAAGCAAAAAACGCACCTAAGAGCAAAGAGAAATACGAACAAAGCTAACGCAAAAAACAGGAGAACTGAGGAAGCAGAACAAAATGAGGTGGGTGAGTAAAAGACTAGACTGAGCTGGAATTTATAGAAAAAAAAAGGAGCTTGGAGAAGCAAATGCAGAAACCAAAAGGGTAGGCCATAGGGACATGAAATATAAGAGTTTTAAATCGCTAATTAACCCTTGTATTTCAGACATTTATCTCCCCTACCCCAAAAAGGTGAATGCGTTTGTTAGCAGCATGCAGAGTAATTTACGATAGAGGGGTATTTTGGTAACACAAAAATAATTTAGGCATTTATGCGGAGATGGAGATATGATTAAGAAAAGGAGAAATAAACAAAGCAATCTTAATAATTAATAAACGTACCCCCTCAAACCCATGAAGTCAAAGTAAACATAAAAAAGTTAATGTAAAAGCTAGATATCATACTTCTTTGATTAATATCTAATATATAAGGTTCTAATTATATGATTAATATTAATGGTTACTAATAATAATTATTATTATTAAATAAGAAAATTTACCTTGATTGTCATATTACCTATTTGGAGGCAAAACATTTTTGTAAGAGCGACAATAACGGAAATTGGTAAAAACACGCTTCAATAAAGGTAGTGTGGAATGTTTCTTTGTGACCCTGAAGTTTCAAAGAAAAATGGGTACAATCAAAATAGTCCTCATGACCTTGATTTAGGTTGTTTCCGGCCAGGTGCCAAACATTGCTGGATAAACTATTTGGATTGGTAGTTCTTCTGAGGATTTAATGTCTTATACGACTTACATCAATGTCGATAAGTATTTGGCTATTTGCTCATCTATGATGTGGGAGTTTCCACTTGAAAGTTGGTGGTCTTAGCCATGGAATGGGGTTGGTCCTGAAAGGATCAGGCGACGCACCGCTATATGCATTAGGGTTTAGGGCTGCGACTAAGCAGATAATAGGATCATATTCATATAATAAAATGTCAACTTTAGCAATGACTGACTACAAAAACAATGCATGTAGTCTCGTCTTATTCTATCTGCCTTTGTTTGTCCGGATGGGACTAAGCAACAGTCAAAACGAAACAAAGTGATGCCAGACAGACAGAGGGAGCATCAAAGGCGAGCGCACACCCCCAACACACAACATATATAACTAGGAAGTTAATGCGTGATCGAAACAATAAAACTGAAACCAACAAAAGATTTCTTACCTTTTCTAGATAAGATATACACAAACTTCGAGAAACGAAACTTGATAAGAACGCAAGAAAACTATTCCCTCTGTTTCATGATAAAAGTCGTTTTAAAAAAATACACGTCTATTAAGAAAACTAATAAAATTATAGATATACCTTTATTAAATATGTACCTCGGTAATTTGTAATAATTAGCACGTGAGAGAAATTTTCTTGAAATTGTGATTGTATAATTAAGATAAGAGAGAAATGAAAGGTTAATTTTGGAAGAAAAGTTATAAACATACATACAAAGTCAACAATGACACTTATTTTGAATAATTAAAATGTTTCTAAAACGACTTTTATTATGAAACAGATGGAGTAAAAGAATGGAAAGAAATAGAGGGTGATGGAGAGAAAGGGTTGAAGTCACGACATGAAATCCTTTGTCCTTAAATTTATATACCAATTCTGTCTTATTTAATCCAAGTCATTTATTTATATAGATCTTATATAAATAGATAACTTGGATCAAATAAGACAAGATTGGTACACAAATTTGAAAACAGAGGATCTATCCCTGAAGTGACACCCTTTTATACACAAGAAAAAAGCGTGTGGATACACCTTACTCGATCAATTCATACGCCTTCATAGTCATCATAGAGGATTTTCAGTTTCACTCGGGTTTAGGCTTAGAGGTGAATTATTGTGATGATATACTAAATGTACTAAATGTAATTAATCAAGTAGAAATTGTGTTTCAGTGGTTCGGTACCGGAGAACTAAATCACATTATTGCCACCACCTTCCTGTAGCTTCATATCGTTCCTTTCGTTACTTTTGCCTGCAGGGGTGAGCATTCGGGTAATTCGAGCCCAATTTTTACTGTTCGGGCTCGGCCCGAATTACCCGAAATTTTTTTCCCTTACCCTGCCCGAACCTGAACTTTCAATTACCTGAACTTACCCGGCCTGATTTATCCGAATTATCCAAATTATTCCGGCCCGATTTATCCGAATTATCCTATTTCATAATTTTTTTAAATCTAATTCGGATAATCGAGTCGGCCCGAATTTTTTCAGAGTTACCCGTCCCGGCTCAAAAATAATTCAAATAATACACAGGCCGATCCGAATAATACTCACCCCTGTTTGCGTGTGGCACAACCACAGTTTTCTTCTATGCTTCCCTTCTATCTCGTCTTCCAGCTTTATTCTTGTTCAAATGTATTTGTAAAAGAAAGAAAATCAATATTTTAGTGCCCAGTTAGATGTAATGTAAAGGTGACGAGTGGCTTATGACAACCGCCAATTTTAAGAAGCATCAGCCGGCCGTCTCATAGCGTTCAAAGTGGTATTTTCGTAATTTAGGGTCAGAAAAACCTTGTTAATGAAAGTTTTGTCTCTGTTTTTTTTCATGGATGGGGTTCTGCGAAATTCAGGTGTTAACGTCGAAGATGGAAACGAATATGCCAATTTTCTGACGTGGCGTTAGGTGATTGGGCAGTGGTAGTACATGAAGTCACCGACGGGAGTTGGGGTTAGATGGGTTGTGGACCCCACGTGTCATAGATTGACAAAAATGCGGGACTACAAAGTCTGAACTCCGAAGAGCTATTGGCTGAGATAAGTATGTCTGACGTGGCACCATACGCCGACAGAACAGAATCCTAAACAAACAAATGGAGGTGAATTCTGAGGCTTATCCACTGCACTCCACCTAATTTTTCATTCAGAAATCAGAACGCTTTTCTAGAAATTCCACCAATGCAATTAATGCAGAGAATAGGAAAACAAATAGAAGCTGTACAGTACTAACACGGAGAGGGAAAGAGGGTATCAAATTTTTTGTGCCCATTACTCCATTTTAACTCCAAAATGATATTATTTTATATCTAAATAAACATAAAATTACGTTATTTTAGGACGAAAATTGGGTTTAAATCAGACTGAGGAAGGCAGAGGAAAGAGGAGCGGCTGCTTTACAGATCTACAGGCCACCCAATCCCAATTGTTGTTTTGGGTCCCAGGGATTGATTGCATGTTCTGACTTTACCATCGCACGTTGAGTTTCTGATTAGATGATGCTTTTTCTGAAGGACTAGCCACCTAAGTTTCAACCTTGCCCTGCCTTGCCTTATGTTTTAATCTCACTGAAATAAGGGGAGAAAATAGAATTAAACATGAAATTTAAATAATTCTTCTGTTCCTTTTAGTAACGAGTCTCTTAAAAACTCCCTCACGCCACTTCAGCTACCCTTTTAAGGAAAAAAAAACAGGACTTTAGAGTTTTTGATACGTAGAATAAAATTGATAATACGAGGGGTTTGTAATTGAGATTTGAAAGGGCAATTTTGGCTTCCCCGAAATTTGGTGGCAGGGAAATAATAAAGGTGGGTGCTACTGCCACCCCCATAAAAGGAGTGATGTGAGGCTGAGAAAAAAACCCACGACTGACAAATCCCAATTGGAAACTGAATGCCAGGCAGGCAGGGTTTGGAGCTCAGATATTTTGCTGTTCCTTTACGTGTCCCATATCAACTTTCGACAGGTTGTCCGAGTGGGGAAGGATAGGCACCAGGCAGGTCCACTCTCAATTTTAGCTATTAATTATAGTTCTCATTCATCCTCTCAAAACAAAATAATAAAGAGAAAAATGGTTCTTGAGATTAAGACCTCCGCTAAAGAATATCTGAGCAACGAAATAGCATTAGCATTGTTGTTGATACATTACGAATACAAGGTTGCTTAAATAACATATAATTCGTTTCAAGTTGGGTATATCGAGATTTAGTGTAACTACAAATTTAATGGTTATAATTCTTACGACATTCATTGCATGGTATCAAAGCAATGACCGTACATGGTGTAGATATTTCCCTTACATCTGTTGCACTGTTAGTGTTGGGTCCAATATTATCCATGCTGTCTTGTGGATGATGAAAGTTTGCACGTGCACACAATCCTTACCTGAGAAAGATTGCGTTGTCAATAAATGACGTCTAATTAGATATGAACTAGCTAGTTATGACGTCTAATAATAGTAAATAAACCAAAGGCAATAGAAAACACTGTTGTTTAGTTGGCGATGATTTTGATGCTGTTAATTAATATCACTTTTCAGTTGTTTTCCTTGGAGTCTAAATGCGGGTAATCATTTTACACATTTTCAGCTTAAAAAAGCATCAATGGAGAGTATTCGTAGTAGCTATCTCAACAAGAAATCATGGCTATGTGTTAATAAAACATGAAAGTAGCTTATTGGAAAAGAAATCTTGTGCAAAGCAATGCATCGTCAGTTTTTTTTATCAGCATTAGTATCCGAGTCTGTATTATAATGGCATTTCAACATCTATTTTATTGCTAATCACAAAGAAAAGGAACCTGATATATGAATGTTAGTAATCAAAATGTGTAGATTTTGAATAACATGTCTAATTAGTATAGTAAATGTGTCTACTTATTTTTGGTACGTAAGCAAATAGGCGGAGTTTATTATGATAAAGAGTGCCACGGCATGGGTAATTAATTAGACCCGTTGCGTACTAGACCACGGTTGAGCCACATTGGATCGATGTTGACGTACAACAACCACCGAAAAGTCGTGTTGTGGTCCCCAATTATTTGATATGATATGTTACACCAATTTTCTTTTGGTTTTATCATACCAAATTTTCCGGAATTACAACTCCAAATGATTTAAAACGAAATCCATGTGATTCGCATGATATGATGTTTACCCTAAAATTGAATTATAAGCAATAGTTATTTAGTTAACATCCGACCAATAGTTATTTAGTTAATTATGTTAAAATTTTTGTTTGATTTATTTAATTTATTTTAAATATACAACATTCTTATTTCAATAAATAATTTATAAAATTTTCAGCATATCTAAAACTGTATACAGTCCTTACACCAAAAAAAAAAAAAAAGCTTCCCCATCATAAAATGTTACCCTACTTTTACATTGTTTCCCAAAAACAAAACATATCGAGAAGCGAAATAGCATATGGGTCAATGTAACCCATAAAATTAAAGTGATTAGTGCACCATATAATAAGGACATAACGCAAATCATGGCCACTAAGATTAAAAAATGAACACTCACATTTAACAAAAGGACTTTGATAAAGAGAAAAAAGATGGAAGTATGAAAGAGAGACGATGGGTAGGACCCTTTCTTGCCTAAATTGTTTGGTCTGCCTAACCAAACTAGCTTAAAGTCAAAGCTTAAGTAAACACTTTGAAATGCCTGAAATTTGGAAATTGTTAATCTTTGCACCCTACTGCTCTAGGTCACATCATTTTGGTTTAGATCTTAGATTTTTAATTGGCGTTTGAATTCCTGAAATAAAAGTCAAACTATCAACTGATCCAATAGAAATGTAAACGATTTTAAATTTTAATTTAATTACTTAAGAACTAAAATTGCAGAAATAATGCTAGTGAACAATTGAACATGTTTGTATATCAACAAGCTAAATAAAACTAAGATGACAACTAAAGCAAAATACTTTAAATTTAACTGAATCTTCTTCTATTCAACATTGGAGATGGGACTTTCTTTGCTAATGCAAGTTTTAATATATTATTATTATTAGCTGGTATGTTTTCGTCAATTTCAAGATGAAATGTGGACAAAATGATGACCCATCCACCAGTAACGTATAAAAGTCCAGGCCGTACTGAGTTTCACAAAGCAGGGACCAACCAGAAGTTGTTGGCTGTTTCTCCGCTTTTGGCTAGCGGAAGTTGGAATTATCAAAAGTTGGGAAGGTTACAAAAGTCATTTTGGATATTCCAACATAAACCATGATGTCAGTTTTGGACTTGTACTTTTACATGCAAGACCACTAAAATTTTAAAATGTTATATAATAACCTTATAATTACAATTATAGTTAAAATTTACTCATCATAATTATACTTATATTGCATTGGTATTAAAATTATTGTCTTAACTCAAAATTCAGCAGTTTAGAACTTTACTCAAGATACACAAAATTGATTCTTTTAATCCCAGATTTAGAAAACGATTTCAATATCATAAATATGATTATAAAATTTAGGTGGTTAATATACATTAAAAGTTTTAGCAACACATAAGTTGTCTTCTACATAATTGTTCAGGAGGAGACAATATCATAAAAGTTTCCTCAATGTAAAATATGTTTTCTTGTGCTAGTTGAAAAGCAATGTATCTGGAAAGGACACGCGTGATTAAGGAGTTTCCAGGTTGTTGATCCCAATCATACCCATAAAATTACTAATCTTGGATAAGATTTGTGGGCACCAAAAGAGAAAGTACGGACTTCAATTAGTTTGTCGTTTCTTGTACGCCAAGCGTCCCCTATAGTCCATTGTAGACTTCATTTTGCCTTTCTGTTGGGAGTTGGATTGTTGAACTAATTACTATAGTTGAGTAGTGATCATCAACTAATACATTTGTAAATAAAAGATTAGTGATCATCAACTAATATTGAGAGAGCAATAAATGTACGAATTGGCTCGTTATCCAAGTAGGCCAATCTAACATTGATGTCACTTATTTTGATTTTATACTTATCGAGTGTCATAATATCATTTTAGAAAATATGTCGGAGATTTGTTTCTTCAGATTTGTTTTTTAACCGGTATACTGCTTTTCCTTTTATACCAAAAAAAAAAGAAGAAGATTAAGTCTAAGTTGCCATGTTATATGTACATTTTAACCGATTGGAGAAGATATTAACATTTGAAGTACCACCAGAAATAAATAGTTATCCCAACAACTTTGTGAGCACGTGACTTTTGAAGTTGTTGGCTTAATGGTGTTCTGGCTGTTTTTATTTCTACCGATTAATTTAGCTTCGGCCCCATCGATCTTTAGTGGACCCACATTGTTAACTGTGAGAAATCCAAATGCAAGGTCTATCCGAAGTTTTGTTGGTATATAAATTTAACAGCAAAACAGATCCATCTTAAGGACTTAATTATATAAACGTAAATGTATACACTGGTAACTTTAAAATAAGCAAACAAACTTTGAAAATAGTATTCATTGTGGTCGGGTCGGTCGTGTTGAGCCTGAGTTCAGTCAAAACGACCCGTGGGTCGATCGGTCCATCCTTCAAAGACCAATCTCCTACCTAATGGCTATGTCAAGCCCAGACCCAGTCCATGCTCTCCTCAGCCCGTCTGCATGTGAGAGAGTCCCATGCAGACGTGAACTCGTAAACCTAGCACATGCACTATATAAGGTATTATTCTATCATAATGAAGGTACGCAACACATAACCTAGCTCTCATTGACTTTTCGGCAACCCTACCTTTACCAAAAGACTGACTTGAGCGTCGAAGGGACTAATCGGGACATAACTCTCGACGTGCCTTCTTTGTTTTGCAGAGATCTCACTGTCGGAATCACCACAGAAGGCAGCCAACTCATGGATCCAAACGGTAACGTTGAGTCTCGCCAAAATCTGACAGAACCACGTTGTATTATAGGCTCACCTGCTGTTTTCTTTAGATTGTGACATTATCCATTTGTGTATCCATTACATTATTTGATTATTTAGTCCATGAATTTTGATGACAACCCAAAAATATCTTGTGGTTTATAGAGTTAGTTGGAAAGCTATGCAACAACATTTCTCTCGTCCCGCGTTGGTTTAGCCTTTCCTTTGTCCTCACCTCAGTACTCAGCCCTGCGAAGTGGGACTATGTGACATGCTATTCTTCATTCCTATCCCTTTTATAAGCCTATTTTCAAAATTTTGGTCAACTTGTGAATTAATTTAGCTGAGTTAAAAATATATTATTTCATAGTTACTTTTTTAAAAATCAAAACTAATGACCATTCCCTTTAAATGGGTACTAAGTATTGATATTTTTGTGATTATTGAATTTCTGTCACAAACACACTCATGTTTAACTTATTGCAAGTCTTAAAACTCACTTCGACCCCCAGCGAGCTGTCTTATTTGTTTTCCATTGCGTTAAACAATTAACTGTTGGTCTAGTTTGTTTGACTTGGTTTTCTAAGGAACCTAAGTCCGTGGTCTTGGAATGGTCTTTATATGGTTACCTTGGGCCTAAGCTTTTAATATGAGCCTTTGTAAAATAAAATGAATTGGGTCAAATGTCTCGTGTTATATGGACAAAGAAAGGGTCGTTTTTTTTTTATTGCCATAGGCCTTTGTGAAAATTTTCTTATGATTGATAACAGATCAAGCCATTCCTAGTTTGGGCTAAGTCATCAAACTTTTTAAGCTTATTTGGGTTACGTTAAAACTTTTTCTGGTCGAGTCATATGAGACATTATTTTTAGATATTTGAATTAAATTGAACAATTTTTCCGAATTTAATTTTAATTTAAATCATTAGATTTTAATTAGATTGTTAACAATAAATAAGAGTGTTTTTTTTTTGGTCTCTTGTGAGGTATTTTAGGAGGGTTCCAACTATAGAAAGATATCTTTAAACTATCCACTCTCAGACTAATTCCCGCTCGAACCGGGTAGATCACTTACGGGAAACAAAGTTCTAACTCTAAGTTTTAAACAATTGCATATATGAGGAAGGTTTGAATCCGCAACATCACTTACATCAAAAGAACCCCTTACTAAGTCAACTGCACTCTCAAATTTAAATAGGAGTGCTTTTGAATATTCTTTATTCCTGCCCGCTGTCCACAGTTCTGAGACGTTTATAACGAATATTTTCTCTCTACTCCATTGCCTCTTCTACACAATTCTCCCGGTAGTTTTAAGTTCTAGATCTTCAAGAAATCTTCCCATAGCCAATAAAACAAGTGCTTGCTGTAAACAATGTGAAACGTCGACGATTCCGAGTTGGACCTGAAGCACAAGACATCGGTAATTGGATCGGAACATAGTTGATGCTAATGGGTAGGTCATTTGGTGTAAGGTGGGGAGCAAATGGAGTTCTTGTTCATACTGGTTCTCCAGTTGGAAGCAGCAAGTCGTTAACTTCGGTGATAAATATATAGAAAATCACAATTGACAAAGTAGCTGGGGATGAAAATAACAAATCAAGAAAGGAACTAACGGAGTGTGCTTTTAAGTTTTAATTCCTCCTTAAAGGTTTTTAAGGAAATCAGTCACGAAATAAAAGAGATTGAATTAGGGTTATCCAGATTGAAGCTTCAAAAAGCTGTCTATGATCTTTTCATACTTGATATATATCGGAATTATACATTAGAGCGAAATCCAATTCTACGTCCAGCAAAATAATAAACCACAACTTTTTTGTTTAATTTTCTGAAATATAAAATCATTTTAATTTCTATAACATGATTAATAAATAAACATATAACTTGATTCTTTTTTTATCATTTTCTTCGAACTATTTTATAACTAATTCATCGTAACTATCGCGATTATGTACGTGTTTGGTCTCCGTGACATCTATACAAATGAGTTAAAAAAACTCTACAAATAAATAGTGTAGATAAAGTAGGCAAGAAATATTAACTCTCTCAGAGTTTGAAATTATTTATAATAGGTTCAGACTTTTTAGTAATTTAATTAAAATAAAATTTTAATTTTAATTTTTATTAATTCTAATTAAATAATTGGGCCCAGATAAAATTCATTCTCTCATATTGATTATCTTTTATTAAATATTTCATATTTAATAATAAATTTCTCAAATTTTATAATTAACTCCAATTTGATCAATTTACAATTTTGTCTTATCAATATTTCTGTATGTGTAATCTATTAAGTTTCTGAATATATTAGCAATGTATATAAATTATAATCCTACATATTCTCTAATAAAATAATTTAGGCTCATAGACCAAAATTAATGTCTACTAACATTTCATGATCGCCTAAACATTAAAATTTTTAAAGTAGCTTGACTAGACTTTTTTTACATATGATTCAATCATTTCATTGCATAATCATGCATTTAGACATAAATCATAGAGTTAATGTCTACTTTATTTGAGTCCAATCATGTTAATTCTCCATCATTAATAATTTATTTTATTATTGAATTTGTAAACTATTTTACAAAGAGTTATTCAA
>JANZLD010000236.1:24074252-24095505 GCA_026413575.1 Erythroxylum carthagenense
AACCTATTAACCCGTCCCGAATTACCAAAATGACCTTCCTATCAGTAATGGGATGTTACAACTATCAACTGTCCATTTTAATCCCACTGAAAGCACAACGTCATCTCACTCTATGATTTCCTTAACTTCTAACCCATGTCTGTTCATCCTCAAATTTCCAAAAACATGCACGTATATATATATATACGCAGTTAAAAAGGAAACAGAGCATATATGTCCTTATCACTTTCAAAATTTTTGTACTCTTCTCCTACATGGATTCAATGATCTTTCTACTAAAAAAAATCACCTCTACACTATTATATCACATAAAAATCCTCAAATACGTAAAAACAATACATCTGACTTTTTATCTAATTTGTACAGTATTCATGAAAATAGCTACTATTTCTATGATTATGCTATATCAGATAAACCATCAAATTTATCTCATATTCATACTTCTCATAAAGATTAACACAATACTTACTTGTTAAAACTCCAAAATCTTCTAAATCATGTGAACCCTAATTCCTCGTGCAACCACATAAGTCATTATAGAGGTTGGTAGGTTTCGAATTTCTTTGGGGCAAATGAAAGAAATAATAGTGGTAGTGGATAGAAGAAAACAAGATTTTTCTCTGGTGTAGATTTGATGAGAAACTCTGCCTTAAAGAAAAACTGGAGAAAGAAGCTTCGAGAAAGATGAAAACAAGAACAGTAACTTGTCCTTCAAGGTTAAGAAAACTTAACTTTAAAACTTGGACATTTGTCCACTTCTTGTCCTCTTATCCACTTCCCCGTACTAAAACTCACCTAAGTATAATTTATACTTAGGTTTATACCTCAATAAAACTATTGAAATCACAATTCATAACTCATTGATTCACTTTCAGATATTTCCATAAAAACTGAATTTCAAGTCTACTACTATTTCTAAAATAGTATACTATGCACAATTTCTATCTAGAAATTAAACATCTTAGAGACTGAATTACAATTCAGCTTCTTCATATGATTTGTAGCTCTATTTCTCTAGTATACTCCAAATTAAAAATAATCTCATTTGGAATCCTACAGATCCAAATATAATCAAAATACCGAAGTATATTTAGTAAAATAACACCGGTTCATACTATTTCAACAGATTCTCCCACTTTCATTCAATCAATATTTTTCAAATCAATTCATAATGATACCAATTTTTATGGAAAGGTTTAATAATGTGTTATGAATTTATTGGCTCAAGAATCAAGTCATTTGGAGGTCTAGAGAAGAAGTTATCATATAAAGAAGCAAGACTATTTAGCTTGCAACTACTCTCAGTACACAGCAAGTCATAGCTAACAATTGAAGAGTACAGTGTTTTGATGTGACAAATAAGGTTGTGAGTTTCTATTAATTGACACTCACGGGGGTGAGAAGGAAAAATCATGGGTGTGCATGAATCACAGGTGTGAAGGTGAGAAGTCACAAGCGTGAGAGATAAGGACAAAGATTGGGTGAGAGCATACTAGTCAAACCTGTCCACATTTATCACTTAATCTCTCTCAATTCAGTTCAGATAACTATCATTTTTGGTGTAGAGTTATAGCAATGTCTTACGAGTCCAATGGTTTAAGTCTCACATCATTCGGATGTCGAACGAAGAAGATATATCCAAAAGATCATCAGATGTTCATCAGCCTCCCAGCATTTCAAACTCGCAATTATGCATGTGCACGATCGTGATTATCACCATCAACCCTTCATACACGACTAGCGGCTTTCACCTAAAATGCACAATAGCGACTTTTACTTTTAAGCCTTCAAAAGTGCTATCGTGGATTTGCACGATAGCGACTTTCATGTGAAAGTCTGAATTTCCTTAGTCGCATATCCAATTTCGAACCTCTATAACTTTTGATCCAAAACTTCAAAAATTACAAACTTCGTATCAATAAAAAAGATAAAAGAAAGATCTACAACTTTCATAAGACAATTTTATTAAAATCCAGCTAGATCAAAACAGTTTAATCAAGGAACTTTCATATTAATGCTAACTTTTCTAACTTCTCTTCTACGTTTACTACTGCTTCTACTTCCACTAAAGCCTCATTTGTACTTTTCAAACTTAAATTCTTCTAACTTATTATTAATGCATTTCTATACTCCATACAATTTTTAAACAAAACATAATCAAACTTATACTCCAAAGCTTAAAAATTTGAAGCTCATATTTACTACCTCTCTCTCTACTGTAGTTTTCCACTTCTTTATTCTCATTTCAATCTTCTTCAATTAACATATAGAACATTGAAACACATTCTTCTAGCTTCATTTCACCTTAGACAAAAAAGCGGAGGTGCATTTCTTAGAAACTAAAGCTGGCAACAAGATACACCCATTTGCCATATTCATGCTCTTGTACTCTCATGGACAAAAGTTTTTTATGTGTAATGGATGGGATCAACAAATAAGAAAGAAAGATGTAAACATGAACCCTCAGAGAAAGAACATTTGAGGAAAAGGATATCTCAAGTTGGTGCAAGAAACGGCCGTCCTTTGACAAATTTATATGGACAAAAAGTACAAGGGCTAGAGAGAGAAAAGGCTTGCAACTAATGACTGATAGAGAGAGACCGACATAAGTTTGAGATTGAATTAAGGTGAGATAAAAATACTAAACATGTATAATAACATTATTATATATATATAGTATATATAATGAATCAATTATATTATAATAAAATTTAAACTCATTAACAATTATTATTTTTAATAGTAACATGGAGTAAATAAATGTTTACTCAAAAAAAAAAGTCATCTGTGAGCAATAAACACAAGTGTGAAATAAACCAAAATAGCAGAGAATCACACCTGTGAATAGAAGAGAGGAGAAACAAATAGTAACTGTTGATGAAATGGACGAACGGGATGGATTTTGTGATCGTCCATCCCATTCGTCCTTAGTATATATATATATATACATATATGAAATTCTTGATAGATTAGAAAGGAAGAATTGTTTTTATCTTGCACATTATAGCAAGTGTTCTAGTCTTAGTATTGTTTGTATAAGTCAAATTATTTAAAGTGGAAAAAATATTTGTTGTTATAAAGGTAGAGAAAAACTCTAGACCTTCTAATTTCAGCTAAAACAGACCAATAATTAGTTTTGTATGTTTAATTTGAAGATTTTTAACTTGGTAGCTTAATGAATTCAGATTCATGTTATTTTAATTAATTTGGCCATGTATCACCGCTGGAAAGTATCCATATAAAGAAGTAATATAACTTTAGCTGTGTAATTATCAATCAATTCCACTAATAATCTAGTGATGTCTGCATTATCAAGCTATTAACTCTTGAACCCTAAAAACCTCCAGCTAAGGCATTGAGATCACATACAATAAAGAAGATTACTCGTTTCTCTGTATTAAATCACATACATATATCTTTATATCTAACTTCGCTTATATATACACAGCATATAGTTTGTAGGAAATACAAATTTAAGATAGCAGCAAGTAGGGGCATTTGACAATGGGAAGGGAGAGAGAAACCCAACAACCTTTTACTCTGTTGAGCACCTCGTTGCTATCAATCCCTATAATTAGGATTAAACCTTTATTTAGGGAATTTAGTTACAGTATAATTATAACAGAACTATTGAATATAATCTAAACAGTTAACAAGACGACAGAATATCAAGCTTAACGATTACATTATTATAGTAATTTTGCTAAGATTATATATTGATAGTCGGTAAATTATGACTAAATGCTTTGTTCGGTTGTCCTAGAAGTTATACCCTTATGCCAATAAGATAGACGGCGGTAGAAAAACTGATTCATGAAATATTTTAGAGCAGTGCAGCCGACCAGATAATAATTTTTATAAAAATCGGAACAGAAATCAGTAGAGTCCATGAAATTTGCACCAGATAACAAAAAATACACATGGTGGATGTAATTTTTTGTTTATTTGATATACAGTCGAAATACTAATCTGTATGTTCTTCTTCATCGTTTATCAGGTCATTGTACTCCTGCATCGTTTATATAAATATAATGTGCTTGCTTCAGTTTAACTCGAAACTTTTTGAGTAGATGCTTATGAGGGAGAACGAGTACCCAAATCGTTTCCTGAATATTGGTTAAGTGAGAAGTTTGGTTTAAGTTGAATGTCTTCTTTTTCACACTCAAACAGGCATTGGTGACAACGCGTTGTCGCTTTTAGTCAACAGATAATTTTTCATTATGCTTTTGGTTACAAGTTTATGGCATCTGAATAATTCTTCTTTTTGGATATGTGGAAGGCTATCAATACTGAATTGAAGGCTAATGGTTGGACAAAATTATTGAGAAGGAAAGGCCCACTTATTGTATCACTCGCCAAAGAATTTAACCATTTCGAGCTGAAGAAGAACTCTTTAGATCACATTGCTCCTGTTTTCCTAATTCTTACTGTCCTCATTTTCGGGGATAGGAGTTCCTCTTCCTCCCAAAAGTTTTAAGTTTTCCTTTTTTGTGTAGCCAAGTTACTTATAACTATATCATGTTGGGGTTGTAACTTGAAATATTCTAGTGATTGTCGTGATTCATCCTCTAAATTATGAATCTTTAATCACTTTGGTTCCAACGAGATGCAATTCCAATGCATCTGTCTCTGATCAACACTTTGATTAGACTCCTGTCTTCAACTGTGTCATCAAGGTTAAATGATCACTCCACACACAAAACGAATTTCAATGACCAAACTCCTGAACACGAAGTGCATTAAAGAGAACATGGAAATTAACGTAGGCTTTCATTCATGATTTGCAACAATTACGGTAAAATAATTTAAGAGCCAAACCTTATTGTTCCACGTCCAAAATTACTGCCCATACAGACCGCTCAGAGAAATTCTGGCACTTTGCGATTACCTAAGCCGTATACATCTCCAGCATTGGCCGCCACACAGGTAATTCTGTGACCACTCCAATACTGCCCCTATTTAATGAACTGTTACATGTACTATGACATCAAAAGAAACAACCTAGCGAAGGAAAGGCCTCGACTGTGGGGACTTGGTATTTGGATGGCTTAAAGAAACACTAGCCTTGTCACGGTACATTAAAAAAAAAAAAAAAAACTCTCTTAATTGTTTGTGTCACATCTGACCACAGACAAACATAATGGAAACAAAGAATCGATGGCCTACAATTCCTCTGAAACTGGAGCTCTCAAAGAGCAAAGTGCATATATTTACAAGCTTTGAGCCTACTAAGTCGTTCTAGTAGATGAATGACAAATGAAGAGCTCCAAAAAAGAATTAGTGTTGCTATATATACTCCTTTATACTTCTATATCAGTTCCCATCATAGCTTTCACGACGGAAATGATGCCGTTTGAGACACAAACATGATAATCACGGAGATTTCTTCTTGCATATAATTGACAGAAGAATGCGGATCAACCTGCCTCTGTATTCTCCCTTTAATCCTGCTCTGAGTAACCTTTCAAAGTTAAATTTATCAGGAATGAATAAAGCAGGAAATGCCAATTAAGGCCCCATGTGTACATAGTCCGGGAGCAAAAACGATCTTTCTAGTGGCAGAGAGTCTCTCCATAATTTACCCATTGTACAAAGCTATCTGAGAATTCCTCGGGCACATTGGAATTCTGGCGATTACCAAAGGACAGCTCAGTTCCTGTATGCTGCTTTGCCTGAAGAACATATAACAGAAAACGAAGTCAATTTAACGTAGAACTGGTCTATAATTTCTTAAATGAAAAAGTCTGACTCTAAAGAAATGACATATCTCAAGTAGAATTTGGAACTTTTTTTCATTCTTTTCATATATGTATGTAATAAGTAGAGAGAAATGAAATTGCTCATACAAGTAGACCACGGATGGCCTTCTAATTCATAAGTTGTTTCTGCAATGAAAATGATTTCTAAACTCAATTTGACATATGGTAAATTTGATAGCAGTAAACCGTACTTCTGCCGAACTGAGAAAAGATCTCCACAACCTCTTCTTTGGATATCATCAGATCATTGGACACAATGAAGTAATGTAAATCAGCTAATTGCTACAAGCCTTGTTGATATATACATCATCAGCTTAAGAAAAATTTGTTACAATTTTGCCTATCATAGAAGTCTATGAATCAGCAACTCTCACCATTAACATTTTTTCAATTTGTATGAATTCTGATAGTGAGTTTGCTTGAACCGACTCCTACATTTTCCCTTGTTTCACTATCCAATTTAATCAACTGTAACAGGATGAGAAGTAAAACACCACAGCAAACATGAAAGAGCTACTGACCTTCATGCTGGGTCCATATCCACTTGTTGATGGGGTAGATTCACCCAATATTCCATTAACAACATTCTCTGAAGACATCCCTGGGGAGTTTGTGAGTATGGATGATCTGCATCAATCACAAACAAGATAAGTATTCTTTTGATGTCATAGACTTAACAATCTGATTCCTCAAAGAAAATTAAGCTAGGAAACTTGAAGCCCCTATCAAGCACTATTCACCGTGTGCTTTAACTTCGTTTTCACTTTGCTAGACCAACTTAAAGCCATCCATTGCAAGCTAATGGTGTGATCAATTGTATGGATTAGACTAAAACAAGTCATGAAAGACTTTTAGTTTAAGGTATCTTCAATATATATTTTATACTCAAAACAGTTATGATTCTTATCCTGATTATTAGGACATACTGGTTTATAGCATAAAGTGACTGAGCCACACATAGCACTTTTTTCCCTGCATGAAAGAGCATTTTCCAATAACTCACTAATTCATAGGTGAGATTCTGGTTTTAGCTAGGGCCCTCATTACTCCATTAACTTCAAACAATAAGTCACAAACATCATTACATCCTGAATTTGAATATACCTCTCAAATATCTCTTCTTCACACGAATTCCCAGATGAAGACAGCCAATCTATATCAACAAAATTCGAGCAATTAAACATATCTCCGTGTTCAGAGAAGTAAATATGACCACTTTCCAGGCATCGATCTCTTTGCACATCTCCAAAAAGCTGTCTACGAGGCATTGAGGGGGTGTATCTGCATAAGGTAAATTCACTTAAGAAACATGCATAATAAATATGGTATCAGAAGTTCGTGCCTGCACGGCATTAATGTCATTTGCTAAAGGAAAATATCACACATTAAAAGAAAAAAAGTAATACAGTTAGCAATCAAATACTGAAATTAGAAATGAGATAGTAGACACATACATACACACACACATAGACACAAAGTACACGTTCCAAATGTCCACTGGATATACATGGCATGCTTTGCATCTTAGGGCATATATCACACAATTAAGTGGTGAAAGAATGTTCCAGGGTAAGACAAAAGATGTACGAGGGAAAAGGTCAATGCAATCAATTGCATTGATCACTTGCAACATTCTGGGACATATTTTACATGGTACAAAATACAAGTATGCTTCATATGTCATAAAATCTTAGAAAGCAGACTTACACAATGCACAAAATTAGATTATACCAAATTGGATAATGAATGCTAAACAACTTTAGTTGGGAACAGCTTTGACAACTGTAGTCGTACAATTTAAAAATCTAGGTTATATGAAGCAGAATGGCAGTTAACAGGCTGCCAAATTCTAACAAGATGCACATTCAAGATGAAAGAAAACAGATTTCCCATTCATCAATAATGCAGTATACTGAATTGAGCCACATGAATTAAAATTTTCTGGACATACAAGAAAAGATGTCATATGACTCAAAGCAAAAGGTTAAGAAACCTTGAAAGTGATATGTCAGTTTCACAAGGTGATATTTCTGGTGATGTCTCCGTAAGAATGCTAGCTCCTCTTTGCAATTTATTTGGCAAGGCTGACTTGCAGTGCTTTGGATGGACAGCTGATGCTGTTGCAGGTGAACTGCTTTCTCGAAGTATATTTCCATCTGATAAGGACCTTTTAAAAAATGATCTGAATCAAAGTATTTAACAGTTAATGGCAAGCTGCAGTTACATGTATCTAAATGAGATATACAAGAATATACAATATTACATTTTCTCACCCTACATAATTTTAGCAGTGTAATGGCCAATATTCTGTTGTACAATTATCCAACCTATGTAGACTTGAGTAGACAATTTAGCAGTTATAGAAGAAAGCATCAAGGAGGTAAATTGACATTTAGGTGGAATTAGCGCAAGTAGTCATCAAAAGAAGATGCAAATTAAATTGTCCAATCCCTTTAATGATCAACAAAATGCTACGAGTCCTAATCTACAAATAACTTTTAGCAAGTTATTCATTATCCTCACAGACAAATAGATTTTTCATATCTATAGCAGATTTTTTGCATCAGTATCGATATATAACGCCTTGGCACCAAACCTGACCTTCAGAAAGGATGTCACATCAGTTAGTCAAAAGCTACTCAGCAAAATATTAGTACTTGTAGTAAAGATTAGCCAACTGAGTACCTTGAATCTTCTTCCATGCCTATATTCCCATTCCTTCCCACCAAGTGATACTGATCTGAATCCAACTCCCACAGAGCAGGCTTATCCTGCTGTGGCTGGAAGTGTCCCAAGAATCTAACGAAATTATTACGAATTTGAAGTCAGTTGAAAACATAACAAATAAGATCAACTCAATCAGCTAATCAAAACAAATAACATGTATCGATTTCTGAATGGCAAGCATGCAAAACAAATGAAACAAGTCTGTGCCAAATTTTTCACTCCAAAAGAAAATGAAATCATTTTTTATATCTGTTGTATCTTTACATCGACATTAGTTATCCTTATCAAGCCAATGTACAATATGATTCCGTTAATCATGCTCTTATACCAAAACCAACCCTATAAACCAGTAAGTGAATCACTAGTTGAACTATTCAAACCTAACACATGTTAGATGTAGGTGATTTCATGTAAAATTTGAAATTTTCTTGCTCAGAAACAATTAGGTCAATCACTAGAACTATCTAAACCCTAACACAAATGATAGGTAGGTGATTTCGTTTGAAATTTGGAGCTTTCTAGCTCCAAAGCACATAAAGCATGATGAATGCAGCACAACTTATGGGCTGTACAAGGTTGACTTCATGTTCAAGTAAGTGCAAGAGAAACTAGGACCACAACATTACATACATATTAATTGCATCTTGTTTCTCTGCATCCATGTACGCATTACTGTAATACCGTTGAAGAGTCCTAAAGAACTCCTGAGATTGAGTTGCCGCTCTCCACTGACCCCTTCTCTCAGAGAATATCTACAGAGCATCTCAAGTTTCATAATGTGAGAAATTGGTTCATTGGTATGTAAGGCACAACAGATTTTCATTAGAAAAATAAAAAATAGACTGCCCAATAACAAACCAAGTAAATTGACCATCCCAACTTCAAAATTGATGCCCAAAGCATATGCAATCCTGAACCAGAACAGTCAAGTTTGAAACTTACAAAACTAAGTCTGCTCCTACTCCCACACAACATTGTGTTAATTTGATCAAGTTATGCTTGATTGTCTCTTGTATTGACATATGTTACTAACAAAGAATCAGACTGATGGATTCTGAATATTTAAGAATAAAAGATCACATGGTCAATTTTCTGTCATGTTTGACAATTTTTCAGACTAAGGCCATAGAAATTAGTCTATCAACACTCCTATCTCTATAACCACTGTACTGAGAAGGCAACATGAAAAAACTCAAAACAAGGATTCAAAGCAAGTCATAGCTACAAGACAACATTCAATAAGGAATTTTGAGGAGCAAACATTTTCTTTCCAAATTAGAATTACCTTATTATGAGCAGCTGACCCACCATATTGATGTGCTAATGTGTCACCCATTCTTTCATAAAATCCCATCAACTCATCAGCCAAAGAAGAATCAAGATCTATTTTGGGGTTATCCGTAGCTCCTAAAGCATGAAGCTGGTGTCCAAGAGCAGCCAACCCATAGGAATACTGCGCAACATTTGTGCGGTCAAGACAATCAATGCAATTGGTTCTTAGCACTCCTGTTTGGAACATTGGATCTCTGACACAATGATTTCCATTACCAACACTGCTAGCCCCACTAAATTTTCTCTCACAGTTATCTACATTGTCATTACCACAGCCGGAATCATTCCAACGAGATAAGTTACCATTCTCAAAATTCCTGGATCATAGTTGTAAATCAGAATTTGCCATCAATGAAGTGATCCATAGTTCAATAAGAAAGAAACCTAAGAATCCATAATATAAATCTATTCTTTTGTCATCATCTTAATTGAATGCAAGGGAGATGGATAGCACTCAGAAGGTCAGAGGAATCATTAAATTAGACGAATTTGGAAGGTTATAACGTAGGAGAGGAAGTCAATATGAATTTGAGATGCTAACCCCAAAAATTACTAATTATATTGAGATTCAGAAGCTACTAATAAACTCCATAAATAATATCAGCAAATAGGAAAATGAATTACATTATATATGTCTTAATGTGTACCACCAATCTATGTCATTTGCTGCGTTCATGGAATCACCAGTCAATTATAACACAAAATGACTAACAAAAGATAAGGAATTGTGGTGAGATGACTTACTCAGAGGGTGGAAAACTAGTACAATCCTCTGGTCTCCATGCTGGCATTACTTGACAGTAAAAGAAGCCTGTTAGTGCCAAAGCATATGCAGCCACTTTTCCCAGGAGTAACAAAACATTGGCTGATTTGCTGAAAGGGAGAAATAAAAGCAAATACATTAACACAGAATAATTCAATGTCTACACGAGATTAAGAAGCCTAAGATCAAGCCAAAGCCATGTACCTTCGAAAATGTTTGTGTAGGTCCCAGTGGAGAAACCGTAATAGGTTCTCCTCTGATAAATCTTTGTTAATAAAATCTATAGCATTAGCAAACTCAGTACGAAGAATCGACTCTCGAGGTTTCTTTTCTTGTGTCTGTTGGTTGGAAGAAACATCATCAAGGAGGTAAGATTACTCCAAGGAAAGTAAAAGGGACAAAAAGAAAAAAAAGAAAGAACTAAGCTGTTTCAATATGAGCAAAATAGTAACTCATTTTTAGGAGGAACAAATAACAAAATACGTTTACCTACTCAAATAAGCCTAAAGCATTTGAGAAAGTATCACTTATCAGAAATTTGAGAAGTTAACCAAATATATAAGAAAGAAACTTACCTTAATTAAATTCAAAATAATGATAGGATTTCCATATCTTTTGACAAGATTTTCGAAATGAAGTCTTGTTGTTTCATAGTTTTGGTCCTTTTTTGACACTGAAAGAGAAAGAGAGTTGAGTGCAAGTCCAAATATGAACACCTCAATGAATGCTAGAAGAAGTTCGACATACATATGATATCCGGTTTAAGATTCAAACGTGAAGTTTCCTGTGACCAATACAATGGAATAGAGCCACGGTTTTGTACAATAGAACTTATTTGCATGGGAAACCCTTCAGGAATATCTTCAAAAACAATCTGCTCTGTCTCAACATCGTTAGCCACCCTACCTTTCTCATTAACGCCACGTTTTAGATACCTGATTGAGAAGCATAATAAGTTACCATTACTTAGATAAAAAAAATTAAGCGCTACAAATAAAACTGTAAAACATGCTCATTCAGATTGTTTGGAAGCATTAAAATTCAAAACCAACTGAATCTTCTATCTTTAATCTATGTATCTGCTTCAAGCACAGTTTCCAATGGGAGGCAAAATTTATGTCAGTGCTCTTACCTTGTACCAGCATAATGTCGGGAACGTCTTGCAATGAGGGTGAGCTTAAAGTCTCGTCCAGACACAGAAAGGGTTGCCTGTATTCACAAAGTATGAAGTCATTGAGAAAAAGCAACCAAACAAGTATCTTAGTAAAGTAACCAAATCAAGTTTACAAACAAAAAGAAATGATGCAGCCACTCTAATTGTCATGAAAAGTTTCATGAATTGAAACATGTCTAAAGGAAAGATTCAAAACATTGGATCACAAAATATATAAATCTAATGAGCTTTTCATCATTAAACAGAGAGCCACCTAAAACCAAATTGCACTAGAGAAACACAAATGAAACAACTATCAAATGCTTGAAAAGTAGATTTATAATATCCAAGGCTCTAGAAAAGGTCATAAAGCTTGTAACCAGATACACAAACATAGCAGAGGAAATTGCAGGATAAACAAGCTTCAGCAATCATGGGAAAAGGCAGAGAAGTTGGTAACTTATCCATAATCATTAGTTCCTCACCTGTTTGAAAAACCCATAGACTAATGCAACTGTCCATAGAGTATTCTGGAGATGATTTCGGATTCCACGTGTCAAGAACTCATTCCAAACAAACATTGTCTCATATAGAACATGGCTTGTCTCGCTATTGCAGAGGTTCTTCTGAAGACTGCGCATGACATGGTAGGAGTAGCTAAAAAAGAAGTCCTTTGTAAGGTCAACCATGCAGAGAAGCTTCTTATATCTAAAAAGTTTCAATGAGGAAACGGTGGATTAGTCAGCAATTAAACTGTGCAAAAACTCTAAGTAGAGCTTAAAGAGCTGAAAGAACCAGAAAATAAGATATTAGATCAAGACTAAAAAGATCCACTTCTCCAGAATTCAGCATTTGACAAACAAAATAAGAATGCTTGAGTGTAACTTAAGAAGCTTCTGTTGCACAAATGCAGAAGCACAGAAGCTTTCAAACACAGCCTCAACAAAATGAAAAAGATATTTAAAAAACGAACCATGAATACAAAATTAAAGTTGCACTTTTGGCAACAAGAGGCAGTTGCCCAGGTGAGTATGAACTCGCGGTCTTCCGAAGAATGGTACACACTACATACTTTTCAAATGGATAAAATTTCACCAAATACAGTTACTAGATCTTGCTTGCCTTCCCAGTACCATGACAAATTACATATAAAAGTAGAATGGACTAAAGACCTGTTCTCATTCTTATAATTACTGATATTGGAACAAACATCAGAATGAGGAAGTGGAATCATTGCACTTTTGGAGATTGCGTATACATTATGACCACAAATTGCACCAATCTGCCTTCTTTTCGTAATTAGTAGCATGTAATATGGCCCCAAAAACTTGATAAACCCTGAAAAGATGAAAACGAGATCACCTCCATAACATGGCCAAGATTTCCAAGCACAACAGCCATGGAGATAAAAGAATGTCAACTTTGCAGTACATACCAACAATTCCATAACAAGTGGTAACAAACTTGAGCCCACCAGTGGCCTTGTTTCCTTCGTGTATCCGCTTCAACAAATCAGAACATTCACTTTCTGTATATGTGGTAGAATCTTCACGAATATTCAACTCTGAAGGTTCTAATCGACCAATTTTTAGTACCCTCCAATAAGTCCTACTCTTATCCCTCCCTATCATGTAAAAATTCTGCAGAAAATGAAACTACACACTATTATACATATAACAAGCTAGTATAATACAAAACTTGTTGACTAAAATCCAAAATTCCAAAGATGTAGCAACAACATGACATCAAATTCATTAGAGGAGAGGGAAGTAACAGCAATTAAACCAATTGAAACAGAAATTGCATACAATTATACATGGTACAGAACATGCAAGTCACTGGAAGTCGATGACTACAATACAAAATTCACAGCAATGCGAGTGCATCAAATTAAACCGTTACAAGATTTTCATTAGAAATAAGGTAAGTAACAACAATTAAAACAATGAAAAAACAGAAGAGTTCTCACGAAGATCAGAAGTAAAATAGTACCGATCGAGTCTCGTAGAGCCTGAATTTCTGCATATACACGTGCTGCGAACGAGACAACTCTTCGTAGCTTAGGTTTGGAGAGCTAGGAACTTCCTCATTATTCTCAATTGACGCCATCGCCTCTCCCTCGCCCTATATAAAAAAATATATATAACACAGAAATAAATTTGGAAAACTTTTCGGGGATTTCTCGAGTTCAGATCTCTCCCCGAGCCGCGGGCTCAGGGAATTTATCTCAAGAGCATGCAAATGAGCTCCAAATTCGGAACCGGAAAAAGAAATTATAATCTCAGAAAACAATCGCAAGCCTTGCAAATAATGGAGCTTGGTTGCTTCAAATACAGCATCCTCTTGACGTCCTTCTCTTTCCGTTTCTTATTTGTATCTGTGTCTCTGTTTCTATTTCATTATCTTCTTCCTTCCACTCCCCGCCGGATTTAGGCGGCGTGATACTCCAAATTCAGGAGCAAAGCTGGAGATCCAACGCCACCAGGCGAATAAGCCAAAAGAATGCGGTGGCAGGAGGAAGCAACGTTGTGTTTTGAGAACGGAACCTATTCATACAAAAATAGGAGATCGAGAGTTTAAGGCGAAAAGAAGAGGACGAGGAGAAATCAGAGGATTTTAGGAGGTTTCGAGAAGAGACGTTTTCTTTTTTTTTTTTCTTTTCTTTTTTTTTCTGTTTTTGGTTTTGGTTTTTGGGGGAAGGATACAGCAGCTAATTATTGGCGATGTTATTATTTGTTTTGTTTTGGTCTTTGTTTTTACGTAGAGAGAAGATAGAGATACGCACAACGCAGGAACTTTGGTGGTGGTGAGCTGCTTGTTATTTACTTATTATTATTGAGGAACAAAAGAAACATGGGAAACAAATAATGGGAGAGAAGCTGAGATCCAAAGAACAAACCAAAGCCACAACTTGACCCACGCCCCCCTTTCAATTATTCATTATGTCCACATATATATGTACAATATATTATGTTCAATTAACAAGCATTTGCAGCTAACTAACTGCCTTAAATTGACACAAAGACAAAGCCATTCCATTTCCGCCAAATAAGGGAGCACAAATTAAAAGAAAAAGCTTTTGGATGATTATCTATCTTATCATACACAAGCATATGCTCATCATGTTCATTGTTCGCATAATAATCAAGGAGATTTTTCAAATCTTCTTAGATCCAATGAATATTATTTTCTAAAAATCTACTATGATTTATGATTTTTTTTTAGTGTAACCCATAAATCATTTAAGAAATTATTGATAGTATTTGAACCCTTGACCTCATTGCAATCATTGTGTTTATAACTCTCACCCTCTCATCCTCGCGTATGCCTGAGGAACGTGGAAAGAAAGCCTTGGTGTATCCCTTATTGCATTTTTTTAAATAACCGTAAAATACATCTTGATATTCTGATTTGAGGGAGTCAATGAATTGACATGACAGATACAATGTTAGCTTTTTGCAAGATCCTACCTTTTTATTTCGCCCAAGGATCTTCACCAAAAGATGTCATTTGGTTTTTTATACAACGCAAGTCTCATGTGAGTGCCATTATACAAGCACTCCCAACTGCTAACTGTTCCCGCCGACCACATCTCACCGGTGCAACCTTTTCTAACCAATGAAACAGCTGCAGCAATACAAGTAGTCGAAATGTTATTATGCAGAACCTACACACTTTCTTTTTTAATAATTTCCGTGACATAGAAGACATAAAAGTTCTGGTCGTGAGTTTATTACTGGAAGTTCTGTCCTTCTCCTTCACGAAATGTTTAAGTCTTTCTCAGTTGAAGAACAGATCTTTCAGGCTGAGCGACCCCACCAAGGATGGAGTTCCATTCCATAGAGCATTTGCTATTTGCTTGTGCATTCTTTCAGTTGGATGACACAATCAAAAAAGATGTATTCGCTCGGGTTGTTGCATATATAGGTCGAACTTTGTTGCGCCTCCACAGGTCACTTAACCTCGGTATGGTCGAGTTCCACAGCAAGCATCCTCTCCATCTTGGAAACCTTTGAACATTTAAAGTTTGAATGAGCTAATTATTCTTTATTCTACATTAGGTTATCAACAATTTCTCAGAATAGGAATGATGTTAATGGTGCGAAAGAAGAGAAAAGAAATGGTGAGAGTGTACCGTATTTGGAGGGATTCTTTAATCTATCATCTAGCCAGTTGTAGAAATCAGGGTTGGAATACTTGAACCCTGGCAACTGACTTCAAAGTTGGCGAGGACAGCTTTGAGAGCAGAGTTATGTGCCCTTGCAAGGGCAGAAGCTGCTTCCAGGCAACCACCATTGTTGAGAGCAGAGTTACGTGCCTTTGCAAGGGGAGAAGCTGCTTCCAGGCAACCACCATTGTTGAGACCAGAGTTATGTGCCCTTGCAAGGGCAGAAGCCGCTTCCAGGCAACCACCATTGTTGCTGGCTTCCAAGTTCACTGCTCTCAGGGCTGGTATACATCCTAAAGGACACATGCTTAGAAAGACAAATTTTCTAGCTCCTTTCTTATGCAAAATCTGTAAAAGGAAAGACAAAACAGAAGCAAAGACCAGTTGATACGTCTTTTCTAAAAGGTTTTACTTTTACCTGCCAAATTTCCAATGACCATGCCCACATATTTTTCCGGGCAGTAAAGTTCTTGCATTTTGGGATTTTCGATACATCCGCCAATGTTGTATTGCTTCCAATACTAAAGAGATAAGCAGCCTCAGTTACAAGTTCCTTTGCATTTTCTTCTCCCAGCTTTTCTGTCAATGATGTTTGCACCTCTTCAAAGTATTTTTATTTTGTGTTGGTAGACTTTTTTGAAGAAAATATGTACGAAATTACAAATTAATTTCATAATTAATCAATATAATTGATTAACCCTAAGATTGTAATATATTAGAGTCAATAATTAGATGGATAAATACCTTAAAATTGTGGAACAATTAAATTCATTGTTGTTTTCTGTAAAGCGAAGTGACAAAGACGCAGATGATTGATTACTACTATTTCAAACCCTAATAAACAAAAAGTACATACAGTTCTCAATGGGGCGATTATATTTAAGGTTGATTAATAGTAGGGCCTCCTGTACATTACAATATATGGGTCAAGCCTACCCATCATAGCAAGCCCATAAACACATGCCCAATAACACATTAAAGAGAGACTTACCAAGCTCAATTATCTTGACATCAAATTAAATCAAATTAATCGAGGTTTGTATAAAATTATGTTTATTATGCTAGTCCACAAAAATAATGACAAAATTATATCATTCTCCCACTTGGACAGCATAACCAACATCAATGAACAATAGAAACAAATCCCTAGATTAATATAACAATATGTGACCACAATAGGATGTCAAAGAAGAGCCAACAATCTCTCAATCATAAGTCCAAAATAAGGTTACGAATATCTCAACAGTATAGAAATCAGACCCAATATGAGTACTAATAACATATATGCAAGATACTCATATCTCGATGACCTAAACAGAATGTATCATAAAGAAATGCACACAAAATAGAGATCCGGTTGTGCAATTCCAAACAAAATGGCCCAAGTATCTACCTAAGATGCCAACTGAGATTTAACAAATTATCTCAAAACAACAAAATGAGACTAGGTACAAAATGTCATATATATATATATATATATATTGAAACTATCTGCACCATATATCAATTAAGTATATGACAATAACAATAATAACAACAATTATAAGTAAAAGTCTTTAGACTGAATAACAAAATAGTTAAATACAATGTTGCTATCAAAATTAACATAAAGACAGACTCACACTGATCCAAGGCATCAAAAGATCTAAATAGACCCATACGAGTTACTAACTCACAAAAGCCTTAACAGTCAAGCCTTTGGTTAGAGGATCTGCCACCATAAGATCGGTGGGTATATGCTCTATACAAGTCTGAAACTCCTTAACCTTCTCTCTAACAAGCATATACTTTGTATCAAAATGCTTCGAACGCTTGGAGTTCTTGCATATTTGAGAGAAGCCGACCACAGCAAAGTTATTACAGTATATAGTTAGAAGTTTGGAAACACTCTCCACAAGATGAAGCTCAGAAATGAAATTCTTCAACCATATTGCCTGTCGAGTAGCTTCGTAACAAGTCATATACTCTGCCTCTATAGTTGAAGTTGCTGTAAATGTTTGTTTAACACTTTTCTAAGATACAACGTTTAACATTTTTCTAAGATACAGCTCCTCCAGCAAACATAAAGATATATCCTAATGTGGATTTGTGATCATCAGGGCAGCCATCATAATCAGAATCAGAATAACCTATCACCTCAAGGTGATCAGACATCTTGTAAGTGAGCGTGTAATCTTTAGTACCTTATAGATACCTCAGAACTCATTTCACAGCTTACCAATGACCCACACCAGAGTTGCTCAAGTATCTCCTAAGTACACCAATAATAAAAGTAATATCAGGACGTGTACAAACTTGAGCATACATAAGACTGCCAATAGCAGAAGTATATGGAACCATTTCCATCTCTGACTTATGTTTATCATTTTGAGGACACTAACTATTCAAGAGTTTGCCACCCTTTTGGATAGGTGCACTGTAAGGATTATAAGTCTTCATGTTGAATCTATTCAAGATCCTTTCAATATACCTTTTCTGAGACAAACCAAGAACACTACGAGATCTATCACGATGAATTTCAATGCCCAGAATAAAAGAAGCATCTTCGAGATCTTTCATATCAAAATGAGCTATTAACATTTGTTTAGTATCAGAAAGAAAACCCATATCATTACTTGCTAAAAGAATATGATCAACATATAAGACAAGAATAATGAATTTTCTCTCACTATTCTTCAAGTAAATGCATTGATCAACAACATTTTCCTTAAAGCCAAGGGAGCAAACAATTTGGTCAAACTTCAAGTACCATTGTCTGGAGGCTTGTTTTAACCCATAAATGGATTTTCTCAATTTACATACTCTATGTTCCTTAACTTTCTCAACAAAACTAGCAGGTTGATTCATGAACACATTTTCATACAAATCACCATTCAGGAAAGCAGTTTTCACATCCATTTGATGGAGCTCCAAATCAAAATAAGCAACCAAAGCTATCATAATACGTAATGAATCTTTAGTAGAAACCAGGAAAGAAGTCTCTTTATAGTCTATACCTTCCCTCTGGTTATACCCCTTTGCAACAAGTCTAGCTTTGTACCTTTCTATCTCACCTCTAGCACCACGTTTAGTCTTAAAGACCTATTTACACCTAACAGTTTTACAACCACTGAGTAATTCCACCAAATCCCAAACGTCATTCATACTCATAGAAGCTAGCTCATCTTCCATGGCTGCCAATCATTGTGAACTTCGAGGACTAGAAATGGCATCCTGAAAAGAAATTGGATCTAAATCTTCAACTAAATTAAATTCATGCTCCTCCAAGTAAATGTAATAGTGTCGAAATTTAGAAGACTCAGTGGATTTAGGAATCCTTTCAGATCTCCAAGGTAGAACTACAACCACATCTGGGACTTGAGTATCAATGCCAACCTGTTGAGAAATTTCAACATCATTTCTTAGATCAATAACATCATTATGAATCAGAGGAGACTGAATTGTCTCAGGATGAAAAATAATAGGTGTAAGAACAATAACACAATCCTCTCTGAAATTAATAACATGAGACTCATGCCTTTCATTATGTTCCATGTCCCCTTCAAAATAGACAGCCCGATCTAATTCAATAACTCTAGTAGTATAATTAGGACAATAGAATCTTGAACCTCTTAAGCCAGTACAATAACCAATAAAGTAATTTAAAATAGTTCTAGGATCAAGCTTCTTTAGTTGAGGATTATAAGTCCTCACCTCAACCTTATAGCCCCAAACACAAAAATACTTCAAACTGGGCTTTTTTCCTGATATAAGCTTAAAAGGAGTCTTTGGTATAGACTTACTAGGCATATGATTGAGAACATAAACAACAGTCCTCAAGGTGTCTCCCTACAAGAACTCTGGTAAGGTGGAGTGACTAAGTATGCACCTAATCATCTCCATAAGAGTACGATTTCATCTTTTTGCAATCCCATTTTGTTGAGGAGTGCCAGGTATGATATATTGCGCCTTAATTCCACAATCCTGCAAGTATCTAGCAAAAGGGCCAGGGTTTCTTCCAGTTTCATTATACCGACCATAATACTCATCACCTCTATCAGATCTTACACATTTGATCTGCTTCCCAAGTTTCAATTCAATAACATTTTTCAGTGACTTAAAAGCATCCAATGATTCAGATTTCTCATGCAGCAATTCAATCCAACCATACCATGAAAAATTATCAATAAAGGTGATAAAGTACCTATAGCCTCCCGTGGTAATAGGAGTAATGGGTCCACAGATGTCTGTGTGAATTATCTGTAATGATTCCTCCTTCCTAATCATTTTCTCCTTTCTTACTTTAGCTATAAACTTCCTTTTTATACAATTAACATAAGTGTCAAAATCAAAGAAGTCCAGATCATGTAAAATATTTTTCTTAATCAACCTCTCCATTCTCTCCTTAGAGATATATCCTAATCGTTTATGTCACAACATAGAAGATTTTTCAGCAACTCTCCCACATTTTTTCCAACAACAGCATTAACATGATCAGGTGGTCAGTCAAAACAAGAAGAATTAACAATTAGAATAAACAGTCCATCATGCATAATTACAGAAACAACAATAGCAAAATCATAGTACAAAACAACTCCATTATTGATTATATGATAAATGTATCCACAACTGTGAAAACAGAAACTAAAATCAAATTCCTTCTCATGGAAGGTACATAAACAATATATTTTAAAAGCAAATCATGTCCACTACTCAACTTCAAGGAAACTACTCCTATGTGCTCAACATTAACATTAAATCCATCTCCTAATTGCACCGTTAGCTCTCCTTTATTTGCTTTTCGCCTGCTTTTGAACTCCTACAATGAGTTCGTTACATGAATAGTTGCACCAGTGTCTAACCACCATGAATTAAGAGGAACATCAACTAGATTTGATTCAAAACAAACAAAGATTTGAGGTATATCTTTCTTCTTTGCCAACCAGTTCTTAAACTTCACACAGTCACGCCACCTATGCCCATGTTCTTGACAAAAATTGCAGCTTCTATTAAAAACAGGCATGGGCTTAGCACCAGAACTCTCACCAGGCCTAGAAGGTAATGCAGGTTTATCATTTGCCTTTTTCTTAAATTGAGGCTTACTCTGTCTATTTCTATAAAATTTCTTCTTGTCACCACTCTTGTGAGAAGTGTGATGAATACTGTGAGACTTTTCCTTCTTCATAGTATGCTTCTCTTGAACAAGAATGGAAATCAACTTATCAATGCTCCATTCATCTTTCTGAGCATGATAAGTAGTCATGAGAACATCAAACTCAGATGGAAGAGATTCAAAACAAGAATGGAAATCAACTTATCAATGCTCCATTCATCTTTCTGAGCATGATAAGTAGTCATGAGAACATCAAACT
>JANZLD010000236.1:24113449-24133234 GCA_026413575.1 Erythroxylum carthagenense
AGTAAATATAGTACAGCCTATCAGTCAGTTTAAATTTACCCAAATACCCTTGCTAACAGTGACGGGATGTTACAATATGAGTTGGGTGGTGAAGGGAAGGGAGGGAGGACGATTGTAAGACAAATTTCCCCTCTGTTTGTCTTCTTCTTCTTATCTGAATTCCCTTCCTCTGATTTCCTTTCTCTAAAGTTACATTTCTTTTGTTGGTGTTCGTAACAAAAATTACAATTTCACCTAATTATATTGTAGTTCCTTTCTTTAAGGAATAGGACTTTTAACGTCATAAAAATAAATTAAATAGGAGGCTAACAAAATATCGAAATACATTTATTATGCTATTCTATAGCAAGTTACTAACTTCGACAACTTGAACTAAATCTCAGTGACAATTTCTTGTATGGATAAACGATATTCTGTCTCATGTGCATTCTCCCACATGGCATCTTCCTCAAGAAGCCTTTTCCAGTTAATTAAGCTTTCTAGTTTTCTATAAATTTGAACCCTTTTCTTATCCAACGTGTATTTAGTATTGCCTCTGGTTCCACTTTAAAGTTTTTATCTTCAGTAGTAGGAGGCAACTGGGTGCTAGTTATAGGATTTACACTCACTTATTTCTCACGCCTGGATACATGGAAGATTGGATAGATGTGAGAAAACTTGTTTTAAATTCTCAGCTACATATTGTTAGCTTATTTGATATATTTATACTTATTTTAGAAGATATCCTCTATCTATCAAATCAACTTTTTAGAGTTAAAAAAAGAAAAGTTATTACATATATTTCTTTTTTAAAAGCAAAAATTAATAGGTATTACACATCTAATTATTCTACCTTGAGCTATTAAAAGATATTTTTATTAAAAAATCACTAACGATAATTAAATTAAAAACTATTGAAAATATTTGATTTAATAATTTAGACTTTTATCTAGTAACTTGACAAAATAATATTCAATCATTTCCACATCTTGTAGAATATGATAATATTTAGCTTGACAAACTTAGAATATTTAATAACTTAAAACATAATTTACTCTATTTTTCCTAAGTATGTTAATTTCTTCTACTTTTAGAAATTAATGTTTCTCTATCATAAAATTTACTCCTTATTTTTTCATTTCAAATATAGGATGTTAAATTTTACTCTTTATTTTTTTCTTTTTCACAATATAATACGATTGATGTATCTTTGTGATATATTCTCAAGCTATTGGTATTACGTTGTCCCTGTATACTTTAAGTTCCATATAAATGCTTTTGTTCTTTTTTTAATACAATTGTACTATAATTGGCTTATATTATGTTGTTTAAAAAGCATTTGTCTGTAAGAGAAAAAAACTTGAAATGACATGTTCTAGAGTTCCCCTTTCGGAATTCGAGGAACCCTCCTGACAACTCCACTGTAGCCTTCCAATAGATATCTAACTCAATCACAGAGTTTCTGTAAAGTTAAGTCGTTCAACTGTTAAAAATCTTTTATACTTAAAAGTTAAAAGCATGAAAAATAATGGCATCTTTTTTAACTTTATGAAAATCTAGTAACATAATTGTTGCTTTATCTAAGATTCTCATATTTCTAAAACCTGATTAACACAATTTGAAACACTCATAGTATTTCATATACCAACTAAACTTTTGGAATGAGACCTTACGTCCACATCATAAGCAACCACAAACATATAATTCTCAACATTTTAAAACATAATATATAAACATTAAATAAACAATATAAATAAGACGTATATATTTTCACACACACATAGAATGTTTCTTTAAAATAGTTGGGCTTGAGTTTAGGATTTCTGCCCAAACACTTATGTACCTCATTTCTATTAAGGATAGAAGTCCCTGTAATTCATTAAGTAAAATATTCCCAAACTATTTACAAGATTACACTTTTAAATCCTTTCCAAAATAACTTAAAACATGTATACAAGTAACTAAGCCAATTTCAAGAAAAACACATCCATAGCAAAAATAACACAAGCATAACAGCACCCGATGATACAACGAATCTTACGGTGGAATCTTAGCTACTGTAGGACCTGTATGCATACCTGAGGTGATTTATTTAAAAACATAAAAATATGGGTGAGCTAAATGAGCTCAGTGAGTATTAATCATTTTACTAAAAATAAACTTTTTATAATAACATAACTAAAATATTCCCATGCAATAATAAAGCTCATGGTAAAATAATTGCCATAAAAATTCATTCATTCATCATAAAATTTGTTAATAAAAAAATTTCCTAAAACACAATTTCAAATTTTCTGAAATACTATTTCGAAATGTTTTTTCGAAATTAATCTCAAAATATAAAAATTTATGTTTCCCAATTTTCTTTTTCCTTAAACAATAAACAATGGTAGCAATAAGTTTTCTGAAAAAATTTCATACTCTGCCCTAAGTATATACTTGGCTTATTTTCAATATAAAAGTTGCCATATATACTTTGGGCATGGTCAAACTTGGTTAAAGGTAAGATTCATTGCCTAAAGTACTTTAGGCAATGAATCTTATCTTTGACCAAGTTTGACTAAGGTTTCACACACTAGTTTTTTTTATTTTCTTCTCTTAAGCACTTCCAATGCAATAAAACTTTGATATTACACCATAAGGGTGCAATTCACATCATCAAGACCAAATCTAAACTATCATACAACAAATCCAATTTTTCAACAAAACTAGTAAGCTTACCAATCCAATTTATTCTTCCTCTTCACTTGGATGACAATAGGATCTTCTTGGATATTTGATTGGAGTTATAAGAGCATGAAAAACCCATTGGATGACTTCTCCGAGGTCTAGTCGAACCTCTCTCTTCTCCCTTTTCTTTTTCTCTTTTTATTCCTTTTTCCATCAATGGTTAGCTACAACTTTTTAAACGAATGAACATTTTGCTTAACCACACCTTTTGTCCACCATTTCCATTAATAACGTCTTATAAATTACACTTTTACCAAAACTTCTCATATTTATATTTTAACCCTTGGCACTTGTCACCGTTTAATTGTTTACTTAATTAATTCATGCTTATCTCATAGAAATCTTCCCATGTAATGCACATATGAAATTTGGACGCATTTGGATTGAAAAAAAGACCATTTTGTTCCCTTTTTTTTTAATTTAATGTACTTTATGCCCAAATAAATTACAAAAAATTTTATGGTCACCCTAACTTCAAATTAACCATTAAATACTCTATTTGGGCATAAAAATTTTAAATTCCGTGCTTGAAAAAATTTAAATGGGAGAAAATCACTAATTCTCATTATTTTTCAATAAAGGGCATTTTAATCCATTAATTTTGTATCTCTTTAAAGCTAAAGCTATAAAAGTTATTGATAAAATTTAAAAGTTATGAGTTACATTGATTATATGTCAAATCATAAGATTGATAAAAATTCTTTAGACCTCTGAATTTTAAAACGACCTTGTTTTCACTTATATAAATAGGTTTTTATAAACAAGTTGACCGTAAGTAACAATATATTAACTAAAATATAAGAGTAATATTTGATAATTTTAAAACATAAGGACCTAATGTGATAATTTGTCAAATCGTAGGAGGATCCTAGTTTACTCTAATATTTAATACTCGTGATATTTTTTTTAATTGAATGAGTCCTTATCCCTCTCTATTTTCACCATCTACAAATGTCTAATTATAGGATTGACAAAGGATCAAGTCATAATTACGCCCACCCAAGTTAAGTCTGACTTGAAAGTTTATGTTTAAGTTCTAGTTCAGCTTGATCAAACCCATGAATAAGTTTAAATATTAGCTTGATTAGTCGAATCAAGCTTGATTAAATATATATATATATATTTGAAAAAATTGTGTCGTTTCATTTAAAAATTTTGATATTCAGATCAAGCTGGGAGATGGGCTAGACAGCCCAAACTCTAGCCTAGTCCGAAGCCGAAGATTCTTTTTAAAAAAGTCTCAGTCTAAAAGATCTAATCAATTCATATGGAGCCCATTAATAACAGTTGAGCCCATGACTGATGGTTTAGTCGAAGATTATCTACAGAGAAAGTAGGCCCAAATAAATCGTGTTTAATTAGCTCAGTTAATTGCTTTATCGAGCACAAATGTATATAGCTTACTGCAAATGGATACGAGTTATAAATCAGAGCCCAAATTGCTCACGAAATATCAAATCCCCGATTGCGTTTGCGTCGTCTCTCGACTCTGTCTTGTGGAGGTGGTTATCTTGGTTTCTCATCTTGGGTGGAGCAGGAGCAGGAGCAGGAGCAGGTGGTGGTCTTAAAGTATCTGAGTCTCGCATCGAACCCTTAACGTAATTAAAAAGTTAGTTTATATTTGTATCGCGCGTTGTTGTACGAAATTCTCATATCTCTCTTATGTACCTTTATTCCCTTCGTTCGATCAGATACCGTGGACGATAGGTTTTCTCCTTGAGTTCAGAAAATCATAATTTAAGCCGGTGCTTTTTGTTAACTGCCTTCTGTGATTTTAACTCCCCCTGTTTTGTCTTTTAAATCTTAGCCTGACAGCGGTTTTTCTCATGTTCGGTTGTTGTTGACATCTGGCTATCTGTTTATTTAGATCCTCATTGTTTGGTATTGATTTTATCTCTATTACGAATTAGCTAGGTTTTCCCCTTTCTTCTAAAATTCGGGTTGCAGTTTGCTTTATTCTGCATCATTAGGCGCGTTCTTGGTCTAAGGATATGGCTACTTTTGAGGGAAAATTTTCATTTTCTTCGAATTCGGAATCGGAGAAAGAGAATAGTTTGTACCCTCATGTAGGTGATTACGGTAATGATGTGTGGCCTGGAAAGAAAGCTGGGGTTGGTCAGCAATTTGGCTCTAAATCCTCTAAAGAAGAATATCAAAGTTTTCAGTTTCCGTTCCAATCTGAAGACTTTGTTGATGGGGATTATGATTCTGGTGATGATGTTTGTGATTCCACACAAAGCTTGCAACTTAATAAGGTTCCTGAGGTCAACTTGAAAAATGTGTTGACTGGTTTGGTTGCAATTTTGACCGGCCGAAACAAGGCTCCTGATGGTTCCACAGTTAAAAAACTACACAGTACCAATGTTTCATTTCTTGGGTCTGAAAAGAACGGAGACACATATCTGCACTCCTCGGTTTATATTCCTAGTGCTCCACCACTCCTGGAGTCTGATGGGATTAGTCACACTGTATACAAAGAGGTCTTGGAAACTGAACCCCCAGAGTGGCTGCCAGATAGTTCTACTACAATTTGCATGCAGTGTACTGCACCATTTACTGCAATTACTCGTGGAAGGCACCATTGTAGGTTTTGTGGTGGGATTTTTTGCCGAGCATGCACCAAAGGAAGGTGCTTGCTGCCTGCTAAGTTCAGGGAGAGGAATCCTCAGAGGGTTTGTGATACCTGCTATGATAGGCTTGATCCATTGCAAGGCGTATTTGTTAACACCATTAGTAATGCTATGCAAGTAGCAAAGCATGACGTGACAGATTGGACATGTACAAGAGGATGGTTGAACCTTCCAGTTGGTTTATCCATGGAACACGAGATATACAAAGCTTCAAACACATTGAAAAACTACTGTCAGGTGATTCTTGCATTCTTTGATGGCATGATGTGAAATTCAACCATTAGATTTGTTTTCTTATGTCATCCTTCACTGTGTTTGTTCTTTAAAATTCATTGTCAGAGTTATGCTTCTTTCTTGAGATTCATATTTTCTTTCTATTGAGTAATCAACAAGCAGCCAGTTAAAAATGGCTTTCTTGTATCTAAGAGGCAGTTATACTTATTAGTTTTGTCTAAATCCTGACTGTAACTTTGTCAATGATTGTCTGGATGAACAGGTTGCAAGGTCAAATCCTGAGAGGTCCATACCCATGGCTGTCCTTAAATCTGCCAAAGGCCTTGCAATTTTAACGGTTGCTAAGGCTGGTGTTTTGTTAGCTTACAAATTTGGCACTGGTTTAGTTGTTTCTCGAAGGTCAGATGGATCATGGTCTGCCCCATCTGCAATATGTTCTGCTGGTTTGGGATGGGGAGCTCAGGTAAATTATTTTAGTTTTCTAGATTTGAATATGAATTGCTAGTATAGTTGCTATTATTTGGCTTTTATGATGGCATTGGATAATTATTACTTTTGTTCACTGAATGAGATCATGTCAATCTATTTATTACATGATTCATCCTAAAAACACCAGAATTGTATCGTTTCTTCGTATGCATGGCTGATGTTTGAGTTTGTGCATTTTGTTTGAATTGATGAATTGTTTCTTTTATCCATATTTCCCAGGTTGGAGGTGAGCTCATGGACTTCATAATAATCCTCCATGACATGAAAGCTGTGAAGACCTTTTGTAGTCGCATGCATTTTTCCCTTGGGGCTGGTTGTAGTGCTGCAGCAGGTCCTGTTGGTAGGGTGCTGGAAGCTGATCTTCGGGCTGGGGACAGAGGTTCTGGCATTTGCTATACATACAGCTGTAGCAAAGGTAAGTATTGGGAATCAGAGTTCCTTTATACATTTGAATCTGTTTTGTGCCACTGTTTAAGTTGAAACCGGTTACATTTTTATTGTTTGAAGTAAAATTATCCTTCTGAAAGTTCAACAATAGTCTACAATATTTAGTCATTTCCCTGGAAAGATACAATTCATTTTTTCATGAATGTAACAAGATCTTTTAGTCTTACTCTCTTTTGGATTAGTCAATTGTCATGTGTATTTGTGCATGGTATTCATGGATGCTTGCATATATGCTAGTTCCTGCCTTAATCAAAACAAGTGAAATTTTGTGCTTGAAGCACTGGATTTCTGGGCATTCCTATAGGTGTGGTTGATTTCCTAATTAATTGTGACTTTTGCTTTCAGGTTGTTCTTACCAGTGTTTATCTTTCATGAGCATAGTGTATTTCCTTCAGCATGTTTCTTGCTGACGTATTAAATATACAGCTAGCGTATGTGTCGTAAGTAGGAGGAAAAATGTTTGTGCCATATCCATTAGATGATGTGTTTAGATTTTTTAAAAAATTGAGTTAAATTCATACCGCAATCAGAAAGTTTGAGTTATCTGACGCTCCGTGTTGTGGCTAATATACCAGGGGCATTTGTTGGGGTTTCACTTGAAGGGAATGTAGTAGCAACAAGGATGGACACCAATCTAAAGTTTTATGGCGATCCTTATTTGACAACTGCAGACATTCTGCTTGGGACTGTTGACAGGCCAAAAGCTGCTGAACCCTTGTATAGATCTCTTAAAGACCTGTACTCCAGCCTACACAATTAGTTTTACGGTTTCTACACGCGTATGGCATATCTATGTCGCATGTGAAACGCCTTCATGACACAAGTGATATTTGTCTCGCTTGTGATGGCAAACTTGCTGTACATTAGTACCAGGCTGTGTTCATTTCCATTCAAAGGGTGGGTAAATATTCACATTATTTGTTTTGCGTCGGTAAGACTACGTTGATTTGTATAGAAAATTTGTATATTCTGATAATGGGATCCCAATGTGTATAATAACTTCCTTAATAATTCGCAACTTGTATAAGCCATGTTAGGGAACGAACCTTCTTTCCTCTGGATTTTAATAATGGTCGGTATTAAAATCCATGTTTTGGAAGTTTCTGTACCAACCTGGTCTATCTCCAAAACTGCTTCTGGTGTGGGGATCACTAGTATTGGTGGTAGCTACTGCTTGTTAACTAATGACCTATGAGATCAGGCTTGTAGAGGAACCATTAGGTGTCAATGGGGTTATTATTATCAGCAAACAATTGAGTTCTAGATTGTGGATTAATAACGTTTTGGTTGGCAGATGATTCTTCAGGCATTACAAGACGAGTGATCCATTCTAATATCTGAAGAGAGAATGTTATCATTAAGTTTCAAATTCTAAATAAAAGTTTAAGACGTGTGCTATCTTACAAAAGATAAAAGATTAATCCTATTATCCTAATGTTACTTTATAGAAAGATGCTATCTTACAAAAGATAAAAGATAAATCCTATCGTATGATAAGTTTGAAGTTTATACCTGATTGTAGTGTTAACAAGTTTTATAACTTCTTTTATTTGATGGTATCTGTAAGGATCTCTTTCTCTATTCCTTCAATCATCTCCTGAAGCATGAAGTATCAGGTCAAGCCTTGGTTGTTTCACTCCACTAACTACATTGTTGAATAGGTTGGTTTTATTAGCATTTGGGCCTAAAGTAGAAACAAATTTTCGGATTCCTCATTTAAAGATAAATATTCATTGTTATAAATAATATTTTTAATAGAGATAATTAATTTTCAATTTAACAAAAAGGGATTTTGCTTTTTAATCACTAGAATTAAAATGAGGGACTCTTGAAATTCGGCACGCCGCCCCAAAGATAGGTTTCAGGTTTCAAAAGCTCCGAAAGAAGAGGAGCCACTGGTCAGTCTACACGGGAGTGGAGAAGTAAGACTAAGAAAGGTCACAACAATGGAGAAAACAGAGATCATGGAGATTGTTAACGTTGATTGTTATCAACGCACGCCCATTTCAAGCAAAGGCACTACCGTGAAGTCTGCTATCTCTGTTGAGCAGCACAACGAAGAAAGAGACCTTAACCTAGCCATAATGGCCTCTCCCAAATCTCACAACGCAAAAAACTTTATTGATTTAGCTCAAGAATATGAGGACGACGACGACGATGATGTTGATGATGATGATGATGATGATGATTATGATGATGATGATGATGATGATGATGATGTCTTCCGAATCCTTGGTTTTTCGCCTGCAACCAATTCTTATGCAAAACAAAGACATGTTTTTGGTTGTTCTATCAAAGAAAAGGGGCAGTCTTCAAATTCCAAAACTTACCCGGAATTCATCTGCGACATCTGCGCTGAGCCAAAGTCTGGCGAAGAGTCATTTCTCATAAAGGGGTGTGTTCATTCTTATTGCAAAGACTGCATGGTCAAGTACGTGGCTTCAAAGCTTCAAGATAACATAACTCACGTGTCATGTCCTGTTCCTGATTGTAAAGGCTTATTGGAACCTGAGTATTGTGGTTCAATCCTACCTAAGGAGGTATTTGACAGGTGGTGCACTGCTTTATGTGAAACTTTGATTCTTGAGACTGAAAAGTTTTACTGTCCTTTCAAGGATTGTTCAGCAATGTTGATTGATGATGGAGGACAGGTTATAGCCGAATCTGAGTGTCCCTATTGCTGGAGACTGTTCTGTGCACGGTGTAAAGTACCATGGCATTCGGAGATAGGGTGCGAGGAATTTCAGAAACTGCACAAGGATGAGAGGGAGAGGGAAGATATCTTGTTGATGAAACTGGCAAATGATAAGCTTTGGCGGAGGTGTCCAAGTTGCAAGATTTTTGTTGAAAGAAGTCAAGGTTGCAAATTTATGAGATGCAGGTACCTCTACCTTCCATATTAGAAGACTTGAATTGTTACAGAGAATCTTAAGTAGCTTGCTTACATGTACCTTTTCATCTTCTATTTGGTTATTCAATGGCTATCAAACAGAGATTGTGTTTTTAACTCAATTCATTAATTTGTGACAGATGTGGGACTCATTTCTGCTATACTTGTGGATCAACTACAGTCAGTGTAGCCACCCACTTTTGTCATTACTGTAAAGGTTAATGTTCAGGGAAATTATAAAGAGAGAGACCTGGGAACGTTTGCATAGGTATTCTCATCGGACTGATTTTGGGCTTTAATTGCTTAACTTATCTTGCTACACTTCCTTTTTTGGTTTAATTTGAGGACTAGCGTACTTTATGTTCTAAATTGTAATTTCAATAAATGGGTTTAAATTTATAAATTATAATCAAAATATTTTTAAAATATGATGAACATTAAATTGCATTAATTAAACATATTCTTTCAATTTTATATTTTAGTGAATTTATAGAAGGAATATATAAATATTTTAAATTATGATTTTTAAAATTTTCAAAAAATTAATCTAAACTTAATGTGTTGAATATATTTTTAATGAAATTGAAGGATCTAGTTAAATATTGTTTAATAAAATAATAATTTATGATCAATTAGACATTTATTAGGGAACACATGCATCGATTCTAAGTTGTAGTGCGAGACATCCTTGCTGATTATCTACTCCTAAGGGACACAATGGTTATTCCAATCGCCTATGGAGTTGAGATTGAGAGTTTGGAATCTGCCTGTACATTGGTTTTCTGTTGCATCATCATCGTCATTTGCTTATGAGGAAATTGCAAATTCAAAGCTTGATTTCGATATGAACGATGCAAGCACCAGAAAGTTGACCTCGAAAGCTATTGACGATTGTATATGTGTCTAAAGTTGTTGAACATGATAATAAAATAGATGTGAAGTTCTCAAATAATATCTGATTTTCTCTTTTTTCTTTTTTTTTTTTTAATCATAATAGTTTACAATGTGATATTTTGTACTAAAAGTAGCTATCGTTTTATAAGCCTACGACTTGTGAGATAATTAGATGGGTTTTGGACGACTTTCAATTTGAAGGGTTGCACCTGCGCATACTTTTACTGTATTGCTTGTATTGTTTATTCCTTCCTACTTCTACAATAATGTTCTACGTATCTCATGGCTGTAAATGTGGTGATTTGTTGGAGTCAAGACGATTTTCGTTGTATCCTTTCAAAAGATGTATTTTATAGATTTCTTATCCTTATGGTTGTGAAATAATTGCAGTTTTAAGGCCTTTTTTTTTTTAAATTTAGCAAAAAATTGTTTAAAAGTTTGGTTTTGGATTTTTTTTATAATCTAATTTGTTATTAACTACATAGATATATATATATAATTATTAACAACAAATATAATTTAATTATTCAATTTATTTTAATTTACTTAAAATTTAAATTATTTTAAACAATATTTTCAAAATTGATAATTAGATATCTTCAAAATATAAAATACAAATTTTATAATATTTAATATCTAATTCTAAATAATAAGATTGGCTTGACAATTAAAATGCATATTGATCTATAAATAAAGATTTACATGTCTTTTACTTAATTATTTATATTAATATATAATTAAGGGTTTATTATATAAAAAGATTAACATAAAAACTAACTGATTTAATAAATTCATAACATAAATAATCTCTTTTTTTATTAATACTTAATTAATATTATCAAAGATACTTATATTAATAACTAAAGATAATTTTGCTTAAAAATACAAAACAAAGTGAAACCAAGCTGCTCCTAAAATATCAGTTAACTCAAGCAAGAAGATGAAACTTTCCAATCATAGCGGTAGTTATTTTCCTTACTTTAGTTATTATTACTTACATCTTTAGATGGTGGCTGGTTGAATTACTTTAAGAAGCACAAGAGACATCTTATGTAACGTTACATGACGTGAAATGATCCACAGGTAACTTTGACTGCACATCATAAATAATAATTACTCGGCCATATGTTACTTTGCCAATTGGATATGATGGAATTGGGGGTCTTTTCCATGTGTTAAAGAATCAATTTGACACCTTCATCCAATTCCTCGTACGAACATTTTCATGCCTCATTTATCAATGTATAAATGAACTTGTCGACCATGCCAAGGAATGTCGTCTAGAGAGGGTCAGGCGCAGGAATCTTAAGGAGCTCAAGAACATGAAGCAGTCGAAACAATTAGAGAAAAGGGAGACCCATGGCAAAACTACGTCATTAAGTTTAATTGTTAAAATGGACATATTCTACAATTACTCTATTCATAAATGCATGGTGATATGGGAGGGGGAAAATTGGGAGGGCCCTTCTAAAAAGCTTAAATCTTCTATGGAACAAACAACAATGGTGGGTAGGATACAATAATTACATTCCCTCTCTTGTGCATTTATATAGGGAAACAAATGAAATTAAGAAGACAGTGTTAAAAGTGAGTGAGAATGAATGTGGGCGGGCGGGGCGGCCGCAAGGCTGTCAATATCCATTTGCTGTTTTCTGTGGTTTTTTCTTGGAGTAGGCAGCACTGCAGTGTGGACAAATGTACTCCAATCCATCTGTTTTAGCGTAGTCCTGTCAATCATCCACAAATGTCAAGTAAATAAATGGATACAGCAATTAGCTCATGTCATCCACTTTATTCACATCAAATGCTTATGCTACACTCACTTATAATCAGAAGAAATATTAGAGAAGGCAATAATCCAACACTCTCATCCAAGAACACAACAAATTTCAGGACACAAATTTCTTCAACCAAATTCATCAGAGAAATGTGGATTGTTAAAAGTGAACGAGTCCCATATAGAGTCAAATTCAGCCAGCTAATGTGATAATGGATCAGTTAGAAATTAGAACTTTATGAAGAAAAAAATTCATTAACATCCTGATCCGAGGAAGCTGGAATGAACAAATGGTACATGCGAAAGAAAGAGGATTTAGAAAGCATTATGATCCAGATATAGCAAAATAATTTGTGGAAGATGGGAGAGTAAGTACCTTGAAAGCACCAAGCCCCTGCCTCCTGTCACATCCAAAGTGAGCCCATTCACCACAATTTCCACAATTAACCCAATCACCGGCGGCACTACTGTTATACATCCAACAATGTCAGTATTATTTACTATACCCAAGCAATCACAAAGACATGGAAAGAGAGGGACCTGTTACACAGCAAGCAGCATTCTCCATCTACATCATCATGAGCCAATTCGTATTCGAGAAGGTAAGTCTCATAATGCCTTTTCAGGGTGTTGCCCACACCCTATAAACCATGGTACAAAAACCAACCGGTATGTTATTCCAAAATTACACACTAATGGAACACTATGCTAAACGGTAGTAATGAAGTCCAGGACTGAAAAAGAGGCAATCAGAAATACAATGGCAAACCACCTATAGGGCACCATGATACACAAAAGTCAACAGGTTAAAAGAACAGCTTTCAGTTGAATGAAATTGGTAACAGTCAAAGAAACAGAGGATGCAATGTGGAGGGCTAAGGCATCAAAAATTAAATACAGATCAAATGAGGACAAATGTTGACCCAAAAAAACACAAAGCACATTCCCGGTTCCGATAAACTCTGGTCCTGACAGTAAATATTGTGATTGTACTGATTAACTGCATATAGTACGCTAATTTAGTACACGCCACATAGAGTTCAGATCTCACCTCACTATGTTATCATGACCGTATCTATAGGACATCTAAAAGAGCAGCATAAAAGAATCTGAACGAGTTAGAAGTGGTACACATACAGTCATTCTATTAGTCGACGTATGATTGCGCATCTTGGAGAAAACTTGCCCCTTCCAGTTGATGCCATTACCAACATGAAAGCCTCCTCTTGAGACAACCTACAAACCCAGTTTTTCTTATTGCAACAACCAGCTCATACAAATTCAGCAATGGTTAGTGAAAATTTTAAGTTTTTACCTCTCTGTACAAGTTGAATAGGTCAAGCCGTTTTGCATTGAGGATTGCATCAGGAAACTCGGCCAGACCACCTTGAGGAACAAGACGTGTGTGCCCTCGAAGAATCAAGAACTGCATTACATCCCTTAAAAATTCCTCCTGAAATGGATTAAACAGTTGGGCAAAGAACTTGGAAGAGAAAACAAGCACAATATGGAAACATAGTTCATCTTTCTACTTTACACAACTTCGGATTTGACCAAAGCTGACCTCTCTAACTCATCCAACTAACGATTCCCTTAACTTTTATGATGAGTGTGTAAAAACAACAAAGAGCAACTAACAAATACAATATAAAATTTGGGATGGCTTTACCTCTGAGCAAGCCTGTATTGGGGCTCTGCCACAACCATGCTTCTTGAGAGGTAAGGGATTTAAAGAGATGATCTGCTGAGCTTGATAGGAGGTCGATAATGACTTTCGGTGGGCAACAAGAGCAGGACCACCAGCACCATGCTTAGCAGGTGTAACGGGCAAGTTAGGCTTTACATGGTCTCCATCATATTTTTCGACATCAGAAAAGCCAGTAAATGGTTGTACTTTATGTTGACGAGTGTGAGGAATTGGTCTCAATGTGGCGACATTCAGTCTTTGCCTAAAATTCCCCCCATTTTCAATTTGAAGGCCAGTGGAATGAGATCTTTTTCGACTAGGTGCAGGAGGTATCAACCAACTAGGAAGATGCCTACCAAGAACGGAGATATTTGTATGGAGTTCTTTTCCCTGCTTTGAACAAAAAAACAGGAAGCGTTCTGCATCATCTTTTTCAAAGGCAGCAACAGACAATCCCTGGATGCTAGCAATTCCGAGCATAACTAAGCTGCGATAAGAAGCATCAGGAGCCAATTGCCTTAAAACCTGTGTTAGGCAGGATCCAAGTTTACAAATGATCAGTTTAAAAGCAATTAATTTACACAATCTAAATTAACATATGTGAATTAATCAGCATAATTTGTTGGTGCATATCAAATTAAATCTTGTGATAGATATATACTATAACAATAAACATAAGGAAACTTCTTTATCTCTCACTTGACCAAAGTTTGAATGTTAATCAGTACCCCAGACAACAGATCATTAATTAGGAATCATCTGAACACCTATTAGAATTTAAGTATCACATAAGTTCTTCAACGGGCATAAGAAACCTAACATTTTGGATTATCTTTTCCTGATCCCTAATATATGGGTCACATAGTGCAATGTGTCCTATTAGCTTACCTGCACAGATGGGATAAACAGCAATTTAAAATGGATAGACGACTTTCAGCGAGCAAGATATCACAAGTCTTTACATCTTAGATGAAATTGCCATTTCAAACAGCTTTCAGTATGACATAGATGAGGAAGTAGAGAGACTGGCACCTGTGAAGCCCACGTGGGAACCTTCATGCAAACTTCAAAGACACTTGCTCCACATGCTATAGAGGCAGATTTCCGGGGTTCAGATGAAAGTAATTTGCTGTCCCCGGAGCTCGGAAATGCATGGATCAGTTGACTAGTCTCAATAATTTCATTTTTTATATGATTCTCCAGAAACTGAAGCAATGCCCAAAATCTTCAATTGCCTTAAAAGGACACTTGACAAATAATTAAATTGACACAAAGAAAAACTATCCTTGCCTGATCATTAAAACAAGTCTGAGCACTTCCTGACACTAAAAGGGATATATGAGCAGAACTACATGTTGACATATCACATCGCATAGTCACTACACCACGATTGAATGCTCCTGCCTGAAGAGGAGGTGGTGGGGCACTGAAAAGTACAATAACCCTTATGAGCTAATTTGTCAAACATGACATGATCTAAAAAGAAATTTCCAGTTTTCAAGTACAAGATACCACAGTGCTTCGTTAGAAAGGAGAGAGCGATACAAGTGACTAGAAACCAGTAGCGCACACACACACACACACACACAAAAAGGATTGCAAGTACTCCAATACCTTGTCCGATTATGAAGTTTACTCCCTCGAATCTGCACAAACATCAGAATGGAGGAAGATTGACTAAAGGACTAGATGGACAAAAGCATATTATATAGGTAAGTACTTGAAAAGTAGAGACAAATATCTGTTACAAAGAGCACATAACACATGCAAGTAGGTGCACAAATGCTTACACTCACATGAGCCATTGCTTGTAAATGATTCCCAGTAACAGGAATAACAAGAAACTAAATGACTCAAATACAAGGTGAGGAACATATCAACTAATGCTTTGAGATGTGTTTAAGAAGTTGGACATCCCCTGAGGTCGACTTGAATAAGCCATGGTAGAAAAGTCTTAACATTACTATTCTGGGGGTTGAAAAAAGCACCAGATACTTCTTACAAACTTGGTAGACCTCATTTTGCATTACGATAAGCTGAATTAGTTAAATGGCTTCATCACTTGTCAACAGGTATAATTCTGGAAGTTCATATACTACCCATGGTGTTATACAAAAGAAATCAAAACAAGTATTGGAGAAATTAGGGCACCACCACTAAAACTATTCACTCGCTTGTTCTTGTCTAGAACAAACAGATATGACAATATAAATATTTAAAAAATGACAGATCGAAGAAATAAATCAAAAAAATTTCAGCATTGGACTCACTTCAATATTTAAAAGAGCAGTGAGCCCATCCTCCAAAGGTCCCAATAAGCTTGCATCCTGAGTACAAAAACACCATTCTCAACAAATGATGCCATAACAATACTTAGCCAACCCAGAAGCTTAAAATCATGAAAATGAAGCTTACCAATTTACATGGAAGTCCACAAACAAGAAACCTCATGCGCACATCATCATCATATATCTTTATGGCTGGAAGAGTCTCAGGAGAACTTTCTTCAACCTGGACATCTGACCCAGGCAGAGTGATATCAATCTTTGGTGGGTCTCCCAGTAAATGTGGGCAGGGCTTGGTACTATCTTTGTGGCTGTTAGAACCTAAAACACTATTGTTCCGTACACAGTAGAGCCTAAAAGATGCACGAGCAAGTTGGAATGCATCCCACGTATGGCTACAGGAACTGCAATGAACAAGAGATCTCATCACTGTGGAAAAACACAAATACACATACTATTGCAGACTAAGTGATCAGTGTGTAAGAAAATAGCCGAAATCTACACCAAATACTTAAGTTCAGCCACTAATTAGGTGATAACATAATTGATCAATAAGCAACAGATTATAACAGCAAAGACAAGAATCACAACAGAGGCTTCTAGTGGAAAGACAACCAAAAAGAGAAACAAAATATGTCATGTTCACTTTTCATACATAATGTACACAAGACACCCATACCTTTGCACTACTGAAAACAGAGCTTGACGAAACTGTGAAGCTGCATAACACAAAACCGAGCTTTTCCAGTATATCACATATGGAACTCCCTGCCATGGTAAAATACCCTATTTTTCAACTACTTGACCCATAGAAAAAGATTAAGCAAAAGAGTATACAGCTCCATATTTTGGAAACTTCTCCTTCAGCCTATGTAAGATCGAAAATATATTACTGGTACATTAAAGAAGTACAATTTAATCCACAGAACTTACAGACCTTAGAATGAAGAGCCTCAGCCAATCTTTCACTGCTTGGAATCTCTAAATAGACCTACACAAGTTGGATAACAAATAAGTAAAACTGACGTTAGTATTGTTATTCAAAGAAATTGCCTTCCAGAAATGCTTTTGTTCAGGCAGAGAAAGCTACCTATTGTTACAACATGTTACTCAACTGGAGCACTTCATTAATGAGTTTTGAGATTTCATGGTACCTTAAACCAGTATTCTAATATGACAACTATCACTCACAGTGGCAGGCAATGATGAACCAAATGCTCCACATAGGGCTTCTGGGGTAGACAAATCAGCATCTCCCCATCTCAAAGAACCAATCTCTTCACTATCTTCAATCTGTTCTCCTTGCAAATACACAATACTGGGTTCCAATGACTGAAGAACTCTCTGGAACTCATTAGTACTTGGATTAGCTAGTACCTGAACCTGCATTGCAGATAAACACAAGACAAGAAACATTATAGCCTTACCACTTCAAAACAACAGAAAGATACACGTTCAAATTTAGGGCCTTCAATGCAACCAAATACCTCTAGACGTCCACAAGATAACAGCTCTGGAAAAGGGTATCCGGGTTTATCATCAAGAAGCAGCTGCTTCTGTTTATTACCATTACGACCAGCGTTTTTACCAGAGAGAGCAGCAAGTAGACTACAGTGATTCCTTGAAGGACCTTGTGCATGAAACATCATGCATACATGCCAAGACCCCCCAAATAGAAAGCTTCAATATTGAAAGAAACCACTATTGCCCTACAAACCGGCCTACAAGACTAATGCCTCCCAAAACCTAAGCAACCCGTCCCATCAAACCAAAAATATAACCCAAATCCTGCAACAAATTAACGAATCCCACTTCCAAAACCACCAAAAATATACTAATTATATTTCTAATCAAGCCTTAAAAACACCACAACCCAGCCCTAAAACAGCCCTAATTGAAGAAATCCGACCAATACAATGCAAACGATCACAAATTCTCGGTCACCCAAATGGAATAAACGAAGCAAAATCAACAAATTGGTAAAGAAAACCAATTAGAACACTAGGAACTGAAGCAACCCAATACAGAAACGAAATAGAAAAACCAGAAGCAATAAGAGTAACTTTGAGAAACCCTAGGTAAGACTCAGAAATCTCCCGAAGACCCGAAAGGCCTCCCCTTTCTTTACCTAACAGAAATCCCTCAAAGTCACGCACCGAACCAAAAAATTTTTAAAAAAAAGATTAGTATCAAAAAGAACTTCGAAAATTTTTGAGAGACGCAATAAATATAATAGATTCAAAAGTAGATGTCTATAATTAAAAATCAACCAGAAACTCCTTTCCTCTTTTTTCTGGTTCAGAGAAAGTGTCAGTTTAACTACAGTTTCCAACTTCAATCAGGTCGACAACATGAAAATAACTATAATTTAACAAAATTAAACCAAAGGATGATCTTTCACGTCCCTTGTGTCAAAAACTAACAAAATCACAAGTATATCTCCACCAATTAAGAAAACTTTAAGGGCAATAGGTTCCACTAGATTGGGATATAATTAACTTTTCAGATCATGTGGGTACGTCACTTTTGTTCCACAATATTCGTACATCAGAACCCAACAACAAAACATGTTACCGTTTTCAACGCTATTGTTTCTACATACATGCTAATGTACATGTGTATATTCACGTATATGTCTTCCTCGTTCTTATATGTCCTTTTAGGCCTTTCTCCCTTTTTTTTTTTTTTCATGTTCTTAGGAATTCTGGAAACAAAGCTGAGATGACCTCGGAAGATTCTTGTCAAATGTTGTATGAATCTATTCGGTTGTTTTTGTTTTGCATTACTTCAACTTCCTTTTATTTGTGTCTGTCATTTCAGGCCTTGGACACGATATCATGGTTCGAAGCGTTTAAGGATCAACCGTGATTGTCAACACAATGATCTCCACATGGTTGTCACGGATCTCATCGTAGTCCCGGGGGGAGTATGTGTAGCTACTTGTATACTCTCGTTTTGCAATTGGTAGCAAGTAACAAAAGGTAAAATATTAGAAATTGATTGATAGGTTAAAATGGGTCAAGTCAAGTTCATGTTATCGACTTGGATTCCTGTCTGATTTGCCATAAAGCTTCTGTCTTTTTAGGTCGTCGTACCGTAAGAAACATAAGCATGCATCCAGGTCCAGGACCCAGTTGCATTCATTATTTTTGTGCTAAAGAAACTAAGCCCTTGCTCTGATCTTAGAATGCAATCCTTGACCGCTCAATCTAATCATTCATTAATTACTCTCTTGATGGTTTGATCTTTACATAAAGTGCTCCCGTTGTTCCCACGTTTAGCTGGCGGAAACTAGAAACCCCTTGTTTGTAAGAACGATGGAGGAGTCTAAGTTTACTCCGTCCCATTTTGAAATAAATGCATTCGTTCCAAACTGATTGTATTTTATGTCAAATTCTTTTTTTATTTTTAATTTTTGAGCTTTTAGATCGGATTTAGACTTAAGTTTCACAATTTGGCGTATCGTAGGGCTCCTCTTTCGTATGTGAAATGATATCATTTTGTAAGAGATTCACAAAGAAGGGAGCCAATTTAATTTCTTAGGCTGTTTGTTTTTGTTTTTTTTTTCATTTTTTGTTGTCGTTTTTGTACAAAGAAAAACAGATAAATAAAACGTGTTTGGCTTATTCTGTTACAATTTTTTGTTTCTGAAAATAAAAAACTACAACAGTTTTACAGAAACTAAAAAACATTGTTTCTCTGAATTTTGACAACATGTTTTTTTTACAAAAAACAAACATGAT
>JANZLD010000236.1:24233563-24251828 GCA_026413575.1 Erythroxylum carthagenense
CTTTTACAGCAATCCCACCTTCTCCAAAAGACTGACTTGAGCGTCGGAGGGGCTAATCGGGACGTAACCCCCAACGTATTTTCTTTGTTTTGCAGGTATTATCACATTGGATTCATCACGGAGAGCAGTCAACCAATAGATCTCAACGGCAACGTACCGTTCAGCCAAAATCCGACAGAACCACTTTCCATTGTTTACACTTGCCGACTAAGAGACTATCATTTAAACATATTTCACTAACACGGAACAATGTACTTACGTCTGCTATATTTGGGTTCGTACAAGTTAGGTATCTATCAAATGAACCTTCAGACCATTTTGTGAGATCCTCGCAAAATTCATGTTGTATCATTACTGTCTTGTCTTAATTGTCCATTAAATGCTTGATTTTTAATGTTTTATTTGCAACTTTGTTATTAAATAGTGTTGTATTGTGAAATGACTTGTATTTATTAAATTAAAAAATGTAGACGATAATTAAATTTCAACTCAAAATTGCTAGAGCGTTTTCACACGCAACCTCCATGTTTTTCTCTCGGGAGTCGGGACAGACAAAAGAAAAGGAAAGAAGGAAGATAGAAGCACCAGACGAGGCAAGATTGGATTATAGAAATAAAAGACGTAAAAAATATAGAAAGAAAACAGATTATCAAGCACGTATGCGGTTAGAGTAAAAAGGGACATTATTCATTGTGTGCACAAGAAAAAACAAACAAAATGCCTAAAAGAAAAAGCAAATCAGACCACAGAGAAAGAAAAAACAGAAACCACTGAAGAAGAAGAAAATCGAAGGCGGTAGAAATTTCTACTTATGAATCTATAAAAAATTGTTTTAAATCTTTGCCCCGATTGCAGAACTAATAATTAATTAACCAATTAATCGAAGAAATATGCTCTAGTGTTTACTGAACTCTGTTATAATCTTCTCCTGTGTTTGTTTTTTTTTTTTCTTCTTAATTTCTGGTTTGTGTGCTGTGGGGCTTACAAGGGGAATTGAGTGCTATCGTGAGATTTTGTTTTTCTTATATGTGGGGTTTTTGATTGTGGATGGCCAGCAGTGCGTGTTCAGTAGAGCCAAACACGGAATTGGTTTCGCCGGCTATTAAGAGAGGAGTTGCTGTCTCGTACTCGGAGTATTGAAATCTGTTCTGCAATTGCTTTGTTGAGAAATTTTGGACACTCACAATCTTTGCTTCTGCGGATTGGAGATTAAACACATCGGTGGTTTCTGGGAGGTAATTCTATGTTTTAACTTATTGTTTGCGCTTCTACTGTTCCATTTTTTCCCGATTGAATTGGCTATTTGGATTTAAGCTTTTGCTAAAGGGAGCAAGTCACATGTAGTATTTACATCAGGCCATTTGGTTTAAAATGTTTTTAAGCCGTGAGTTATGCTACTTGCCATCAAGCATTTATGTGTGCGCGTGCAGATACTTGTGCATGTGCATCTTTTGTTGAGCGCTTTTCTGACACCTGAGTTTACAGAAGTAGAGGTTTGATGTTACTTTCTCCATTCCGTTAACCTTGTTTCCATACAGGGGCTTTGGGGAGAGGGAATTTGATAAATCTGTTGATTGTATTGCAACTGTGGCAAATGAATAATTCACAATGAGTTGGGAGGTGGGCTCGGATTGTTGTTGTCAATGGGCACCCCTGACAATAAGATATCGGATCTTGTTGACATAGTAAAGTCCTGGATCCCAAGGAGGAGTGAACCTGCAAATTTATCGAGGGATTTTTGGATGCCCGACCAGAGCTGTAGGGTATGTTATGACTGTGATTCTCAATTCACTGTGTTTAACCGCAGGCATCACTGTCGGCTTTGTGGCCGTGTTTTTTGTGCCAAGTGTACTGCAAATTCAATTCCTGCTCCATCAGATGAGCCAAGGACTGGTCGGGAGGATTGGGATAGGATTAGGGTATGCAATTATTGCTTTAAGCTGTGGGAACAGCGGATAGTTGATAACGAAAACAGTGTGGCTAGCCCTGGGCTTAGTCCATCGCTTTCTGCCGCAAGCTTAGCCAGCAGCCACAACAGCAGCAGCAGCACTGTTGGCTCAACTCCTTACTCAACAGGACCATACCAGCATGTTGCATATAGTTCTGCTCTCAGTCCTCGGCAATCTATTCAAATGGATTCAACTACTACTGAGCCACACAATGCAACATCTGGAAGGAGTCTGTCCAGAGATGCTTTTTATATTTCCCAAAATCAGTTAGAGTACTGCATGGACAGGTAATCTTTTTTGTTATTACTGAAGTGTGTTCTTTTTCTTTGCTTTTTTTATTCTTTTGGATGTGATAAGGTAAACATATCAAAGCTTCTGTACCCTTATTAAATCAATAGAACGTTTATCTGCCAAATTTTGAGACTTGAATATTTCTCTTGATATTACAGATGTTTGTAGTACCTTGAGATCATCCTCTCATATTTGCAGCATTACAAATCTTAATTTGTGCGTTTTCTTTCTCAATTTCAGTATTAGGAGCGATGACGAGGATGATGATTACAGTGTTTATCGTTCAGTTTCAGACAGAAGGGATTTCTCTAATCCTGATGACTATCATGCTCCTGCTCCTCACCATGAAATCCGGAATATATATCGACCTCATGAAGTGCATAATATTGGAACTCACACTGATGCAGAAAGCATAAGCTCAACACATTTACTGGACAGTTTTGATCCACAGGGTCCAGACAGAATTAAGAATGTTGAGGAAGAAGTATATGGACGTGATGGTGATGAGTGTGAAGGTGAAGCTCCTTCGTATGAGGTGGATGGTACAGATGCTGAACCTGTTGATTTTGAGAGTAACGGATTACTCTGGCTCCCTCCGGAGCCAGAAAATGAAGAGGATGAGAGAGAAGGTGTTTTATTTGATGATGAGGATGATGATGAGGGTGCTCCAGGAGAGTGGGGGTATTCACGCCCTTCAAATAGTTTTGGTAGTGGGGAATACCGCAGGGATAAATCAACTGATGAGCACAGGAAGGCGATGAAGAATGTGGTGGAGGGGCATTTCAGAGCCTTAGTATCACAGCTGTTGCAAGTTGAGAACCTTACTGTAAGTGATCAAGATGAAGAGAATTGGTTGGAGATAATTACATCTTTGTCATGGGAAGCTGCTACCCTTCTTAAACCAGATACAAGCAAGGGTGGAGGTATGGATCCTGGTGGATATGTGAAGATTAAATGCATAGCTTGTGGGCGTCGTAGTGAGAGGTAATGTTTGGAAATGTATGGTTTTTGGTATTACAGCACTTGCAGGGCGATCTTGCAACAACTAAACTCTGTTTCTATCTGTTGTAACTTTCGGCTAGTCTACTCCATTAATGGGCTAATTTTACTTTTCTTGTAAAACAATGCTATATCTTTGACTATCTTTTCTTTTTTATGAGTTTGGTTAGGAATCTTATATGAATTTTTGTAATTGATGAGATACAAAGGTGTTGTGCTTAGCTTTAGATCTATGAGTTGTGTTTTATAGTGGTGGATTAGAGTGATTAATTGGGAGATGATGTTCCTAACTTCCTTTGTTTGTCTGTTTAGTTAATGTGCTAGAGCTCCTTCCTTTCCTTCTGATTGCATTAATTGGGGATGTTGATTTCTGTCTTCTAGCATGGTTGTTAAAGGAGTTGTTTGCAAGAAAAATGTGGCCCACAGGCGAATGATGTCAAAGAGAGATAGACCACGTTTTATGATCCTTGCGGGAGCACTTGAGTATCAGCGTATTTCAAACCTTTTGTCCAGTGTTGATACTTTGCTGCAACAGGTCCTTTGACTACTCTTATTTTAGTTTTAACTGAAAGCTAACATTTCTAGGATTTGTCAGACGTATTAACTCAACAAGAGATTTCTTTTACACTCCTTTTCTTGTTATGTTGAGATTTCTTTTACACTCCTTTTCATGTTAATCTAGTGACTATGGAGATATAATTTACTCTGTTTCTTGTTGAGGTAAGGACTTATCCATTACTTGTCTCAATTCCTATTACACTGTCTTCAGGAAATGGACCATTTGAAAATGGCAGTTGCAAGGATTGATCAACATCATCCTGATGTTCTTCTGGTAGAGAAGTCAGTGTCAAGATATGCTCAGGATTACCTCCTTGCAAAAGACATTTCACTTGTTCTGAATATTAAGAGACCACTGTTAGAGCGGATAGCCCGCTGCACTGGTTCACAAATCATCCCTTCAATTGATCACTTATCGTCACAGAAATTGGGGCATTGTGAATTGTTCCATGTTGAGAAATTTCTTGAGGAGCATGGCAGTGCTGGGCAAGGTGGAAAGAAGTTGACCAAGACACTAATGTTCTTTGAGGGTTGTCCAAAGCCTTTGGGTTGTACAGTAAGTTTTGTGCAAAAACTTCCCCTTACTTTAGGCTTAATAAATTTGGCAATCAAAATATTTCAATTGATTGTAAACATTGTAATATGTACAATTTCTCTCCATCACTTTTCATGGATGATGAAAACTTCTCTTGCCCTTTCGCATGCTACATCTCTTAAGTGATATGGTTACTCGTTTGTTTTCAAATATATTATGCAAGTGGCAGTGAGAGATGTGTTATGGATAATTATTTTTGCATGTTCTCTTTGGGACCACAAATTGTAGGCTAATTGAAGAACTAAGAGTACAGTTATTTTTTTTTTCCTTTCAGATTTTACTAAAGGGTGCCAATGGGGATGAGCTGAAAAAGGTGAAGCATGTTCTGCAATTTGGAGTTTTTGCAGCTTATCATTTGGCATTAGAGACGTCTTTTCTGGCTGATGAAGGTGCTACACTTCCAGAACTCCCGTTGAAATCACCAATAACTGTTGCTCTACCAGATAAACCATCAAGTATTGATAGGTCAATATCCACTATACCTGGTTTTATTGTTCCTGGAACTGGAAAGCCTTCAGTTGTATGGCCTAATGGTGAAGAAACAAAGTCAGACAAAGGCACCAAAGAACTGCAGAAATTTGATAAGAGTGTGACATCAGACACTATCTTGTCTACAAATATAGATGCTGGCTGTATGTTTCAGGATGTGAGTGCAGCAAACTTGTATAAAGACCCCTCATTTCGAAATATGCTTATGAAACCTGCTTTAAGCTCAAATGAGCATTCTAGTTTCCCTATTTCTTTTACTTCTTTGAGGCAGGATGCCTCAAGCCCTTGCCATTTCAAACTCTCATCCGATTATGTTAATGGAGTTGTCAATAATGTGGAAGCGGCAGACCCCTTTCGTGAAAATCCTCTTGACAAGAAAGATGGGTTCAGTGGCTGTGATTTTCCTACTTCATTTAGAACCTCAATGGCAATGGAACAATGTGTTGGCATTGGCAATAATTTTCGTGCAAATTCCTCAAAGCAAGATGGAAATGACCCAACTGAAGTGATTGTATCCTCAAAGGAGGAGTTCCCTCCATCCCCATCCGACCATCAAAGCATTTTGGTTTCATTGTCCACACGCTGTGTGTGGAAGGGAACCGTATGTGATCGTGCCCATCTCCTTCGAATCAAATATTATGGGAGCTTTGATAAGCCTTTGGGGCGGTTTTTACGAGATCATCTGTTTGACCAGGTAGGCCTTAATGTTACTATCAAATATCATTTTCTTGCTTCACTACCCCTATTTCTTTATTCAAGCTTTTATCCTGTTATTAGGACTTCCGCTGTCACTCATGTGAGTTGCCATCAGAAGCACATGTCCATTGTTACACTCACAGGCAGGGCAGTCTTACAATATCTGTGAAGAAACTTTCTGAATTTCTTCTACCAGGTGAGCGAGAAGGAAAAATTTGGATGTGGCACAGGTGCCTACGATGTCCTCGAACAAATGGCTTCCCTCCAGCCACCCGGAGAATAGTGATGTCTGATGCAGCCTGGGGCTTATCTTTTGGGAAATTCTTGGAGCTTAGCTTTTCAAATCATGCAGCAGCTAGCCGGGTTGCTAGCTGTGGTCACTCTCTTCACAGAGATTGTCTACGGTTTTATGGGTATGCTTTCTCTTGTCCTTCAATGTGGGATATTTGCGGTATCATGTGTACAGATTTATGTGATGTTGCTGTTATCACTTTAACAAGTAATTTTTTCTTACAAGAAATATTTCTCCTTTTAATTTTTTGACAAATTCTTTAACTGCAGCTTTGGGAGAAAGGTTGCTTGCTTCCGCTATGCTTCTATTGATGTTCATTCAGTCTGTCTTCCACCAGCTAAAGTTGAATTTGCCTATGATAATCAGGAGTGGATACAAAAAGAAGCCACTGAGGTGCCATGATTATTATCTTTGGCTTTTAGCTAGCAATTCTGTCTCTTTTTATTAAAATCCATTCATAATTAGGACTACTTGTTGAACAGGTTCAGCAGAGGGCAGAATTCTTGTTCAATGAAGTCTACAATGCTCTGCAACGAATTCTTGAGAAACTATTAGGTGCAGTGTCTAAAGATGCTGATATGACAGCAGATGAATCTTCAAGGCTTCGTATTGCAGAACTCAGTGGGCTATTGCAGAAGGAGAAAGAAGAATTTGAGGTAGAATATTTTTGTTTTATCACCTTTTACCTTTTGTACATCTGGATCTTGGAAAGAAAGTGAACAGTGTATTTGGGGAAGAATTTTGAATATGAAATCATTTTACATAGTCCATGCATAAATCAGGACACTCCTTTAGTTCCTGAACTGGTAAAACTAAGCTAAGCTGAGCTGTTTGCTGACTTTGGTTAGTTAGCTGCCCATGATTAACTTCTCTAGTAGCTTAAACATTAAAGATTGTCCCTATGTTGGTATGTTTTACCTTTGCTTGGTGTTGGGTACGCCTCAGTCCTGTTGGACTTACACCGCTGAAATTGTAACAATAATTTGTGTTTTTGTTCCCTTGTTCTTTTTGGGAAGAGGGACTTACATGTCCCTTGCAAGAAAAACTCATTACCTTATCTGGTAAAAGTGTGCTTATTGTGCATTTCATCTGGTTAGAATTAGGTCTCATTATTTGCCAAAGTTGCCTTGTCTAGTTGCTGATGGGTGCCATGGTTCTGTATAGGAATCTTTACAGAAGATACTATTGAGAGAAGTGAAAGTTGGTCAACCTGCAGTTGATATATTGGAGATCAATACATTAAGGAGGCAGATACTCTTTCATTCTTATGTTTGGGACCAACGCCTGATTTTTGCTGCAACTTCTAGTAAAACTAGTCTGGATGGTCAGAAGAATTCTATTCCAAAAGTTAAGGACAAACACTTTGAGTCTGTGGATAAGCTTGCCAATACGGAGTTAACTTCTAAACTTGCAAATGTCTTTAGCAGCTCTGATTCATATCTTGTGGATAAGAATTCAGGAGAAAATCTCAATCAAGGAGAAGCAAATAATCAATTTAGCCAACCAAGTGATTGTAAAGGAAGGGACATAGACCTGGACATCAATCTCAGAAAAGAGGCTGAGCGCAGTCTTTCTTCCAGTGCAAATATTGATGAGTGTATTGATCCTCTAGAAAGTGGAAAAGTTGAACCAAAGGCCCGCACAGAGGTAGAGTTTCCACCCGTGGAAAATTTATCTGAGACTCTTGATGCTGCATGGACTGGAAAAGGTCAGACTGAGGGAAAAACACCTACAGAAAATGGTTGCTCAGTTCCTGGTTCTCATACAAGGAAAATTTCTTCTAAATCTGAGATTGAAAACTGTGTTCCTTACAGTGCTGGGATTGAGGCTATCTCTTCCCTAAGTTCTGGGCCAACTGTTAAGGGGCCCCAGAATACACAGAACTCCACAAGCATAGCTGGTGTTCCATTTACTGACTTTCACAATTCATTCAAACGAAATTCATTATTAAATGTTCAACAGCATGGTATAGATGAGTACAGTCCTGTCTACATCTCAAGTTTTAGGGAGTTGGAACGACAAACTGGTGTGAGGCTACTCCTGCCTGTTGGTGTTAATGATACTGTTGTTCCTGTTTATGATGATGAACCTACTAGCATTATAGCATATGCACTTGTGTCATCAGATTATCATGTTCAGATGTCAGAGCTTGAAAAATCAAAAGATACAGGTGATTCGTCAGTCTCATCATCGCTTCTTGATTCTGTGAACCTACTTTCTGTTAACTCTCTTGATGACTCATCTTCTGAGACCTATAAGATTCTTGGGTCTTTGGATGAGAGCTTATTATCCATGTCTGGGTCACAAAGCTCCTTAGGCTTGGATCCTCTGGTGTACACAAAGAATCTGCATGCAAGAGTCTCTTTTACAGACGATAGTCCTCTTGGAAAGGTGAAGTACACAGTTACTTGCTATTATGCGAAGCGTTTTGAGGCCCTAAGGAGGACTTGTTGTCCTTTAGAATTGGATTTTATTCGATCTCTTAGTCGGTGTAAGAAATGGGGTGCCCAGGGTGGCAAGAGCAATGTTTTCTTTGCAAAAACATTGGACGATCGCTTCATCATCAAGCAAGTTACAAAGACGGAGCTTGAGTCATTTATCAAGTTTGGAGCAGCATATTTTAAATACTTATCCGAGTCAATTAGTACCAGAAGCCCAACTTGTCTGGCAAAAATTCTTGGCATTTATCAGGTATTGGTTGTTTCCTAATATCCAAAGCAACATTTAACCACCTTTAGGCCATATTGTCTGTAGTTCGTTTGTCTGACTTGTTCTCTTCATGTTTTGGAGTCTATAAACTTATTTATTTGATGGGTTCTCTTTTATTTTATGTCAGGTAAAATGTCCCATTGAAAATATAAGAATGTGAATATGATATTGTACTCTCTTGACACTGAAAAAAATGTCAGTAGAGTTCTAGAGACCAAAAAAGGAAAAAGGAAAAGTGTACTTATTTCCTACCTCATAATATAGTTTCTCTGTCTCTCCTAGCTTAAGTTTGTCTTCTAATCCTTTAGTGGCTTTGTCTCCAAGGTTTCATCGAAGCATCTGAAAGGGGGCAAAGAGTCTAAAATGGATGTCTTGGTGATGGAGAATCTTATGTTTAGACGTAATGTTACTCGACTTTATGATCTTAAAGGATCATGTCGATCTCGGTATAACCCAGACACAAGTGGGAGCAACAAAGTTCTGCTTGACCAGAATCTGATAGAAGCAATGCCAACTTCACCCATTTTTGTTGGAAACAAGGCAAAGCGATTGCTAGAGAGGGCTGTGTGGAATGACACTTCATTTCTTGCTGTAAGTTCATGGCCAATTGCCTACTATGTGTCAGCTCTGTGTAGAATCCATTCTCAGCAGTTTTTAACTTTCAAGTATTCTGGTTCCATGGCTTTGCAATTCATTAGATTTTGGTAGCCAGACAATTAAAACCATCATCTTAGGTAGTCTTTAGGCTTTCACGTGCATTTGAGATGAAATTGCTTGTGCTGTCAACTTATTAAAGCATTGAGATATTCTTTAGTGTGTTGGTTTGTCGTAATATGCTAGCATAATTTGTTCTATTTTACATTTCTACAGTCAGTTGATGTAATGGACTACTCTTTGCTGGTTGGTATTGACGAGGAGAAACACGAGCTGGTGCTTGGAATAATTGACTTTATGAGACAATATACGTGGGACAAACACCTTGAGACCTGGGTGAAAACCTCAGGGATTCTTGGTAGGTCAAAAAACACCACTCCGACAGTGATCTCACCTCAGCAGTACAAGAAAAGATTCAGGAAAGCCATGACTGCATATTTTCTTATGGTTCCAGATCAGTGGTCTCCCACTAAAATCATTACCAGTGGATCACAGTCAGACCTTTGTGAGGAAAACTCGCAAAGTGGAACTCCTTTGGTTGATACCGCAAAACCTCTTACTTGTACATTTCAAGATGTAAGTTGAATCTTTTACATTCCTTACTTTTCTGCCTGAGTTCCTTCCAATGTATGTTTTGGCTGACTCCTCGCGGTATCTGTTGTTGCAAGTGCATCCGTGTATTCTTTTGTTGTAAGTAGGGAAAGGTTCTTTGTAAGCCGAGAATGATAAATTGACGATATCTGTCAGATGAAAATTTCTCTTTTGTTTTTGTCTTATTAACTGTACAGTATCTTTACCCCTTGATTCACCTTGTTAACAATTTCTTTGCAATTAAAGTTTCAATATCCTCATTGTTTCCTTAGAGGTTATGTGTGTAATAATGTGTATCTTTTACAAATAGCCTTTGGTTGCAACCCACGCTGAATTTGGCAAATTACTCTGTTATGCAGTTGAAGCTTGCTTTCTCCGACTAATCCTTATTGTCTATTCTTTTATGTTGGTAATCTGTTATAACTGGGATGTTTATCTTGGGGACTTTTGTATATACTCAGGGTTGTTATAATTGAAATTGAGATGTTTCTTTTATTGAAAATAAACAGAACTGATTACTTGGCTTATATATAACTGTATACATATTCGTTATGCCTTTTTGATAATTATGGAAATTTTTATAAATAGTTATGTTAACAAGAATGGAGGTGAAAAAGATTAATTTCGTCTCTCGAATACCCAAATTACAAGTTCCTTTACCCATAGATTGCACAGACGACTGTAGAGATACCTGCATCTTTCAGCTTCTTTACTTCAACAGACGGAATGCCTGATGCCTTGTGTTAACGACTATGCAAGTCCAAGCATGGTAGAAAATGGCACCTGCAAAGACTGCCATTAATGCAAATAGAAACGCCATTAGGGAAGGCCATTTAAGCTAGCACGGTATCCATCACATTTGGCAATACACAGATAATAAAATTGGAGGCAACGCTCGAAACAGAGGCCTCAATACCATAATGCAAGGTCCACTTTTCTATAATTTCCTCATTGCTACCTAAATCGTCATCATTTTAGTGGTAGTTGTTGCGATTTAATTTTTTATTGAAATACTCGTGCGTATCATTGATATATAAAGATAATTGAATCAATATTAATGGATTATAAATCACTAATATCATGGCCTCTAAGCCTTTTTTTATTTTGAAACTAATATTTTCTAACTTATAAATAAGCAACAAATTTCTTTAATAATTTACCTTGAAAAACATTCAGTGTAGAATCATAATGAATTGACCTTAGACTCACTAGTCAATTCGAATAAATGATAGTAAATAACACACCAAACCTAATAAATTCGGATAATTTTAATTTAGATTCCTGCAATCAAAATTACACTAAAATTGATTAAGAAAATTGAAAAAAACTGTCGGTTATATAAGAAAAATTTTTGAAAAGGAAAATACCAAATAATCAACAAAATCATCAACCATTCAAAGAATTTCAATTTAGGAATAAAAAATTTTGCTTAAAGTTGTTTGAAAATAAACCGAAACATGTTTACACCTTGAAATTAGGATATGATCATATCACATATTCTTTTTATGAATTCTTAAAAACTAAGATAACTTTTATTTATAATTTGGTTCATAATTATAATAAATTACAAACATGAAATATTATTTTATTACAAATCCTATCGACTATGTGAAAAGCACAATAGTCAGATAAATGTTGGAAACCTGGATCAAGTTGTGCATCATTACAATCTCTTTTAATGTCTTGATTAATAGTGACCCAACTGAGTTGCTTAAAGAGGGAAGAGGGTTGATGTAAGAAGAACTTTTGTCTTTGTATTTAGTTTACTATGTGCGAAAGCCCTTAAAAAGTTATTGAAACACAATATTAAGAGTGATCCAAGCTTCAGATATCATAGTAGGTACAAGAAATTGGAACTATTCAACCTTTTTTTAAAAGATAATTTGATACTAATTTCTAAATCCCATGATAGTTCAATTCGCATCCTTATGGCTTCTCTACAATCCTGCAAGTAATCTGGTTTGTCTATTAAATAGAAATAAAAGTCATATTGTCTCTACAAGTTTTGGCTAGATGGCTAATTGGCTTTCACTGATTTTCACCTTTTACCTACCATGGGTCACTCATCTCCACCAAGAAGCTTCAATAGGCGAGTGTTTACCTCTTATAGAAAGAATCCAAAAAAGAATAACTTGCTAGCGTAATAAAGACCTCTCATTTGCGGGGAGATTACAATTGGTGAAATTAGTGCTCAACTATCTTTATGTCTATTAGTCATCACACATTTTCCTCTCCAAAAGACTGGTTAAATTCATTGTAAGGTTGATGAGATGCTTCCTAGAGGTAGAGGGATCACACCAAGAAATGTAATTGTAAGGAAGGGTGGCTAGAGGAATGTACACCAAGAAAGGAAAGGGATTAGGAAACACCTTGATATATGTCAACGATAAGGTCTTTATAAGTAAGATATTGTGGAAATTATTGGAGAACAAGGATTCACTCTATGTTCGTTGGTTTCACAACTTCTTCTTAAAAGGAAAATTTGTGTGGGAGGTTGGTATCAAACCATATTTTTCGTGATTCCTTGCTCAACTGATGAAACTGAGAAGCATATTATCAGATTATATGAAATGTAGAGCGGGAAAATAGTGAGATAGGATCTATGTTTTATAATAATCGGAGTGCATATAGACCTATTATTAATTCTCAGTTGATCCATATGTTAGGAAACATATTCACTAAGAATTTTAAACAGAATTTTTTGATAAATGTCAATCAATGGGGTAACATTCTAGGTGAGCTTGATAATGTACTTCCTGAATACAATCCTGATGCAGAGAGGGAGGATAATTCTATGTGGCTTCAACATCCTTTGGGTAATTTTTCCTAGGAAACTCCTTTCGCTAAATTTTCAGTTAATTAGCTCTTGTAAAGATTTGCTTAGAAGTCGAGGTCAGGAGCTAACTTGGCATGATATCATATGGAACACAAATACATTGCCTAAAGTTTCCTTTTTCTTATTGTTGATGAGGAGAAATAGATTGGCATCTCTAAACAGATTGCATTATCTTAATATCTCTAGGATATGCTTCCTATGTAAATAGATTTCAAAAAACATATAGCAACTCTTCTTCGTATGTGAATTATCTTTTGATATTTAGAACTAAATGTTAGCCTTGTACTACCTTGATATGCTTGGAAGAAGCAATGTATAATTCATGAATTGGATATATACGGACAAGCACAATTGAAAGACAAGGTAATGTTCTTGATATTTTTCAATGATGTGCTTATAGAGTATGGGAAGAAAGAAATGCGTGATGCTTCAAAGGAGAGGATAAATCCAAGGAAAAAAATTATAATGGAGCTTACTGAATAGATTAGAGAGCAACTAATAGTCAATAAAATAGTCAGGGGATGTAGCGATCAATTTGTAGCAACCTAGAAAATCAGTTAAGAGTGGAGTCAAAAGGTGCTAAGTAATGAAGGGAGTCGAAGGTTTAATGTTTTGCACTTTAGATCAATGGTGTTTAATGTTGGCAGCTTTTGATGTTGCAAAACCAAAACTAAGATTTGAAATAGGGAAGACTTAAGCTACGAATATTTCAAGATTTGAATGGAGGCTCAACATAGTAGCTGTCATAAAGGTTTTTTTTTACTCAAACTTTTACCGCAAGTCGCGCCCACCTTTGTGTGGCAATCCCGCTTAGATTCGCATAAGCTAGATTCGGCATTCTCATGTGAAATTGTGAATGTTGTCAAACAATTCCGTTAGCCCTCGAACACCTCACGTGAACACAAGTATTTAAAGTGTTTCCCTCACACACCTAAAAACAAAACACAAGTGTAACAGAGTAAAGAAAGCAACAAGAGATTTTAAATATAGCCGAAGCTACTCTTTCATTAACTCTCCATAAAATGTTAACAAAAGACATGAGTACCTCCTCCTTGAAGCACTCTAGCAACTCCCTACTCGAAGCCCTTACAATGAGAACTCTCCCCAAAAAGTTTTCAACTCTTAAAGCTCTCAATTCTTAAAGCTCTCTCCTATGATCAAATGGATAGGTCTCAACTCTAATGAGCTATTTATAGACTCCTTCAGATGAATAAGGGTCCTCATAGAACTATACTAGCTAAGATCACAATCTTATCCTATCTGATAATATTACATCACATTTAAATGATTTACCATATTTAGGAAAGATTATCCCTATCCACGAAGATCTCCTCTATCTTCAGGTGATCCTTCCACGTGACCTTCATCTCTTAAAGATGATGTTCATCTACTGTGATGTTATCTGTCACATCATCCACAGTTTCCACGTCACTACTGATGTGTCTTCACCATAACCTATGCATATATAGGTCCATCAATGAAAGTTCATAGACAAGTCCATCTTCCATGATCAAGCTCATTTATGGTGCAGCCTTGTTGCTTCATGACTAAGTCAAAAGTTACAATCCGAGTTAGTATAAAACCTCGCACACTTTACATACCTCTGAACTGCCTTAACGAAGTTAAGTACTTACGCACCACATTTTGCTCACACACCTTCCCGCATCCTCGAGAGATCTTTCGCATACCTTTGCGCCTTCTCGCGCACCCTCGGGTCTCGCATGACTTAGTTTTCTAACTTCACACGACCTTGCATTTGAATCTCATGTCTCGTCGAAGATTTCCTCGAGAGATCTCTTGCATACCTTTGCGCCTTTTTACGCACCCTTGGGTCTCGCATGACTTAGTTTTCTAACTTCACGCGACCTCGCATTCAAATCTCATGTCTCATTGAAGATTTCTGCCAATGCACGCCAACGCATGTGTTGGGACCCGATCTCGTGACAGGACCCCAAACCGGAAAAGAACGGAAAATGAAAAAAGTATACGTGAAATTCTAAATCAAACGAACTGATCAAAGCAAATGAAAGCAAATCGAATACGAATTTCTGACATCCGAAAACATACACTTTAGAAAAGCGTTGCGTTGGGAACTCTAAGACTAAATCAATTCGAATTGGTATAAATTTTTTTTCTTTCTTTCCTTTCCATTTTCATATTATTCATCTTTGTCCAACCTTAAACAAATCAATACAATTTCCCTTTTTGGAAATTTATCCATAAACACACACTCAATTTATTCAATTTTTCTTAATCAAGCATGTCTCAATATCATCTTTTAACCAATTCTTATTTTATTCAATCTTTATTTGAACAAAAAATTCGGCAGTATAACGGCTGTAACTTAACTAACCCAAAACCTACAAATAGGTTTTAAAACGCTTCTATAAACCAGCTCAATTACACAATCATCAAATTCATCGGACCTCCCGTCCGGAATCTCAACATAAACAAACACAATCCTAAGCCTACCCTTCAATATTTCTCTATCAATCAGATTCATCCATACGAATAAAACACATTCATATCTCAATTCACAAATATACAAGACCATAATTCACATTCCATAACCAGACACAATCCAATTCCATAACTCAAGTCCTTATACAATTTCATTAATCCCTACATATCATAAATTAATTACTTACAAATCCTTAATGGCTTTTCAAGCCATTTACAAACCAAATACTAAAATCCAAATATACGAATTACAAAAGTATGCAAAATCGGATAGATGGCTTGACTCTCTTTCATCCGATCTCCTGCTGGAAACCTGGAGACGGGGATAGAAGAGGGGGGGTGAGCTAGACAGCTCGTGGATAACATGTTTATAAATTGAAACATAAGCTGAAACCTTTACAAAATTTATTTTCCATTGATCAATATTTCACAAAAATTTGTCAAAAGCTTCTTTTTCAAACTTTTCCACTTTTCAAATTATTTCTAAACAATCTTCCAAAAATATTACAGTTAGAAACCTCTCTTTTTCATTTCTAAAAAATTCTCAAATTTTTCACAACTTATGAACAAATTCAAATATGAATGCAGCACAACAATGAACAAAATAAAAAACACATAAACACATCAATTGGTTTGGGTCGGTCCAAAACGGAATGTACTGCACATTCTCGCATAGCGGTCCTGTGCAGCCGTGAATAGAACGTACTACACTTTCCCGCATTGCGGTTCAGTGTAACCGTGAACTTAGGGGAGTCCGAAATCAGAGCTCCAGTGCTACTAGCGGGCATGCGGGATAAGCCTTAAAAAAACGAGACCAGTGCACTGACTCAACTTAAGGGACCTAACCAAACCCATATAATACATAACACACTTGAAAATTCGTATTGCCCGAAGGAACATTTCCTAAATCTTACTTTTCATACACATATTATGATTCCACACAAAATTGCCCTAAAGCACTTTTCACAAATTTATTCTCCATACACATATCATAGCAACCCAAATGCAATCATAAGTCATAAATCAATTTCATAACAAGTAAAATCATATTCCATTCATAACAATTCACAAACAAAGTATGTAATACTTTTGATAATTTGTCAAAAATCGTTCACAAATAATAATGGAACAAATGTATCAATTTTTATAAATAATAAATCCTTCCAGCGTAAAGAACTTCAGAAATTTTAATAATTTATCAAAATCATTTGAAACAATAAATCTTGCAAAATTACAGTAAATTTCTCAATTTATCAAAACATTTTTAAACTTGTAATAATTTTTCTCAAGCACAATAAATTTAACAATTCGTAAATCATTTCAAATTCAGTTAATTTAAATCAATCGAAAACAATAAATTATAACCATTTTTCCTTTCTTGAATTTTCTAAAACATACAATTAACTTATAATTCAAAATATAAACACATTACCCACCTCAATTCCATGCTAGTAACTTGTCCAAGGCATCAATTCTCCAAGCCTTTCCTTAATTTTTTCCTAATTCAAAAACATAAACCGTAATTACTTAATCATCCAAAATTGATCCAATTAAAACATGTAATCTCCAAAATTGAGCTTAGAATTAACAAACCCATACCAATTCTAAGGCATCTAAACCAATAAACTTCCAAAATTTACAAATCAAAATTTCAAGCCTTACCTCATTTTTCCTCATTTTCGACTTTTTCTTGTCTCATAAGGGAGCTATCACCTTCTTTCATCTTTTCCCTCTAGAATCCACACAAAATCCATGCTTGAAGCCCCAAAATCCGAAATCCCTAAGCCTTCTCTTCTTTCTCCCATCACCGAAGCTTCTCTTATTCTCCTCTCTTCTTATTCTCTTCTTTCTTTCCTTAAGGGTCGACTTCTTCCTTATTAAAACGACAGCCACCTTGTTTTTTTATATGGCCATGTCATTAAATGAATGATAAATGACCTAATTGCCCCTCCATGTAAGCCTTGTAACTTAAGTTCTTATGTGTTCTTCCAAAATTGCCCCTAACATTCATTTTAATTCATGCTACTTTAAGACAATTTTCTAATCATCAATTTGAAGGAGTTTGCCACAACTTCCTTCTAGAGAAATGTTTCTAATTGTCTTAATTTCATAACGCCACTAAAATCATTTAATTTAGTGCACTACACCAAACGTTGTGCTTCAAACACTTCGGACTAGTCTTACGCTAACACATTTTCCAGCACTTTATTTCCATCCAAAAATTGACAATCTTATAAGCTGAATTAAATTTCACTTTCTTCAGAAAAATTGTAGCCCTATTTCTCTAGTTTAATCCAAATTAAGAATCACCTCATTCGGATAACTAGAACAAAAATTATGTCCAAAATACCTTCAGATCTTACTAATCCAAGATTGAACATTAATCTGAACTGTAAGTCAGAAATGGACAATCTTAGGGGCTAAATTAAAATTCACTTTCTTCATATGAATTGTAGCCCCATGTCTCTATTTTATGTTGCCTTAAGAATCAGTTCAATCTGATCTCCACAGATCCCGAATTTCGTAAAAGATTGAACTATGTTCAGAAAATTATCTAACTCACTTTGTTTAAATCAATCTCTTTCAATTTAATTTCAGAAAAATCATAATTTTCGATCATGATGTAGATAATTGTCTTAGGAATCCAAAGCTTTGAAAAATAAATCAATCGGATGTCGGACGGAGAAATTATAAGCAAAAGATTAAAAAAGGGTCAGATTGGGAACGAAATAACAAAAATAGAATGAGTCAAAATGACATACAAATAACCGAAATTTCCAAAATTCATAACTCTTGATCCTGAACTCCAAATTTGACAAATTTGGTATAAACGAAAGCTCAAAGAAAGCTCTACAGCTTCCATGGAGGACAGAAAAATGAAGTTGTCCTCTAAGGGAGTCAAAAATACACTCAAAGTTTCTGTCCTAATCAACTCTTCCTAAACAACTTGCAAATTTTAGTCGATCATAACTTCTAGCCCCGATATCTAAAAATTGCATACTTTATGGTGATAAAAAGCTGGGAATATAAGCTACAAATTTCATGTAGACCATTTACTCCAATTCAGATCACATCAATCCGGCGATTTGCCTCAAAGCACAGCATACACAATCCTACACTTAGAGCATTTTCAAAACCAAAACAAA
>JANZLD010000236.1:24372022-24383181 GCA_026413575.1 Erythroxylum carthagenense
AAGCCATTAAGGATTTGTAAGAAATCAAATGATGATGTGTTTGGAATCATTGTATTTGTATATGAAATTGTGTATGAATTTATGTATGATAATGATATTGATTTAGGAATTTGTGTATGGATTTAAGATTGAAGTGTGTAGTGGAATTGGACATGATCAATGATTTGAAGTGGTTTAGATATAGGAGTGTGTTTTATCTGTTGAGATCCTGGACGGAGGGTCCGGTCGAATTGGATGATTGTATGATTGATTGGGATATGTTTTAGAAGTGTATTTTGGACCTTTGAAGGTTTGGGTTAGTATAATTGCAGCCGTTATGATGCCGAAATTTTGATAAAATTTGGGATAAAAATATAATTTGGGGATTTGTATGGATTTATAAGCATATAATTAAGTATTGAAATTTGTATATGGATGATTTTTGTATGAGTTTGATAAATGAGTATAAGAAAAGGAAAAAAAATTACATCGGATCGGTTTAGCTTAGGGTTTCCAACGCGATCGCTGTTTTCTGTTACTTTGTTTCGGATGTCGGCTTTGTTTTGTTAAGAATTGATTCCGAATTCAATTCGTTTTTCGATTCCATGTTGCTTCTTACGCTTTCGTTCATTATGTCTGATTCATATTCGATTATTCGATTTGCTTTCGATTCGTACTTTTTCCTTTGATTTCGATCCGTTCTTTCGAGTTCTGCCTTATGTGTTGCCATCGCTTGTTATTCGATTCCGATTTGCATTCGCTTTCCGTTTCGCTATGTTTATTCGATTTACTTGCGATACATTCACTCCGATTTGCTTCTTACGATTCCGTATTCGCTTCGTCTTCGCTTCTGTTTCGGTTGGGATCCGGTTCTCGGATCGGGTCCCAACAAATTTTTTGTTGGAGTCCCCTTATTTTAGCCAATTTAATCTTGTTTATTATTTTAGTATTCAGTTGTGAAAGTTAAGTGCAATCTAATATTCCTAGAGGCATTTTATTCAGCATGCCAAAGATTAGTATTATATGTAGATTTGTAACAAGACTTTGGAGTTAAGGCAAGCTTCTCCTTAAGGTGTTGTAAATTAACATTTTTGCCTTGCATGAGTGCTTTAATGGCCATGTTAACTCTTTGTAACTTTTGTATAAGTTGTAGGATTTAAATCTTAAAACTTTAAAGCTTCAACATCTGCTAACTGTTTCATGAAAACCATCCATTACAGAAATAACATTGAAGAATCGAATGGGTGCTCCAATATTTTTACAAGCTATTAGCCTCTAAATCATCATATAGAATGATCGGAGATTAAGTTTTCACCAAAATACACAAAGGAATTTGCAAACTGATCAAGCCACAGAGAATTCACAAGAGTTTTATCCAGTTTTTTACAAATCAGTAAATTAACTTGTTAATTATTGGATCAGGTTAGGGATCTACCTGTGGAGTTGAGGACCACTAAGTCTATTTTGTGAGGGTCTCAACTAATTTTTTTGTCTGTGCATTAATATACTCAATAATTTTTAGAAACATTGATAATAACATTGGTTTTATGTACCATAAAGATGCGATTAGTTGAAACACTTCAACTTCTCCTTTATAAATGTCTTAATTCTCTTTAGTAATGCTAGTATCTATTTACTCTAGTATTTTGTCAAGGCATCATAAGAGTTTAGAAATTTGTCAAGGCTAGAAGTCAATCCAAGTAAAAGCTAACCTTTTATGTTATATGGGAATATAGAGATAACTTCTCTTTTGGCTCACTATATAGGTTTCAATATAGGAGTGCCCTTTTAAAATACCTCTGAATTTCTCTTACAACATCAATACTTCCATACATGGATTCTTTGTCTCTATTTCATCAATTGGAATAAAGGCTTGATGGCTGAAAAAAAAACCTATCATAAGTACAAAGACAATAATTAATAGTATCAATTTTAAATAACATGCATATTTACCGAAGTGCTCATATTTTCCTTCTCTTCAATTAATATTGTTAAATTGATGGAGAAATTATTTAAGAACTTCTTATAGATAAGTGAAAATTTTGATGCTATTAAAGCCAAGGTTAACGATGCAAATTATGTTTACCAAAAAAGAAGGAACTAGGTTCCACTCGATTAAAGAATGATGATCAAGATACTACTTGCTAAAAGAATATAAAAATTGTTTACTAATAAGTTGATGGTTCACACTAAATTCTTACAAAGAAACTAATTCTAGACTATTAAACTAAATGCTCAAACTTCATGGAATTTAAAATAGATAATAAACATCTTTTAGGGGTAATGAAAGTAATTATTGGCAATAAGAAGCACATGTTCTTTTGGTACAATATATTGAATCCCGTTTACGGAGCCCAACATCCGAAGTCAAAAACCTTGGACTTGCGTAGTGCCTTGTAGGGTTATTTCCAATAACCCTAAATAACCATCATCCTATAAGAGTGGAGTGCCCAAACTAGTCAAAAACCAAAATTACAATTTGAATTCACTAAATAAATTGCAGCTATGAATCTCTAGTTCATTTTGAAGTAAGAATCATATCAATCGGAGCTCTACAGCTCAAGATATACTTAGAAAGCTAAAGCATTTACATACCACGATTATGCTCTCCCAACCGACCCCTCACTTTCTCTCCAACAAACTTATTCAAGTCAACTTTAAAAAATACAAATTTTCTAGGGACATAGGCAAAGATGTTAGAAATCCATTGCTTCAAGAATTACTTCATTTGGAGGTCGGATGAGGAAGTTATGGCCAAAAGAATCCAACACGTTTATGCCTTTACTTGTATTGTATATGTCTTAGCGCAAGTACCATAACTTTTGCTACAGATGTTAGCTTGATTTCATTTTTAAACCATTTGAAAGAGAACCTCGAGATTTACAATTTTCATACAGAACTTGAAGTAATATTCGGCCTCTAAAAGGGTCAAAAATATAATATAAGAAGGAAGCAAAAAGTTAAACTAAGACGATGCTGACGTCATACTAAGACGAAAGAAACTAAGACGATGTTGACGTTATACTAAGATGAAAGAAACTAAGATGATGTTGATGTCCTAAGACAATGCTGATGTTATACTAAGACGAAAGGAGATGCTGACGTCATATTAAGATGAAAGAAACTAAGACGATGTTGACTTCATACTAAGCTGAAAGCAATAAAAAGGGCATAACTTTCACTACAAGTTTCGGATTGAGGTTGTTCTTAGACCGTTTTAAAGAAGATTTCTAGACCTACAACTTCCATAAAGACCTCATAAATTATTTTCGCCTCTATAAGGGTTAAAATCTCAAATCAATATAGCTGTCCTGAAAGTTCATCCTATTAAGCAACACAAACTTTAAATGATCATAACTTTCCACGATAATATCCAAAACTTACAAACTTTATAACGTTGGAAAGTTGGAAAAATCATCTACAACTTCCAAGAAGAAAATTTTGCTTAAATCAGCTACATCAACCTTGAAATGTCCCCGAATTCAGTACACAAAATTTTCCCCCAAGTAACCTTGAGTATCATGGGTGAAACCAAAATCATAACCCATTAGTATCAAAAGATTGTAGTCTTAAAATGCTTTAATGGGCATTTCAAGCCCCCAATACATGAATGTTTCAAAAATATCACAAAATACAAAAGATATATGAACAGTAATTTGCTCAAATGCAACTAAAGCCTTGGTTTACTAGATTTTCTCAAATTACAACAACATTTCAAAAGGGGAGTGATGCCTTGGTCCTTGACTACTCAATCTCTTGCTCATCACCTACTTATAGGGAGGAAAGGGGGGTAAGCTTAAAGCCCGTAGGAAAACAATTTTATAGTTTGCAACAAGCAAAGACATTTTAAAAACATTTTTCATACAGAAATTCATGGGTATGCAAATCATGAATGTATTATTCCAATAAACTTGTCATGAACACATAAACACATCAAATGGTTCAGGTGGATCCAAAAAAGAACGTGCACGCGACATAACTTAGGGGATCACCATAAACCCACATAACACATATTTCATAATCTTATAAGCTTGATGTCCGAAATGGCCCTTCTTTTGAAAACTTATTTTTTTTGTATACTTGTTATGTCTTGAATCATTTCTAAAAGTATGGTTTCAAAATCATGCATCATTTGGAAGAATCATTTTAAAAATAAATTTTCATGAATCTTCACACAAATCATGTATAATCATGTAACACAATCTTACAGCATTTAGAAAACATTAAATGCACATGAATGAGGTAGTTGAAGAATCGTTTACTGTGATTTCTTGACAGAAAACTTTATTGGCTTATTACTTAACTATAAAAGTGAAACCCACCTTGAAGTCCTTGACTATGGCTTGTTCAAATATGCCTCTCCTCTTGTTCCTCTTGTCCTTCTTAATTTTCTTCAACATTAACAAAAGTCCCCAAATCAATAGGCATTCCAATGGAGAAACTCATAAGACATAATCACTAAAATTGAACATAGAATCCTTAAACCCATACATTTCTTAAGCTATATAAACCAAAATCTTTTTAAAAGTCCAAAATATGAAGCCTAAGTTTACCTTGAATCTTCACCAACCTATGATTTTTTTTGGGCTCTAATGGAAGTTTTAATCCTCCTCTTCCTTTTTCTCTTCTTGAACAACACCAAAATCTCTTTAGAAGGCTTAGAAAAGATGAAACCTAGCTCAACTCTTTTCTTTCCTCTCAGCCACCGAAACCTCTCTTCTTCCTCTCTTTGGTTTTGTTATTTCACTTTTCCCCTACCATTTTTGTTTTTCTCCTTCTTAAGGAAGGAAACAACTCTTCTTTCTTCCCATTTTACCCTTAATTAATGATAAAAGTCCACCTTGCCCTTCCTTTAATGCCTTATGGTCTTTAAACTTAAGTGACTTGCCAAATTTGGCCTTACACTCTCCCACTACTTTAATAGTTTAATGCCCTTAACCTATACCATATTATCTTACCCACATTAACAAGCTAATCTATTCCAACATAAATAATCTAGCAAGACCCCAAAATTCGTCTCATCATGCTAAAAATTTTCAGGGGCTAACATTTCTCCCCCACTTAAGAAAATTTCGTCCTCAAAATTATTACCTGAGCTATTGAAAAGGTGTGGATACTGTTCCCTCATGGCCTCCATGGGCTCCCATATGGCCTCTTCAATAGAGTGATTTCTCCACAAGACTTTGACCAGTTGAACCGTCTTGTTCCACATGACCTTTTCCTTGGTGTCTAAGATCTCTACTAGAATCTCCTTATAACTCAGATCGTCTCTCAACTGAACCTCAGTGGTTTGAATAGTGTGGGATAGATCCGATCTGTACCTTCTCAACATGGACACATGAAAGACGTCATGTATCTATGACAATTCTGGTGGTAGCGCTAACTTATAGGCTAGCGGTCCAATCCTCTCTACAATCTCATATGGACCTACATATCTCGGACTTAACTTACCCTTCTTGCCAAACCTCATGACTCATTTCCAAGGAGATGTCTTAAGAAAGACTTTCTCACTGACTTCATACTCCATCTCCTTTCGGTGTGCATCAGTATAACTCTTCATTCTATCTTGTGCTGTTTTAAGCCGTTGTTTAACTAGATTAACCTTATCGATCGTCATCTGAAGTAGCTCTGGCCCTATCAGTTTCCTTTCTCCTTCTTTATCCCAATATATCGGAGTTCTACATCTCCTTCCATACAATGCATTATATGAGGCCATCTGAATGCTCGAATGGTACGAATTATTATAAGCAAATTCGACCAATGGCAAATGCTCGTCCTAATCTCCTTTGAAATCCTTTACACATGCTCTAAGCATTCCCTCAAGCGTCCAAATGGTCCTTTCAGATTGACCATCCGTCTGGGGATGAAAAGCCGTACTAAAATTCAACTTGGTTCTGAGAGCCTCTTGTAAGCTTCCCTAGAATCTTGAAGTGAATCGAAGATCCCTATCAGAGACTATTGAATCTGGAATCCCATGTAATCTTACTATCTCATCAATATACTTCTTGGCTAGCACATACAGAGAGTCAGTTTGCTTAATTGCCAGGAAATAGGCTGACTTTGTTAACCGATCAACAATGACCCATATGACATCATGCTTCCTACCATTCTTAGCCAAACCCATCAGAAAATCCATAGTTACCCTTTGCCACTTTCACTAAGGAATGGACAATGGCCTTAACTTGCCTGAAGGTGCTTGGTGCTCAGCCTTGACTTGCTGGCACACGAGACACTTGCTCACATATTCTGCTACATTTCTCTTCATGCCCTTCCACCAGAAATGTTCTTTTAGATCTCTGAACATCCTAGTGCTACATAGGTGCATGGTATAAGGCGCATTATGTGCCTTATCCAGTATTTCATCCTTTACTTCCTTGACATTCGGGATACAAAGTCTATTTCCTACAACCATAAGTCCATCATCCCTCACTATTACTTCAGATTTCTTGCCATTCTGAATTTCTTCTTGAAGCTCACCCAATTCTGTATCCTGTGCTTGTAACTCCTTAACTTTCTCCCTCAGTATCGGTCTCGAAAACCCTTTTTTTTATTGTTTTTGTGGGTTAGAAAACCAATTATTAGTTAAAATAACATAATAATAAGTTTACCAAATAACATAATAATGAATTTTCAATGTTCCTTTTTTTCCTTCTTCTCTTCATCATTAAAGTAACTTAAGCAATCATGGTTTAACACATATATTTTTTAAACTGTTATTTTAATTGAATTGAAAACTATCTAGTTGTTCACAAATTGACTTATATAATTGGTTCTGAAGTCCCTCTATAATAGATTATGATGTATTTAACAAGTTAACTATCCAAGTTTATTAGAAAGGTTTTGTTTTCAAAGAATAGGTTGATTAGAAAGTTATAAGCCTAGAGATGAATACCTTCTAAGTTTTACACTCCTATTAAAGCATAAATCCATGTTTATTGTATAGGTCATTATTGTATTAAATATCCTACTACTGTATGGTCTAATGTTAAGAAGGATTTGTGATGTACAAAAACAGAATGGGATATTGAGTTTGCTTTGTTTGATTGGATGTTGCTCTATATTATCTTCTCTTTTCTCTCTTACTCTACTTTATGCCTTCAACTATTTTGAATTATTTGATGGTTGTTCTCTTACACTATACATTGTTTGAACAAATTTATGTAAATACATTATAATTTTTATTTTTTGCAGTCATGGCTCGTTTCAGTTTGAGTGTACGTAGAAATGTAGAAAGAACAAAAATGATTGTGTTGTCTTGACTATATGGTTGCATTTGTATAATGTTGTTAGTTCACTATTTAGTTTGTTTGCATTGGAGGCTTCTTTATGTAGTTATAGGCCAAAGGTTAGAAGTTATTTTCTAAATTTTTTATGCAAATTGAGATTATATGAGGCGAATTGTGCATGACAATGATGAGTCATGTATTTCAATGGTTAGAATGAATAGGCAAGCTTGTATTAAACTATGTGAAATGTTAGAAAGTATAGGAGGATTAAAGTCAACAAAAAACATGCTTATTGATGAACAAGTAGCAATTTTCTTACATATTATTGCTCATCATGTTAAAAATCAAGTTATTAGGAAAATTTTCAAAAGGTCGGGTGAGATAATTAATCGGTGTGTTCATAATGTCCTAAATGTAGTGATGCATTTGCAAGATCTTTTGTTTAAGAAACCTGAGCCCATACCAATAAACTCTTCAGACTATCGATGGATGTGGTTTAAGGTAGATAATAACCCTATTACTTTTAAAAGTCTATATAGTGAATGTGATTAAGGTTTCTCATTATTTTTTATTTCAATTCAATTTTAGAATTGCTTAAGTGCTCTAGATGGGACATATACAAGGGTTAATGTGCAAATTAAAGATAAGGCTAGATTTCAAACTCATAAGGGAGACATTGCAACAAATATGTTAGGTGTGTACACACCTAACATGCAATTTGTTTTTATTCTTCCTAGTTGGGAAGGGTCAATAACTGGTGGTCAAGTTCTTCTTGATGTAATTACTAGGAGATATGGACTAAAAGTGTCTCATGGTAAGCTTTCCTATATGATATAGGAAGATTGTTTGGAATTTTGTCTATGAGAAAATGTGAATTGTATAACTTATGTAGTATTTTTTATATAGGTTGCTATTACTTAGTTGACACAGGTTATGTTGGGACCCAATTTGGGAATCGGAACCCAATCGGAAAAACGAAAAACGGAAACAGAAAGCGAAACAAAAGAAAAGACGAACTCATAAATCGGAAAACAAAGCGAAACAAACGGCTCAGATCCTAAATCCGAAAGTGGGCCAAAATAAATGAAACAGAAAAACAAATCGGAATCAAAAGCGAAAGCATAACGAAAAGCAGAACCAAATTGGAAAATGAAATCGAATATGAATCAAATGGCTCAGAAACGAAAGCAACAAATCAAAAGTGGAACAAAACTTAACTCCGACATCCGTGATTAAATATTTTAGAAAAAGATCACGTTGGAAACCTTAGACTAAACCAATCCGAAACCGGTATAATTTTTTTTCTTCTTATTCATCTATATTTAATCTCATACAAAGCAATCTAATTTCTCATTTAAAAATGTATCCTCAATCAAAATCTTAATTTAACTTGATTCTTCATATTCAAAACATAACCATCAATTTACCAAAAATCTTGTTATTCCTTTTCTTTTGCCAATAAAAATCTCACACATGATTTATACACAACCAAGCCATACATAAAAAGCACTTCTATATTCCAATTTCAGCCATACAATTCATCGAACCTCATGTCCGGAATCCCAGCATAAACAAACACAACCAATCATCATCATATACATAGCACTTTAAATAATTCTCAATCATTAGTATCATCGGACCTCCTGTGTGGAATGCAAAAACAATCCAACACATTCATATTCAAATGATATAGAAATCCTTAATTCAAGGCCATATATAAATTCACATCTCATCTATATGCCATTTACATACCATTTCCACACAAATTATTATCACAATTCCATACGCAAATCCATAATTTATTTACATTATGAAATAAATGCTTATAACACATTAATGGCATTCCAAGCCATATACAATACCAATATCAAAAATCCAAATTACACAAATTACAATATAAGCAAAATCGAACAAATGTGTCGACTCTTTCATCCGATCTCCTGCTCGATACCTGGAGATGGGGATGAAAGGGGGGTGAGCTTAAAGCTCGTGGATAACATGTTTATAAATCAAAAAATAAGCAAAAACTTTTTGTAAAACTTTTTCCATTATATAAAAGATTTCACAGTAGAAAATTTATCAAATAATTCTTTTTCAAAAAAGTTCTCAATTTATCAATGAATTTACGAACAAATCAAAAATATGAATGCATCACATCATAAACAAAATCAAAAACACATAAACACATCAAAATAGTTTGGGTCGGTCCAAAACAGAATGTACTGCACATTTCTGCATAGCGGTCCTGTGCAGCCGTGAACAGAACATACTACACTTTCCCACATAGCGGTCCAATGTAGCCGTGAACTTATAGGAGTCCGTAACGGAGCTCCAGTGCCACTAATGGGCAGGCAGGCGAAGCCTATTAAAAAGACAAGTGCACTGGACTCAACTTATGGGACCTAACCAAACCCACAGAACACATTTCATACTTGAAAAATCGGATTGCCCAGAGGCACATTTCAAAAACTGAATTTTCATATCATGTCGTATCATATTCAAAAATAATGTCACAATGTCACAAAATTTCACACATCAAATTCTCAATCTTTCAAGCACCCAAGTATGCAACAATTTTGCAATTTATCAAGATCATAAGTCAAACAAATTCCCATTCATTCGAAAAAATGAAATCATCAATTATAAACATTTTTCAAATTATTCAAATCATTCGAAAAATAATGAATTCAATAATTATTGTAATTTCTTAAATCATTCCAAAAGTAAGGAATTTAATCATTCAAAAATAATTATTTAAAAACCCTTTTTTCTTTCTTGATTTTTCAAGAATACATACATAGCTAATATTTCAAAATATAAACATGGTACCCACCTCATTTCCACGCTTGAAACTTGTCCAAAGCATCAATTTCTCCATCGCTTCTCCTAATTTCCTCAAAATTTTCTAATTAATAATCATCCAAAATTCAACATCACATAAAGCATAATCATAAAAATTGAGCTTAGAAAACACAAACCATACCATATCCAAGCTATCTAAACCAAAATCTTTCAAAAAGTAACAAATCAAAATCTCAATCTTACCTTAATTTTTCATCATTTTCAGATTTTCCTGGCTCAAAATAAAGCACTTGAGCTCCTCTTCACTTTTCCCTCTTGAAATCTACTTCAAATCACTCTTGAAACCCAAAAAAAATCAAAACCTAATGTTGGACCCTGATCCTTAAGTGGAAATTAGAAATGTGAATATGAAAGTAAATGAATGTGTTAGTGAATAAATTGTGTTACAAATGTTATTTGTGCCTTAATGAGTTATGGGTTTATGTAAGGATAGTGAGTTGAGAAACCCTTAGTATGAATTATGGTCATATATGTGAGACATTATGCAAAAGCAAGAGAGGAAATTTGGCAAATGGCACGATGTTTTTTTTAAATATAGGAAATCATGTGCATTGAGGTTGAATGTAGAAGAAAAATGTGTATGTTGATTCGTGAGGAATTCGGGAAGAATTGACATAGATTTTGGCCAAAGTTGCCTTCTTTGAAGTTGTAGCTTGCTCTTTCATCTTTCCAACGAGATCAAGTATGTAATATTTCGAGATCGGAGTTAAGAGTTATAGTTGATCCAAGTTATGGTGTTATATAAGATTTATGTTAGTGACAGTTTTGGTGAATGTTTGAGAATTGAGGTTTTGATGAATCAATTTAGTTGAGATTTGAGAAGTTCATGAATTGATTTTGTTGCTTGCATTGTTATGAAGTGTTTAGGCCTTTGAATAAGTAAATATGTGAAGATTTTAAGTGTATATGATGTTAGTTTGGATGTGAGAAAAATTGGAAGAGAGTTAAAGAGGTTTTGGAAAATGCATGTCCGTTAAACGGACATGGAAGTCCGTTTAACGGACAGATATGGGGCAAAAGGACCCCTTCCCTTGCTCATGTCCGTTAGACGGACTCGGATGTCCGTTAAACGGACTTTCTCAGATGGTTTGG
>JANZLD010000236.1:24417730-24435619 GCA_026413575.1 Erythroxylum carthagenense
TCAATTTCCAAATCCAAGCTATCCAAATCTAATCGGAAATATGTCATATATGCGAGTACGTACAAATACCAATTTAATACCACTTATGTAATACATACACATGCCAAATACGAATGCAATGAACTGTACACATCCCATTAGTAACGGGATGTTACATGTACCCACCTTAATTCCTTGCTTAAAATTTGACTCCTCATATTTAATACCATCTCATCATTCACCAAACATCCTATCTAAATTGTTCCCTTCCTATTGGTCTTGGATAGGGTTTCTCTTGATTTCCTAAAACAAAACAAAATTCTCATTCAATTTTGATTCAAATGGAAATCCCCCGATTTTCACAAAATCTCTAAAACTTCAAAATCACAACAAATGAAATTAACATAAATCAAGCTCAAATCTAACTTACCCATAGTGCATCTAGGTTAGAAAACTCAAAACCTAGCTTAGAAGCCCTAAAAAACAAATGGGTTCCTTAAATCATATTCTTCCAACACAACACCTATTCTCTCTCTAATCCCTTCATTCTCAATACAACTCATTTCTCTAATGAAGCAAGAAGAAGCAGGTAAACTTACCTTGGCAAGATGATTTCCTTCCTTTTTCTTCTTCTTTCCTCTTCCTTCTCTCTTCTTCTTTCCTTCTTCTTTTCTTCTCTCCACGACTCTCTCTCCCTCTTCTCTCTAAATTTCGTTTCCCTCTATTCAAATGAGAAGATCACTCCTTTCTCTTGGCTTTTATACGACTAATGATGCTAAAAAGTCCATATTACCCTTACTTAAAAGCCTAGGAACTTAAATGCTTAAGTGGTATTCCAATTTTGCCCTCATGCATAAGTTACCACCTTAATATCATAATTCAATTTAAATCCATGTCATAAGGTCTTGCTCACATTAACATGCTAATAAACTCCCATTAACATGCTAATTAATTCCACAAAATACTCTATTAAGACCTCAAAATTTATTTAAATCATGGTTAACTCCTTCTAACAATCATCACCTTTTCTAATCATGCAATTGAAGGAATTTGCTTTCACTTACTTCTAGAGAAATATTCCTCATTGTCTTAATTTTCTAATGACATGAAAATCATTCAATTTGGTTCAGAAATCTGAAAGTTATACCCAAACATTTCCAAACTGTTCTTATACTGAATCAATATACTATGCTCAATTTCCACCCGCAAATTGACTTTCTTAGGGACTGAATTAGAACTTAATTTCATCAGAAAATTTGTAGCCTTATCTATCTAGTTTAATCCAAATTAAAATTACCTCATTCGGATAACTAGAGAAAAAGTTATGGCTAAAACACCGAAGCATACTCAACGATCATGTTTCAACTTATAACTTCCACTATTTCACATGTAACCCATCTTGCACATAAATATCTTTTCTACTTCATTTCAAATTCAAGAATTCTACTATTCTTTACACATGAATAATTGCCAAAATTTCTCATTTCATATTTCTAAATTGCAAGAAAAGTTCGGGGTCCAACATCAAAAAGGGAAGAAAATCAAGGTAGTTAATTCTAACAGAGGTGGCAAGTATTATGGGCGTTATAATGAGAATGGAAGGAATCCAAGGCCTTTTGCTAAATACTTGCAAGAAGGTGGTATTAAAGCAAAATATACAATGCCAGGATCACCTCATCATAATGGAATCATTGAAAGAAGAAATCACACATTTCTTGATATGTTGTAGTGTATGTTGATTCATTCTAGTTTTCTAGAATTTTTTTTTGGGTAAGGAGTTGAAGATAGCCGCTTATATCTTGAATCAAGTACCTAGCAAGTTATTCCCAAAGACTCCATATGAGTTATGGTCAAGTACAAAACCAAGCTTACACCATTTTTATGTTTGGGGATGCAAAGTAGAAGTGAGGCCCTATAATCCACATTCTAAGAAGTTTAATCTGAAACTATTAGTGGCTACTTTGTAGGCTACACCGTCGGATCAAAGGGTTCTAGATTCTATTGCCCATCTTACACGATCAGAATTACAGAATCAGATAGAGCTATTTATTTTGAAGATGAATTTGATTCAAGTCAATGGTTAGGAGAAATTATGTTCAGGGAAGAACATATTCTAATCCCTGTACCCGTCGCTTATGCTCTTACTGATGACCTTATGATTGAATAGATTCCAATAGAATCTGATGATGAACCTCATAATTAAGCACAGGATGAAGTCATTGATACTAAGGATAAAACACGTAGACTTGCCATTCCTGATGACTATATTATCTATTTGTAGGAACATGAGTTTGATGTGGGAGATAATACTGAACCAATCAGTTTTCAAGAAGCCATGAATAGTCCTTAATCTACGTTGTGGATGAATGTAATGGAAGATGTGTTAAGTTCCATATCATAAAATGGAGTTTGGGAGTTGGTTAAACTATATAAAGGTTGCAAGCCCATTAGGTGCAAGTGGGTTTACAAAATCAAACATGAATAAAGTGGACAAGTAGAAAGGTATATGGTTACACTTATGGATAAAGGCTCTTTCAAAGAAACCTTCTCACTTGTTTCTACCAAAGAGTCACTGTGAATCATCATGGCTATAGTTTCTCATCTTGAATAGAACTCAATCAAATGGATGCGAGGACCACCTTCTTGAATGGAGATCTGTATGGAGATGTTTATATGACTCAACCAGCTGGTTTTGAGATGAGTGGTAAAGAACATATGGTTTGCAAGCTGGATAAGTCTATCTATAGGTTAAAACAAGCATTAAGATAGTGGTATCTAAAGTTTGATATGGTGGTCACTGTAAATGGCTTCAAGGACAATGTAGTTGATTAATGTATGTCTATGAAGTTCAATGGGAGCAGTTTCATTTTTCTGATACTGCATGTTGATGACATCCTACTTGCTTCTAATGATGCTGATCTATTATTTGAGACAAAACAACTATTATTTAGCCATTTTGATATGAAGGTTTTTGGTGAGACCTTTTAGGTACTTGGAATTCAGATTCTCTGAGATAGAGTTAATGAGATTCTTTGATTCTCTCAAAGACTTACATTGATCAAATTTTGAAAAGATTCAATATGTATTCTTGTTCTTCTGGAAAGGCACCAATAGTGAAGGTTGACAAATTCTCAAAGGCCCAATGTCCAAAATATGATAAAGAGAGATATGAAATGAAAATTGTTCCTTATGTGTCACTTATAGGCAGTATGATGTATGCTCAAGTATGCACACACCTGATATTGCTTTTGTTGTAGGTGTGTTGGGAAGATATTTAAGTGATCCTAGACTTAGCCATTGGAAAGCAGCTAAGAAAGTCATGAGGTATCTTCAGGGTAGTAAGGATCATATGATGACTTATTAGTGAACTGACATTCTTGATATTGTTGGGTTCAATGATGCTGATTATGCAGGATGTGTGAATGATAAAAAATCCAGTTCAGGCTACATACTTTTGATGGATGGAGAAGCTGTGTCATGGAAAAGTGTCAAACAGACACTTACAGCATCCTCTACCATAGAGGTAGAGTATATGGCGTGCTATGAGGTAGCTTGTCAAGCAATATGGCTGGAATTTTATTTCAACATTGGGTATTCTAGACTCTATTTTGAGTCCACTAAAATTGTATTGTGATAACTCCATAGTTATAGCTTTCTTTAAGAACACTGGAAGTACTTCTCGCTCAAAGCATACAGACATGGAGTTCTATTTTGTTAAAGAGAAAGTCGTTAAATCCTTCATTACTGTTGAGTATACGCTTACAACTAGCATGTTAGCAGATCCACTTATAAAAGACTTACCTATATGTGTGTTTACAGAACATGTCTCCCACATAGGATTATTAGGAGCCTAGCTCGATAAGATTAGTGGGAGTTTGCTATTTTGTATTAAACATATTAATACTTTGTATGAATTGTTTATGATTTATATATATAAAACATGCACAATGATGTTTGCAGTCATTTCTTATTAATAATGACACATATATGTTGATGTATATATGTAGTTTGACGAAATGATAGGTACAAAAGGAGACAAATGCATAGTCTCAATTATTGTACTATATGCATGTTGTTTTAATGGTTATTGTTGTATTTGAACATTTCCGGGGCCTAATCATATGTAGTATATATATCCTATCAATATGATATTGCATATGATTTATTTGACTACTTTTGGATGATGGAGATTGGTATAGTGGTTTGATTATATTGTCTAAGTGGGAGAATGTTAGAAATATGTGGACTAATATAATCACAACATTAATTCCATATTCATGACCATTAATCGAATTGCATAATGTATGTTTAATAACCATAATAGGATAGTTAATAATTTACTAATTGCATTTTAGGCACATGGTAGTACCCTAATAACTATATGTTGGCCGCACATTAAACTATACTTCATGACATCCTTGAAATGACACAATTATCCTTTTTCTATCCCTTAGGGTAGAACATTTTATAAAGAATAACATTTGGTGAGATTGCATAGAAAAAGACAGCAGTGTGTATGTGCTGAAAATAGGGTCTTTTACTATAAGCTTCCTCTCTTGCACAAGGTTTGTTGATATTGATAGGTTGTAGTGTCTATAATGGAGAGAATGCATCAAGATTCCATGCCAAACATTAGAGATATGCTAAACTTATTGTGTAGTTAATGCTCTAAATAAAATGTAGATCTTGGCTTTATGATTATTGATGATTGAATTTTTTAATAACATCATTGTCCGACATTTATCATCTTAATGCCCCACAAATTTAATCTTTTTATTTTGTTCAAACATAAAATTAGAGCAAGGATTGGGATGGCATTGATAAGTTTTTAGGTTTTGCTTCTCAGCTCAATCTTACTCCTAAAAGTTGCTTCTTTTAAAGTCAAAAACCTATGCACAACCTTTAATTTTATTATAAGCCTAGTGACTACACTACACCAATTGCCTTTAATTGGGCACAGATGCACAAAGCACTAGATGAAAGCCCATCTGTTTGGACAAGGTATCTTCCTACAAGTTCAACTGCTCATCACTTCATAGGTTGGTTAACATTAAAACTACTTGGAGATAAAGTTTCACAAATCGGTACTTATAGCATTAACTATAGAATGCCACTTATCTATGAGACTACGATTAGTACATACTTCTATAGGAGATTGATAAGTTGATATTAATAATGAGTTAGTATGCAATTGATCTTGTTTTTGTTTCCACATTTTTATAGGTTCTAGTTTGTATAAACATTCTCTTACAAAGAGTTCAAGGTAAATAGAAAATATTTTCTTTCAAAGCTCATATTTTCTTTCAAAGCTCCTTTCTTCTTGTAATAGTATTGGAGCTCTCTTTATGAAAAAGTCTACCTTTTGTGTTTGTCTTTTTGGAAATAAATTGATAGCTTTGTATCTATTTGATATATATTAAACTCTTTTACTTTGAAAGATAACCTCAATGGTGTAAATTACACCTAAAAACCCAACAATATGCACCCTTACATGTTGTTTGAAGATTGTTGTTGAGTTTTGTCTATTTTCTACAATTCAAAGGAAGAAACATCATTTTATATGCCTTAAACCAAAATGACATCGTCTTATTCTGGTCACATTATTTTATTGTAGCCATATAATAAAGACCAATGAACGACATCCACTACTTGATGGGAGAGATCCTCTAGGCCATTTAATCAGTTCCTACTCTGTGCCAAAGCCATGACACATAGTAGGAATTGGATACATGTCCTTGGCAAAGAGTAGGAACTGATTAAATGGCCCAAAGGATCTCGTCCCCCACTTGGCATCCTTCCATTAGCTAAGCCATCTTCATTTTTCTTATGACATCATCAATCATGCCTCACATTGTCTTGTCAATTATCTATGTTATCATCCATTGACCAATTTGACAATTTTATTGGTTTTTTCTTTGTTCATATTGGTTCTTAAAGTTTTTTAATGCTTTGAACTCAAATGTGAGATATATTAGCTAAATTCTACTTCTATAGGTAAGTTCTCTCCTACTTCTTATAGTGTCTTCTAACTCTATTGATAGTCATCCTCTTATTTATGCATTATAGATACTTCTAAACTTCTTCAATATAGTTTTCAACTAACTAATGTCACATTTAATAGCTCTAATTATGATTTGTAGGCTAGAGAGATGTATACTTTGTTTAACAGGTTATAAGGCAATATTATGGATTGTTAGATACTTAAGCTACTAAAATGATAAATAAGATAAAGATGCATTCAATGAATGCTTGGTAATATGGGAAGAAATGAATCATCAAATCTTAACTTGATCCTATAATATATGTGCCAAAATAAGATGTATAAGATTTTTTTAAAAAATAAAATTTATCTTTGATGATGTGAACCAATTTCAAGTATATCAACACCTTCATCAGATGCAACAATAACCTTGTCATAATATTCAAATTATGTGTCTAAAGTGCAATAACTTTTTAGACTAGTTAGTACTTAGAGATTGTTTATGGTCTAATCCTTAAGCAACCACTATTTATGCAGATCTTTATGATCATAAGCACATTTGGTTCCTTTTAATGACTCTCATATATGAGTTTGAGACCATCAATGACCCTCTTCTTCATTAAGATTTCTACTTAACCTTGATATCAAGAGCAAACAATTAATCATAAAAAAACTCAACTTATTACCCTTCAAATAGAACATTCTTCACCATTTACTAACGTTGTTCTTGTCACTTAGAACTTATTTTATTAGACCCCTACTCCTTAGAACTCAAATAAGAAGTCTCCCATGGGGTTTCACAACTACTATAAAAAGAGTAGTCATTACATCTCTAAATGCAAAAGATGACCTAAACAAATTTCTAAAAAAGGTTCCAAGTTCTCCTAAACTCAATTTATTCATGTTTTTGTTGTTGCTATTAAGTCGAATAGAGATTACATCTTTGAAATTTCTCTTAAACGGTCTTCATGCTCTTCTAGTATAACTTCAACTAGATTCTAATGCTATTATATATCCTTTCATGTCTGTCACATTAGTTACTTCCTCTTCATGGAACTTTGATTATGTTTGTTGTAATCACATGATTTCTAATTCCTTTATATTTGATTCCTCAACTTTTTATTTTGTTTCACCTGTTCATACAGTTGATAATTATTTTTATTTATGTTTAAAGTATAGGATTGTTCAAGTATCGATGTTATCTTTACCTAATACTTTTCTTTTTCTTGAAATCTCATCTATATTGATCAATTGCATGAACTTGATACTAACTTACTAAAACCATCATTATACTATGTAGGATCCACATATAGGTGAGACCTTTAGGATATTTTGCGAGATTAGTCTTTTATTTAAAACTAATTCTTTTCACCTTCCATCCAAACTTATTATTGGTGCTATTACATCTCATCTCTTGAACTTTTATTTTTCCTATCTCTCTAATATTAAACTACAATCTTTAATTTTAGTGGTTGTTTTGTTTAGTTTAAGTCCAAAACTATATTAATATATTATAAAGTATTGTTGTTATGCACGATTGTGATTGATGCGACATGAGTGTTGGTAGATTTATCAAATTTGGTATTTTTCTAAGAAGGTGTTTGAATTGGTGTAGACCTTTAGTCTGTAACAGATGAAATGGATCACTAATATATGATTTAGTAAACTGAAGGAGATTAGGAAGTTCAGGATAATGCCTATGTCAATAAAGTTGAAGATTGTCAAATATGCATCGAAGATCACAAAATGTGCTTAATGAAAGTGGTTATGTAACACCCCCTATATGGAACCTACAACCACCCACACAAATAGCACCCAAAATTTCTGTACATACATTTATGACATATAATTATATTCAATGTTGTATATGTACATATTACAAAATTTCATATCCCTTAACAATATCATTTAAAAGTAGTATTACATCATTATATTTATATGGTAATCCAAAAGAGATATTACACACAACTTAAATTCTTAATTACAAACTGTTAAGAAACTATAATTTCCTTCATTACAAATACAATCATTCTTTAATCAAAAGACACATCCAAAGGTACTTTTACTTCTAAAAATTGGCCTTGGTCCCTGTAGATGATCCCTATGCCTTACTCCTATTACTTGGACCCACACGATTAACACCCATGCTAAGCTTGAAAGCTTAGTGAGGAAACACTTAGTTTGGATGACCGCTCATTACAATCATTCATTAAGCACACACACTTTCATGAATATCATAAACTCATGTAAACAATGATGACATAATTAAGCAAATTACATAATGCAGTTATGCTTCAATATATTGTCTATATACCAAATACACATTTATAAGACAAATATTGATATTCAAATCTTATTAATACAAATTATTTATGATGTCGTGTTGTATCTCTTATTTATGATTATTAAATTTCCTTTATGTGTTAAGCTTGCACATTCCTGTAAGTTTGGATAACGAGAGCTATGGATATATGAAGATATCAAACTATGAATACTCGAAGGCATAAAAATATAGATAATCGAAGATATTAAACTATGAATACCTGAAGCTATTGAACTGTAGAGACATTATAGCCTCGAAAGGAAAATGCCAGTGTTGTCAAATTATAGCAACTGCATTGTAACTCTATAGGCATGTCTATCTATCCATTACCAAGACGATGAAGAATGCACTGTAACATTTTTCTTTAATCATGTACCATTTTCACAATTAATATATTGACATGTCATACTATATCTATTTGAAATCATAAAATCTATATTTGAGTTCATACACACAAGTCATAACTTACCAAAGGGTATCAAAATCTCACATATATAATCATACTATACATATATAACCGATAAATATGCATATAAATCATTTATATATATAAGTAAATTTCCTTTAGCATACATTATGTTCAATCTTAAATTTCAAAGTTTAATCACCCCCATTCAAATATGGTAAGTCATATTTCATTTATTTCTAAGAGTTTGCAAATTTTATAAACATTAGAAAAGGTTTTGATATAATTCGGTGAAAAAAATGGAAGTAAAGAACTCAAAATAGTGTAAAATGGGCTAAGCATGTAGTGGGTCTAAAAATTGACAAACAAATCAGTCCAAAAGTAATTCATATGACAATCTCCACTTGTTTCTAAATTATCACATAAAAAAATTCAATTTAGACTTTTAGGTCTTTTAAAAATTTATTCCCCTATGTCTTTAGTGTCTATATCATCAAAGGTTAGGCCATTTGGAATTTTAAGTTATAAGATAAGCACCAATCGTCACAAGCTACTCTAATATAGGGGCAGCATCAGATTATCATTTTCGATCTCAATTTCCAATAGCATGAAGCCAAACTTAGTGTAATATCCTACCTTTTAAAATTGTTAAGAGATTAAACTGTTAGATTGAGTCACATGAGTTATTTCATTTAATAATTTACTAGGTGAATTTCATTGATATGCATAATATTCATATACACATCTGAATCATGATTTAGAAAACATTGCAAGATAGTAAATGCACTTAATTGACATATTTAAGGGTATGAAACAAAAATGTATGTGATATGAATCTGTATTCCCAATGTTTTGCATTTTGATTTACCAATAATATGAATTGATTGATTATAATTAGTGAATTGGGAATTTATTGTTAAAATTGAGTAATTGATGAGGTGATATGTGCATCTAGTTTAAGAAGAATGTTAAAGAGCAAGACAAATTGATACATGAGAATTTAGGTTGATTAGGCTTATGAAATGGTGATATGTGGCAATGAGAATAAGTGACAAATGACTCAATTAATTGGATGACAAGTGATCCAATTATGTGAGGGACAAGTGATCCTTTAAGTTTGTGACAAATGACACTTTAGACTTGTGACATGTGGATCTTTAGAATGGTGACATATTTAGCATTACAAATGATGACATATATAGCCTTATAATTGGTGACATATGTAGCCTTACAAGTAGTGAAATATGGAGGCTTAAATGAGTGACATGTGGAGCTTAAAGTAAGTGACATATGGATTAATATAATAGTGATATATGGACCAATAGAAGGATAACTTATGTACCAATAAAACGGTAACACATGGACCAATGGAACGGTAACGCATGGATTAGTTTGACTTTCTTGAATTTTCTAGAGAAAATGGATGAAAAGGTAATAGAAGTGAGAGTGCAGGTCAGCCATAAGGTTAGAAGAGGGAGAAAAATTTAAAATAAGAAGAGAAGGAGAGAAAAAGGGGAAGAGAAGAGGAGAAGGAAAGAAGTCATCAAGGTAAGTTGAAATTCTAGTTTCAATTTCATTTTTGTTTTTTATCTATCTTTCGTATTCTTAGAGAATGAATTTGAAGAAACTCAAAGAATGAAAGTTGTAGATATAGGTCTTAACTTGACCTTTGTGAAAATGGCTTGAAAAAAATAGTGACTAAAGCTCGAGTTATGTTTGTTTCTCTAATACTGCCTGTGATAGACCCCTGTGCAAGAATCTTGTATTATTTACTAATTTTTGAGGACTTTAGGGTCTGAATTAGTGAAAGAATAAAACATTAAAATGATTATTAATGTCTTATTAATGCTTATGTGAAGCATTTTTTTTTCTAGGAGATGTATTGATAATGAGTTATTGAGGGTTGAGTATTGGTTGCTAGTCTGTTTCTTACCAGAATCAGGACATAATTTGGATGGAGATTATATTTTAAGGGGAGATGTTGTTTATCTAATTTTTAGATAGTTAAGACTAATGGAAGTCTAGTTTTGGAGGGCATAAGAATCATGGAAATTGGATTTTTGTAGAGAGAATTATGATTAAAAGAAGACAACTTGTTCATAAAGGAACATTAGAAAGAAAAGGATGTAAACATTGCACATAAGGTTAGGTTAGCTTGATGATTGACGAGACATTGAGCTGAATTAGTAACTGAATTATTGACCTATTGACATATGTGAGAATAACATTTGTGATGATTGATTAGGGATGAATTTAGTATGAGATACATGTTTGAGTAGTAAATACATTGTCTACTTTTTTATATATAAATGCTCAAGAGTTACGAATCAAGGAACCTGTACCGAGGATTGTTGAAGTCAAGGGAGTGTACACCTTCTTTTGAGGTGAGTTAGGGAAACCATATCTCTCAATTGGGATTAGGATATCCCAAGACATGTATGATGACTTATATGTGAGTTTTGAACCTAGGTAATGCATAGTAGAATTGGATCTTAAATGGATGCTAGTATACTTGTGTATTTAAGAAATGACATTGTTTTGAATAACACTTTACACTTGGAGTGCAAAAGATGACTCTTATTGTATGAAATAATGTTTTGAAATTTACATATGCATAATCGAGTCATGTACACTGCGTGTATGTGTTTTCTTTTGACTTAGAGCTATGACAAGGTTTCATTTTATCAATTGGACTGATAAGTAAAGGCATGGTGCCTTACTTGATTTTAGTATGTAATATTTGTATATGATTTTTGTGATTGGTGAGCTAATGATTGGCCAATCGTAGGCTAGACAAACGAACCCTAGCTAATCGTATGCTAGGCACAACAGATTAGGTAATCCATATACCTTTGACGCTGATACATAAAAGTTGAGTCCCTATATCGACACCTTTCTATGGGACTTATAAGTGATTGCACGCCTAAAGGTCTAGTCATCGACAAGGTCATTACCTAGGATTATGACGCTCTTATAGACCATAGTCTAGACTCACCACAGATGAAAGTCGATCCAACACTAGGGATCAGTTGGTGTGCACATTAGTTTGGCCGACTAGTGGCAATACACATGATTGTTTTGTCCTATTATGAGATTTGGCTTCTAACGAGATTTGATTTATATATATGATGTTTTTCTGCTTTTGTGTACTGGAATTAGAACTGGAACCTATGTTCACTGGATGAGTGATTAATAGGCTAGGCCTATATAGTTCCTAACCAGTATATGTTGAGTCGTAGGCTAGGCCTATGTGTTTCTATATCATGTGTGTTCACTTTATATGTGGTTATGTGCATGCTAGATGTGTGAAAAACTCATCCTTAGGTTATTTAGGCCATCTTGGTGTGTATCGGGTTCTATTTGCGATATATGTTTTTTCTGCTCACTGAGTGCATAGTGTACACACCCCATCTGCTTTCCAACTATGCAGGTTAATTTGGTAAGCTTAAAGCTTTGAGTGTATCATATGGTCTTTTGACATTTTTGGCACATTACTGCACGTGGGTAGTCTTTGTTTTGTACTTTTGTTGTAAAGTAGCTTATGAACTGTTTTTTATTAAGTTGGTTATGTTGATATGCTTTATGATTTTGTAAATTAACTTTTGACTGTCTTGTGGTTTGTAAATGACCTTATGTATAAACTTTTGTACCATTGTTGAGATTGCTCTTGAGTGGACTTAAAAGTCTAGAAGTTGTGGTAGAGTTTTAAATGTGAATGTAAAAGTGAGTTTAAAACAGGTTTATAGGTATTTTAATTGAGTTTTGGGATTTTCAAAATACAACCATTGTGTTGTCCAAATTTTTTCAAAGGATATTCAATTAGCTTTGCACAGTCGGTTTAAGGGTACCATTGAAGTAAATCACTTGTTAATGTAGAAATCACATATAATATGTAAAATACAAGAAGGGGGTTAAATTGTGCTAAATTGTCAAAGATATTAATCTTTAAAACTTCTTAAATTTCTTTGCAAATTCAGATGATTATGAAACAATTCACTTAAATTGACGAGTAATGCAATTGCAAAAAATATTATCTACTTTTCTAACAATAAGAAAATTAAAGAGATGAGGGTTAGAGAATAGACGTCGCGATTTATACTGGTTCACCCTTGACCTTAGGCTATGTCCAGTCCTCAAAGTTTGTCTGAGATTTCACCATACGTTTCAACGTTACAAGTATTATTTCTACACTTGCAGAGCCTCTTCCGGTCTCTCTCACAAAGTATTCTTTATTTTCTTTCTTAGCCTCTCCAGGCTCTAAGCTTTCTTTCGCTTGGAAAGATATTGTTTGAGCTTCACGTTACAGATTATTTGCTCTCCTTTTTTCTCACTTGACTACATAATTTCTCTAAATATTCTACAATTAGATTCTCTCTCTTATATTGTATATTATTATTTTTAGTTTATAACTATAACTAGTAGTTATAGCCTAATTCTTCAACTGTCTTCTTGAGAAATCTGCTTCTTGAATCTTCTAGAAACTGTTATTAGTTGAGTGCTGTAACTAACTCCAACTAACTAACTAACTGACATTCTAAAATATTTTTCATTTGCATCATCTGGTGTTATGCTTCGTCTAGTGTTATACTTCGTCTAATGTCGTGCTTTGTCTGGTCTGTCTAAGATGCTTTTTCGTTTAAATAAGTATCATCTTAAGTTGTCCTTTATCATCTTGTACTAACTGTCTTAAGTTGACCTTGTATCTTCTTATGTTGACCGTCTTAAGTCTTAAGTATCGTCTGGGTTTGACAATGTATCATCTTAAGTTGACGATTTGTGTCACTTACATTTTTCTACGTACTTAACAAACTCATCAAAACAATTCACACACTTCTAAGATTATTATTATTTGATTGTCATCAAAATTAATAGAAGTAAAGTCTGCTTGATTTAACAATCTCCCCCTTTTTGATGATAAAAAACAATCATAATATTAGAAGATAAAATAGCATCCAAACGAATAAACAAATAATGTTCAGATGAATAACAATCAAAGCAATATATAAGATATACAATGCTTTCTAATGTTCTCCACTTTTCTCCCCTTTTCTCATATTCTCCACTTTTGTCTTTTCTCATATTCTCCATTTTTCTCTTTTCTCCCCCTATTTGTTATTAATAAAAAAGATAGCTCATCTTAGATACTTCAGAATTTCAAAATATATATGTTGTATATCAGTGCAGATAGTCTTGAGGTCTTGTTCAATAGAAACACGTAGAAGTGCTATTTCCTCATGAAGATTACCCACTGAATCACCCAGTTCATCAACCTTATTATGAATTTCCTTAATATTTTTTGCTAAGGCTTCCTAAACTTCCTTTTACTTGTGACTAGCTTCAGTCCAATTGATGAAATGCTTCAAGAACTCCGAATTAACAGTAGCATCTTTTGTATTTCACTAAGTGGATGAAGGTGTTCAACCATGGATGGTTGTCTAGGTGAATCGTCTAACTCTATGATTTTGATTGAGGGTAATTTGAAGGTTTGTTTTCCTTCTAGGAGATGAATATCATCAGGTCTGGGTAGTTTCAAAATTGGTTGTCTAAGAAGGTGTAACACATTTTTGACTGAAGGTTTGAAACCTAAGGGTCTGAAATGAATGATTAAATGCACAAAGGTTTCTAAGTTGAAATTGATACCTTCTATTATTATACTTCTGTACCTTCCTTCTGTCACAGTGCCAACTACCTTGCAACTTTCATCTTTGGTAGAAACTCCAAATTGACTTCCTGATGCCCTTAATATGTGATGTGATACATAGACACCTATAGGTTAAGCTGTATAACATGCATCGTCTATATTCTTCACAGCCACTTGAATATGTTCTTCAGTAAGATCATCTTCATGCCCTTTAGAAAACACCTTCTTTTTCTCTTTTTCTTCATTTATTACAGGGGTTGGACATCTTGGTTGTAAATCTGGTACAATCTTTATTGTTATTCTGCTTGTTATCGGATAGATAGTATAACGATCTTTTGTAATCTTCATTAGATATGGTTTTGACTTTTCATCTCGCAGAATACCATATAGTCTTCGTTCTTCATAAATGAAAAGATGTATTGTCTGATCGTTTACTAGCATAGGATCAACTTGTACCTTAACTTTCTGCTTAGAAGGTTCTCTGATAATAATTGAACTTCTATTTCGATCAGGTACTGATTCTTCCATAACCTTCATTTTCAAATCCTTTTTCTTGATTGGTTGAGGAGGGTTGTAAAGTTTTAGCTGGTGTTCAACTATCTGTGCCCTTTGTGGAACATCAGATGAAGAAACCTTTTTCTAACTAAGATTCATCTTCTTTTGTTCTTCTACTGGTTTGGAAGAGATTTGTTGTTGAGGCTTCTTCCTCTAAAATACTAACTTCCTTCTTATCTCTGTCTCTCTAGATGATTGTGCTGATTGAGTTTGAAGGATAGAAATAATTGATTTGGTAGGCTGCTGTTGTTTCTCTTGCTTCTCAGAATCTCCACCAAGAATCAAAACTTTTTGCTTCTTCTGTTCTTGTTGTCATACGGTCAATAATCTTAGTGAACTTTTTAACCGCTTGGGTTTTTCTAATTAGAGCATCTCAACCTTCCTCTTCAAAGACACTTAATGTGTTGATTGTTGAACCTTGCTTTCCTCCCTCTATAGAGTTGTCTTAACTTGTATTGGCACATCAGATGATTGTTCAACCTTTTCTTCTGTGGATATTCTTCCTGTTGATTGAGGTTTTGTTTGTATTTCAAACGGAACATGTTCACTCCTGCTTCGTCTTACTATAAGCTCCCCCTCAGACTTTGCTTTTGGGTAACACCTATATCTGCTTCAGCTTCAATCTTGATTCCCCTTCTAATAATAGTAGAGGCATTAATAAAACTCTTCACATTCATCTTTACCCTGTTTCCTCTATCAAGTAGGATTCCAGATTCTCTGAAGAATCTTATCAATAGCCTACCATAAGGTAAAGAGCCATAATAATCTTCCCTAGCCTTTATCATATTCTTCAAAATCAATAATGGAAGATTAATGGGTTAGTGAGTAAGTAGATGAAACAAACAATGTTCATCATTCATTGTTACCAAGTCCTTTGAGCCTATTTTGGGTATAATACAGTGGATAAGAAGTGAATGAAGAACCTTAGCCTTCGAAATGAGGGTTGAAGACTTCTTGACTCCTGGATTAGTACATCCATATAGTTGTCAATTGATGTGAGCTTTATCTATATGACCTTGAGTGATCCATTTTGTATTGTTAAACAGTTTTGCTCCAATACTTGGACACCCAATAGCCTTCGTGAGAGAATCTTGAGTGATTATAATTGACAACCCATCTACCATCGATACCAAGGTGTTGTCCATCACCTTTGCATTCTTCTAGAACTCATATATTTCATTTAAAAATAGCATCTCGCAGATGTTGAAGAAATTTTTCCAGTCAACTGCTTCAATTTCTAGTTCAATGTTTTTTCTTCAAGGAAGTGAAATCAACATATCTCCCATCTATAAGAGATTTCTCCATTTTTGATCTGTAACAAATAAACACTAAACATACAAATGTATTTTGCTTAACGAATTGAGGTTATTATAAGAAGATAAAGATACGAAATAAGAAGAACTTGAAGTTTAGAATAGAGTATTGAATCGTCTTTGTTGAGAGCACTAAACAAGTCGATTTCAAAGTTTTTCAAGAAAATTCTAGAGTGTAAGATGTTTTAGAATCTTGAGAGGATTTCCTTTATATACATACTCTTGAAAAGTTACCATTCGTAACTTACCATTATTATTTTATTTGAAAACATATGACTTTTCATCTTCTTCTTGTATGAATCGTCTGGGTCATGAAGTGTCAGAAGAATGGTCATTTAACTTTACCATATTCAGGTTTCATATGATTTCCTTGATTCTATCTTCACTTAAGTGTTTAGTGAAGATATCCGCCTATTGTTGATTTGTCTCAACAAATTGTAGATTGATTATCCCTCTCTGTACATAGTCTCTTATAAAATGATGTCTAACTTCAATATACTTTGCTCTTTAGAGTTGTATTGGATTCTTTGAGAGATTAATAGCACTTGTGTTGTCACAGAAAATTGGAATTTGATCTTCTTGGATAGAATAATCTTATAACTGATACTTAATCTATAGCGTTTGTGAACAACAGCTTGCAGCTGACATGTATTCAGCTTCTGCAAAAGATAGAAAAATTGAACTTTGCCTCTTGCTTGACCAAGAAATTAGATTATGATAAAGAAAGTGACAATCTCCACTTGTAGTCTTTCTATCAATTCTATCTCCATCAGAATCAACATCATAGTAGCCAATTAACTTGAAATCTTTACCTTTCTCATACATTAAGCAAAGATTAGTAGAACCTACCAAGTATCTTAATATTCTTTTGACATCATTATAATGAGATTCTCTAGGATCTTCTTGAAATCTTACACACAAACAAACACTAAACAGTATATTAGGTCTGCTTGTAGTTAGGTGAAGCAAAGAACCAATAATTCCTCTAAAAAGAGTTTGACCAATCTTCTTACTAGCTTCATCCTTACATAAGAGGATTGAAGGATGCATAAGAGTTGACATAGGTTTGACCTTCTCCATTTTATATTTGACTAACAGTTCTTTGATATATTTTTTTGATAAATAAAAATCTTTTCTTCAGTTTGTTTAATTTGTAAACTAAGAAAGAACTTTAATTCACCCATCATACTCATTTCAAATTCACTTTTTTCAAAACTTGAACATAATTTCTTAAAAGTTGCACCAAAAATAATATCGTGTACATATGTTTGTACAACTATAAAATCATTTAAAATATTTTTTCTAAATAAATTCTTATCTACTTGACCTGTAATAAAATCATTTTTAATAAAAAATGAACTCAAATAATCTTACGAAGCACGAGGTGTTTGTTTTAATCCATACAAAGCTTTATGAAGTTTATAGACATAGTCTGGTCTATCAATGTCTTCAAAACCAGGGGTTGTCTTACATACACTTCTTTATCTATAAAACCATTCAAAAAAGCACTTTTCACATCCATTTGAATCAGTTTTATATCATGACAAACAACATATGCAAGAAAAATCCTAATAGCTTCTATTCTAGCTATAGGAGCATAGGTTTCATTATAGTCTATTCCTTCTTATTGATTATAGCCTTGAGCTACTAATCTAGCTTTGTTATGGTTTACTTTTCTTGATTCATCTAGTT
>JANZLD010000236.1:24441554-24451729 GCA_026413575.1 Erythroxylum carthagenense
GAAGAAAGATGTACATTGGATGGACCATCTTCCTTCTTACATCATCAAAAACCAAAATTAACATGATAATATTAGGTTATTAGACTTTCATATAGCCATCTGAAAACAAATGAGAAGAGTCTCATTTAATGGCTTCTTTATGTTTGAATAAAGAAAGATGTGATGCATTGGATGCTTCCCCTGTTCTTTCTTATCATGCATAACTGAAATTAGGAGTGTAAAAAAAGGGTTCTTGCATTGTTTTGGCCAACTCTCTCCTCTCACCTATGCATGGCCAAAACTTAGTATGAGAAGTGTCTCATTGTTTCTTTCTTTCTTCTAGGAGAACAAAAGGTAAATCAAATTGGTTGAGGATACAACAACAAGGAGAAGATATATTGACAAAGCAAAGGCTTTCGATACAAGAAGAAGGAGAGGATAGTGCAACAAGGAATTAAAGCTGTAGCAAAGGAGTCGATAATACTCTCCTTCTTGTTTATGTCTATTATTATCCTTTTACCATATCATGTATAGAATGGCATGATGATTTGGATATATTGCTTCCGCTGCAAATAAATTTCTAAAAAGTTTTGAAATCTACTGGTTCTCCAAATATGACATGCTTTCTTTTTCTGATCCAATAGTCTGGTAGTGACGTGTCTAGATTATTAACTAAAGGAGCAGATAGATTTTTATCATCAGAATTGTCTCTTCTATCTAGATGAGAATCATCATCAAATTTTACATACATAGATTCTTCAACAGATTTAGAAGAAAGATTATAAACTCTATGAGCTTTAGAAGTAATTAAATATCCTAGAAAAATTCCTGAATTGATCTTAGAATCAAAATTATCCAACTTTTCTTTTGTATTCAATATAGTGCATTTACAACCAAAAGGATGGAAGTAAGATATATTTGGCTTTCTTCCTTTACATAATTCATATGGAGTTTTATTTAAAATAGGTCGTAACAATACTCTATTTTGAATATAACAAGCTATATTTATAGCTTATGCCCAGAAATACTTAGGAAAATTCCTTTCACATAGCATAGTCCTCGCCATTTCTTGAATTGTCCTGTTCTTTCTTTCATCAACTCCATTCTGTTGAGGAGTTCTAGGAGAAGAGAAATTATGGAAAATTTCATTCTCTTCACAAAACATTTTGAATTTTTCATCTCTTAATACTAGCAATAGAAATTCCTTTTTCATTTTGTAACTTTTTGGATAAAACTTAAAAGCACTTAAGAGATTCATCTTTATGTGATAAAAACAATATTCAACAAAATCTAATGAAGTCATAGACAATTATGAGACCATACTTTTTTCCACCTAGACTTAGTGTTCTAGTTGGACCAAACAAATCTATATGTAACAGCTCTAGAGGTCTAGAAGAAGTTATAACATTTTTAGAGAAAAAAATGTTTTAACTTGTTTTCCTTTTTGACAACTCTCACAGGAGAAATCTTTGTTAAAACTTATCTTTAGTAATCCTCTTACCAAATCATGTCTAACTAACTTGGAAATATGTTTAAAACTAACATGACCTAGCTTTTAATGCCAAATCAGTTTTTCCTCATTTGTTGATATAAGACATGAAATATTTTGACTTTTTCAAATCTTCTAATTTAATTTTATAGAGATTATTTTGTCTCTTGGCAGAAAAGAATATGGAACCATCCTTGTTTTTGACTACACAAGAATTTTGATTAAGGGATACTTCAAAACTAGAATCATATAATTGACTTACACTAATTAGATTATGCTTTAAGCCTTCAACTAGCAGAATATTATCAATAGATGAAAAAGAATCTTTACTAATTTTACCAATTCCAACTATGTTGCCCTACTGGTTGTCTCCAAAAGTTACTGATCCTCCTTGCTTATGTTGGAGGTCTAGGAACATAGACCTTCTTCCTGTCATATGTCGTGAGCAGTCATTGTCTAAGTACCATTAATGCCGGTTGCTTTTTCCAAGAAAGGATATCTGCAGTATATTTTATATCCTTCTTAGGTACCTATATTTTCTTGTGGGGTTAGCCTTACAGTTTTTCATCGAATAATAAGAATATTGTTTCTTTTTCTTTCTGTTAGGAACAAAACTCTTATTATGACGAACATTACTATTATTAAAGCCTAAACCACTCTTATCATTTGGATGTCTATATCTTCCAATCATATCATTCATCCTTTTTATACTTTCTGTAAATGATGATAAATCTATTGAGAGACCGTTAATCCTTTGTTTTAGTTGATTAATTTTCTCAGATCTATCTACAGTTACATTCTTTTTCATATCATCTACTTGTTTGTTTAGGCAGACATTTTCTTTTTCTAAAAGTTCTGTGTTCTTCAAATTTTTAGTAAATTTCCTTTTCAATATCCTATATTATTTTAAGATAGCATGTGAATCTTCTAAAAATTCTAAATAAGCATCTTGAAGATCAACGAAGTTAGAACTTACCTCATCATCGCATTCCCTTTCAGCTACCAGATCTTCCCATATTGCCATCATGCTCTTTTTGTTTTCTTTACTTTTCTTCTGTTTTCATTTGTGCAATGGGCATTTAGACTTGTAATGTCCTGGTTTATTACACTCATAGTAGACGATAAAACTTTTCTCATTCTTTGAATCACCTTTGCTATTCTTTTTAAAAGTGAAGTCTTCATTTCCCTTTGATTTCTTTTTCCATATCCTCTTAATCTTTCTTGAAATGAAGGATAGTTCATAATCATCTTCACTTGAATCTTGATCAGATTCACTAGCATCATCTGTTAAGTCAAAAGGACTTCACTTCTATTAATTTTGATGATAATCAAATAATAATAATCTTAGAAATGTATGAACTGTTGTGATAAGTTTATTAAGTATGCAGAAAAATGTAAGTAACACTTAGTCAAACCCAGAAGATGCGCGGTCAACAACAGACGATATATCTACAATAGATGATACATCAGCAACAGACGATACGTCAGCAACAGATGATATATCAACGCCAGACGAAGCGCAACACTAGACGAAGTGCAACATTAGATGAAGTGCAATACCAAACAAAGTGCGATACCAGACGAAAGGCAACACAAGACGAAGCATAACAATAGATGAAGCTTGATACCAGACAAAGCGCAATACCAGACGAAGTGCAATATCAAACAAAATGTGATAACAGAAGAAGTATTAATCCAGATGATACAAAAGGAAGATATTCTAGAACGTTAGTCAATTAGTTAGTTGGAGTTAGTTATAGGACTCATCTAATAATGATTTCTAGAAGATTCAAGAAGCAGTTTCTCAAGAAGACAGTTGGAGACTTAGGCTATAAAAAATAGTTCTAATGGAAGACTAAATAAAGTTTTTATAAGAGAGAAAATTTGAATTGTACGATACTTAGAGAAATTTTGTGTTCAAAGTGCAAAAGAAGAGAGTGAATACATCTATAACATGAAGCCCAAAAATATCTTTCCTAGAGAGAGAAAGAAAGGATAAATCTTGGAGAGGCTAAGATAGCATATAAAGAATACTTTGTAAGAGAGACCTGAAAAGGCTCTGTAAGTGTAGAAAGAATACTTGTAAAGTTGAAGAGTATAGTGAAATCTCAGACAAACTCTGAGGATTGGATGTAGCCCAAGATTTAGGGTGAACCAGTATAAATCGTGGTGTCTATTCTCTAACCCTTATCTTTTAATATTCTTGTTATTAGATGAGTAGATAATATTACTTGTGATTGCATTACTTATCAACTTTTGTAAAGTATTTTTATGATCATCTGGATTTTGTGAAGAAATTCAAGAAGTCTAAAAAGATTAATATTTTTGAAAAGAATACACAATTCAATCCCCCTTCTTGTGTATTTTACATTTTATACCTGATTTCTTTATTAACAAGTGATTTACTTCAGTTGGTATCAGAGCAAGGTTTCCAAGAAACACTATTACAAGTGAGGACAAAGATCCATGGCTGAATCACATATTTTTATAGTTGAAGGTGTCTCGATCACAAGGACTATGCTATGTGAAATGAATCTTTCCAAGTATTTATTGGTAGAAGTTGTAAATACAGCTTGTTATATTCAAAATAGATTATTTTTGTGACCTATTTTAAATAAAACTCCATATGAGTTATGGAAAGGAAGAAAGCCAAATATCTCTTGCTTCCATCCGTTTGGTTGTAAATGTACTATATTGAATATAAGAGAAAATTTGGATAAATATGATTGTAAGATCAATCTAGGAATTTTTCTAGGATATTCGATGTCTTCTAAAGCTTATAGAGTGTATAATCTCGTTTCTAAATCTTTTGAAGAATCAATGCATGTTAAGTTTGATGATGATTCTCATCCAGATAGAAGAGACAATTCTAATGATGAAACTCTATCTGCTCCCTTAGTTGATAACCTAGACATGTCACCACCAGATGTTCCACCTGATAAGGTAGAAGATATTCCTGAAAACTTTAGTCTTAGAAAAGACTGGAAGTACAAATCCTCTACCCAAAAAACCTGATTATAGGCAAAACTTCAGAAGGAGTAGGAACTAGGTCTAAATTTAGAAGAGAGGCAAATGTCGCTTTTGTTTCTAAATTAGAACCTAAGAAAATTGATGAAGTTTTTCAAGATGAAGCTTAGATTTTAGCTATGCAAGAGGCATTAAATCAATTTACAAGGAACAAAGTTTGGCCTTTCGTTCCTGGGACTCCCAATAAGTCTATCATAGGAACCTGATGGGTATTAGAAAATAAACTAGATGAATTAGGAAGAGTAAGCCGTAACAAAGCTAGATTAATAGCTCAAGGCTATAATCAACAAGAAGGAATATACTATAATGAAACCTATGCTCCTGTAGCTAGACTAGAAGCTATTAGGATTTTGCTTGCATATGCTGTTTGTCATGATATAAAATTGTTTCAAATGGATGTGCAACGTGCCTTTTTGAATGGTTTTATAGATGAAGAATTTTATATAAAGCAACCTCCTATTTTTGAAGATTATGATAAACCAGATTATGTCTATAGACTTCATAAAGCTTTGTAATGGATTAAAACAAACACCTCGTGCTTGGTATGAATGTTTAAGTTCATTTTTGATTAGAAATGACTTTATTAGAGGACAAGTATATAAGACTCTATTTAGAAATTGTATTAAAAATGATTTCATTATAGTATAGATATATGTAGATGATATTATTTTTAGTGCAACTTCTAAGAAGCTATGTTCCAGTTTTGAAAATCTTATGAAAAGTGAATTTGAAATGAGTATGATGGGTAAATTGAAATTCTTTCTTGGTTTACAACTTAAGCAAACCAAAGAAAAGATATTTATTCATCAATAGAAATATATCAAAGAACTGTTAGTCAAATATAAAATGGAGAAGGTCAAATATATGTCAACTCATATGCATCCTTCAATCCTTTTATCTAAGGATGAAGCAGGTAAGAAGGTTGATCAAACTCTTTTTAGAAGAATTATTAGTTCTTTACTTTACCTAATTGCAAGCAGACCTAATATACTGTTTAGTGTTTGTTTGTGTGTAAGATTTCAAGGAAATCCTAGAGAATCTCATTATATTGATGTTAAAAGAATATTGAGATACTTGGTAGGTTCTACTGACCTCTGTTTAATGTATGAGAAAGGTAAAGATTTTAGGTTAATTGGCTATTGTGATGCTAATTATGCTAGAGATAAGATTGATAGGGAGAGTACAAGTGGAGGCTATCACTTTCTCGGTCATAATCTAGTTTCTTGGTAAAGCAAGAGGCAAAGTTCAATTGCTCTATCTACTACAGAAGTTGAATACATGTTAGTTGTTATTCACAGACGTTATAGATTAAGTATTAGTTAAAAGATTACTCCATACAAGAAGATCAAATTCCAATCCTCTATGACAACACAAGTGTTATCAATCTATCAAAGAATCCAATACAACACTCGAGGGCAAAGCATATTGAAGTTGGACATCATTTTTTATTAGACTATGTACAGAGAGGAATCACTAGTCTACAATTTGTTGAGATGAATCAACAATGGGCGGATATCTTCACTAAACCTTTGTGTGAAGATGGATTCAAGGAAATCAGATGGAAGTTGAATATGGTAATGTAGAATGATGATTCATCTGACACGTCATGACCCAGACGATTCATACTAGAAGAGGATAAAAAGTCGTAAGTTTTCAAGTAAATAGTAACGGTAAGTTATGAACGGTAAATTTTCAAGAGTAAGTATAAGAAGGAAATCTTCTTAAGATTCTAAAATACCTTCTACTCTAGAATTTTCTTGAAATACTTTGAAACCAACTTGTTTAGTTTTTTTAGCCAAGATGATTCAATACTCTGTTCTAAGCTTCAAGTCCTTTTCGTTTCATATTGTTACGTTTAGATACTAACATCGCTACTTGAGTGAAATACATTTGTGTGTTTAGTTTTTATTTGTTATGGATCGCAAATGGAGCAATCTCTTATTTATGAGAGACACGTTGATTTCATCTTTTTGAAGGAAAATCAGATGGACATGGAACAAGAAATTGAATCAGTTGGCTAGAAAAACTTCTTCAAGGTTCGTGAAAAGGTCTATTTGAATGAGACATATGAGTTTTGGAAGAATGCAAAGGTGGTAGACGACACCTTAGTATCAATGGTATATGGATTGTCGGTTATTGTGACATAAGATACTATCGAGAGGGTCAGTGGGTGTCCTAGTATTGGAGCAAAGTTATTTAACAATAAAAAATGGATTACTTAAGGTCGTGTAGATAGAGTGCACATTAGTCAATAACTATATGGAAGTAGTGATCCAGAAGTTAAGAAGGCTTTAACCCTTGTTCCGAAGGCTAGGGTTCTACATTCACTGCTTTTCCACTGTGTTACACCAAGATTAGGCTTGAAGGACGTTGTGACAATGAACGATGAACATTGTTTGTTTCACCTGCTAAATCACCAACCTATTAATATTTCGTACTTGATTTTGAAGTACGTGATGAAGTCAAAAGGAGATTCTAGCTCTTTACCTGATGATATGCTATTGACAAGGATTTTTAGACAATCTGGAATCTTTCTCAACATAGGTAACATGGTAAAGATGGATGTGAAGAGCATTATTAATGTCACTACTATTCACATAATAGGAATAAAGTTTGAAGATGAGGCAGATACAGGTTTTACACCAAAAGCAAGGTCTAAAGGGGAGGTTATAGTAAGATGGAGCAGGAGTGAATGTGTTACGTCTGCAAGAAAAACAAAACCACAATCGACAGGAAGAACATCCATGGTCCTTTAGAGTTGTATATAGGGGTTTAGATGAGCGGCTTCCCTAGTGAAATATAGCACATTCTTGAAATTCTAATCAAAAAGCTTACAGATCTGGCCATCCCTCTTCTACCTAGAAAAAAACTTTTGAGTAAAAAAAGACCTTGTTAATTTAGGGGTGTCTTGTAAGAAAGAGCATCCATGAAGGTTTCTTTTTCTTTATTATTTATTGCTAAATGCTTTTAAATACCTCACTGACATCCTCGTTTTATTTATGATAGTTATAGATATGTCAAGTATTTAGAAGGGACTAAAGTAATTAGAAAAAGAAAAACCTACTAACATAGTCTTCCAAGAAGAGGAAGAAATAAAGGTTGACTTATATGATGATGTCATCATGATTAAGCCAACTGTTACGACGGTTTTCCTTCAAGAATGAACATGTCTCACAAGATGCACTAATCCCTATGCACGACAATCTCACTTAGCTCCTTTAAAGCAAGATTTAGCCTTATCCCATGATCTTCGACCAACCTACTTATTCTTGAACACCTCATGACCCTCGTAGTGTTTCAATCTCACACCCTTGTAAGAAAACGACAAATGAACTAAATAATCATAGAAACAATAAGAACAACAAAAAGAGATACAACTAAAAAACCAATCTTTATTACTTCCCTCAAAGTATACAAAGGAATACTCTCTCAGTCTTTAAGTGTCTTCCATACTTATCCCTTTTATTGAGAAGAGCAAGGCTTAAATAAGCTACTTATAGACGTCTTTAAATGACTAAGTTAGAATCCTAATAGAACTCTACTAGCTAAGATCACAATCTTATCATATCTTATCCTTATCATATTACATCACACTAACTAATAGAATGACATCCCATCCAATTAGGACTTTATCTAATAGGATTAATCTAGATCACAGTAACAAGATAAAGATTACGTTATCTAGGAATGATCTATCTATATCCATGAATATCTCCGCTATCTTTAGATGATCCTTCCACATAATCTTTATATCTTAGAGCTGATGTTCATCCACTGTGATCTTATCCACCACATCATCATACTGGTTCATCCAATGCTTTCCCATATTAACTTAATTAGCCATGGTCCATTCATTTAAGCATGCACTAAATCCTTAGTCCTTAAAGAACGTAGCTTTAGCTAAGTCAGTTCGTATAAGGTCCGAAACTCTCCCAAAACTTGCACCAAGCTTGATTTACTTGCTAAGTCACCTTGGAACTCTCGCATAGTCCCTTCATGAGTGTGACCCAATTAACCTTCCACTCGATGTCCATCTCAAGCCTTCTTTTGGTCTCACATATGAATCTTACATCTCGTTAAAGATTTCCACCAATGTGCACCAATGCATGCCAACTTTTGACATTACCCCATTTTGTCTTTGCCTTCTCTCAAGTCTTTGCCTTGTTCTATTATTCTGCGTGTCAAACACTAGTCAAGGCTCGCCAATGCTTGCACAATTCCTCTATCTTAGACTTAGGGGTCTAACACCAACCATTCTTACTGCCTTCACCCCAGTTTTCCTTAGCTTCTTATCCTTCTCTTCCTCACACTTCTCAACTAGTGAAGAATATGGTTACCCTCTTATTCTAAATAGACTAAATGAAGATGATAGGCCTATGTAGTCTACCTTTAATTCCAACATTTAATTTGACAAGCATGTGGTGTCTAACTTTAATACCCTAATAAATTTTAAGAATTTTAAGCCTCATAAATGTAAGGATATGAATTCTACCTCTAATTCCTTAACACAATTTAGATAATTTTAACATAATGATTGTAGGGATATGAAGTCTAAATCCATTTTCCTAAAATTCATTTTTGATAATTTAAACTTGATAATCATAAGGATGTGGACTTTATCTCCAATTTCTTAATGAAAATTTGAGCATTTCAAACTGACAATAATAAAGGTTTGGATTTGGTTCCAATTTCTTAACAAAAGTTTTAGAAATTTTAAGTATGATGATTACAATTCTAATAGTTTGTTGATTATTTTCCTGGGTGAAATCTTTCAAATTTACAATATATTGTTTGTTTATAATTGGTCATGTACCTAATGTCTCTTGATATGTTGATTATTTTTTCCAAGGAGTTGAAATGACTTATCCTTAACTTGAGGCTTTTAAGATTAAGTTTTTTTTTTAATTTTTGAGTCAGATAACTAAAATGAATTTATTAAGAAATATGACTTTTGTATTTAATAAATATCAATTTCTTAAGACTAAGTCCCCACTTTAGAGGTTTAGAGATTTGATCTTGTAAGCATTTAATTGCCTAATATTTTGTTAATATGCTTATTTTTTAAAATGTCTGTGACATGCTTATTTTTTTAATGTCTGTGACATCTTTGTGTTTTTTAACTAAGTTGAGTTTAAGGAGAAGTTAGTGATCATTAGATTGACGATTCTATAGTTTTGCCCTTACACTTATTAATTTCAACTCTACAGGAATCAAAGATTTGACTCCAAATACAAGACTAAAGGGGTGTCTCCAATAGCCCTTTTTTGGGTAAAGTTATGAATATTGTATTAGAGCCGGTACTACTTTTGTTTTCGATATGGTAAAATGTCGATTCCAATCAATACTAGATTTTTTGACTAGCATTGATCACAGTTGAGAGGACCTGAACAATGTTTCAAAGAGTAACAGAAGAAAGCTCATCCACTGCGGTAAATAATAGCAAAAAGATATCCTATTGTGTTACTATCTGGGAAATATGTTGCAATTAATCCTGACTAGCATTGCATGTAATATCATCTGCTGGGAATTTTTTGCTCTTGATGAGGTACTTATTAATATGGTGACCTAATGGCCTGGTTATGTTATGTAGGTATGGGAGCCATTATAGATCCTCGTTTCACCATGGTCTATATCCTTGTATAGTATAGTGATTGCTTCTTTGTGAACTTTTGATTGTACA
>JANZLD010000236.1:24456922-24487728 GCA_026413575.1 Erythroxylum carthagenense
AAAGAAGAGAGAGGAAGGAGGTTTCGGATGGAGAAGAAGAAAGAAGAAGAAAAAAAGGTTAGGGCTTGATTTTTCTTGGATTTCAAGAAGGATTTTTAAGTTGATTCAAGAAGGAAGAAGATGGAAGAAGATGAGAGCTCCCTTATGAGCTAAGAAATTTCAAATTTAAGAAGGTTTAAGGTAAGAGAAAAATTTTAGTTGTTCGATTATGATAGAATTTTGGTTTAGATAGCTTGAAAATGTTATGAGTTTGAGTTTTCTAAAGTTAATTTTGGTGATTATGCCTTATGTGATGTTCAATTTTGGATGTTTATTAATTAGGGATTTTTTCTTGGATGAGGGAAATTAAGAGGGGCAATGGAGAAAGAGAGGCTTTGAACAAGTTTCAAGCATAGAATTGAGATGGGTACCATGTTTATAATTTGAATTATAAGCTATTTATGTGTTTTCGAAAAATGAAGAAAGCAAAATGTGTTCAAATTTTTGTTTATGAATGATTTGAATGATTTGAAAATGTTGCTAAAATGTTGCATTCTTTGTGTTTGAATGAATTTGATTGTTATGTGATTTTGAAATTGTGGAAATTTGCGAATGGAAATTTCTTTGATATTTGAATGATTGAAAAAATTGCTATGCGAATTTTGGTTGAAATTGTGAATGACATTGTGTTTGGATATGGCATGGTTATAAAAAAATTAAGTTTTTGAAATGTGCCTTCGGGCAATCTGATTTCAAGTATGAGGTTGTGTTATGTGGGTTTGGTTAGGTCCCATAAGATATCAAGTGCACTTGTCAAAGGCTTCACCCGCCTACCCGCTAGTGGCATTGGAGCTCCGTTAAGGACTCTCATAAGTTCACGGCTACACTGGACCGCTATGCGGAAAGGTGTAGTACGTTCTGTTCATGGCTACATAGGACCGCAATGCGAGAATGTGTAGTACGTTCTGTTTTCTGGACCGACCCAAACCATTTCTGATGTGTTATATGTTTTTGTTTCTGTTAATAAATGTCATGCATTCATGTTCTTGAATTGTTCATGAATTCTTTGATAAATTGAGAAATTTTGAAAAATAAGTATTTGATGAATTTCATCTGTGAAATTTTTATAAAATGGAAAAAGTTTTGAAAAAATGATTTTTGCTTATTTTTTGATTTATAAACGTGTTATCCACGAGCTATAAAGCTCACCCCTTTTCATCCCTATCTCCAGGTAATCATGAAGGAGATCAGATGAAAAAAAGATAAGACGTTAGTTCGTCATGTTTGTGATTGTATTTTTGTTTAAGTTGGATTATTGTAAAAATAAGAGCTTAGGCTTATGTTGGGTATTTTAGAGATTTTTATATCTTTGTATTTTTGGTTTATGAAATTGCTGTTGTATTTGTGGCTTGAAAATGCCACTATTATTTGGTAATGCGTTTCTTTGGAATATGTAAATGATTTATGAATTTTTATAAGGACTTGAATTATGAAATTGTGTATGGTGAATTATGGTTTGTGTAATGATTATGATTAATTGTGATATGGGTTCCGGAAAGGAGGTCCGATGGCTGTGATGATTGAGCTGAATTATTGAAGTGCTATGGGTATGGATGATTTTGATTATGTTTGGATTCCGAACAGGAGGTTCGATGATTGTGTTGATGGATTGGAAATATTGAAGTGCTTATTGTGTATGAATTGTGGGTTTATTGACATACGTGAGTTTTTATAGCAAATGAAAAGTTAAGAGTTTAAAATGATGGGATATGATTCGCATATGAAGCATAAAATGAATTGAGGTTATGGAATTGATGAATTCCAAAAAGGGGGAATTGAATTGTTTTTGAATGAAAGAAAAAAAATTTACACCGATTCGGATTGGTTTAGATCAAGAACGTCCTATAGTTTTCCAACGCGATGTTTTTCTAAAATATTTGTTTTCGGATGTCGGAGTTAAGTTTTTGTTTTCAAGCGATTTGTTTTCGTTGATTCCGAGTCGTTCGATTTGCTTTCGATTCCTTCGCTTTTGATCCGATTTGATTTCATGGATTCCGCTTTTGTTTTGTTTCCGCCATTTTGTTTTTGATTTATGATTCCGAGGTTGGGTTCCAGAAACGAGATCCAACATATCTCTTTTAAATTATTGCTCAAATTTTTGAATAATTTATATTCAATAATTTCCTCATCCTTATTTGCATTGAATATTGTTAATTGAGTACTTTAGTTAGAAAATTGTTGAATTTTATAAACACCTAATTCACCCCCCTCTTAGGTGTCATTAAGAAGTAACAATTGGTGTCAGAATAAGTCTATTTGGCTAGCATTTCTAATGAAATCATATAATAAGGGTCTTAATGGCATAGTTAGGAGTGTCATCATTCAACTAAGAGGGACAAAGCATTAGTGGAGCACCTTTCTTTTGTGGGCATGATTACCTCTATTTGAAAACTATGATGAAGTTTATTTTAATGGTCAAAAGTGTTAATCTATGGGAAATAGTTAACAAAGATCCCTTTATTCCTAAAAAAAATTGTTGATAAAGAAAATGAACTAAATCAAAGTAAGAATGAGAACCTCAAGACAAGAGATTAAACTCATTGAATAATAAAGCCATAGCACCATATTTTTTACATTAGGAAGAAATGAATTGAATATAATCTCTATATGTAAAATAGCTTATGACGTATGCATACAATAGAAATCATACATGAGGTCATAATTCAAGTTAAGTAAAGCAAAGTATACATGCTAACACATCAATATAAATTGTTTCAAATAAAGCATGATGAAAGAATATTTAGCATGCATACTAGATTTATTGATATTATTATTGCTCTCAAAGGTCTTATAAAGACATATACTAGTGTTAAAATGGTAAGAAAGTTTCTTAGGTTACTTTTGAAGAAGTAGGAAGCTAAAGTGGCAATTATATAAGAAGTCAAGGATCTAACATTACTACAATTGGAGCAACTTAGGCTCCAAAACTTGCAAGAAGAAATGATGCTTCCAAATAAAAAGAATTTAGCATTTAAAGCCTTAAAGGAAGAATCAAGTGAAGATAAAAAGACATTGACTAGTGAAAGCTAAGAAGAAGACATCGGTTTACTCATTATAAAATTCAAAAAGTTCTTAAACATGAAATTCTCTAAAAAAAAGGATTTCAAAGAAGGTAAAAGTGATTTAAAACATAAATCCTCTATAATTATTGGCTTTAAATATAGAAGACATGGCCATATAAATTTAAAATATCCTTAATTCAAAAATAATGAGAAGTATGAGAGAAACTATAAGAAGGAGAAGATGAATAAGAAAAAGCAGTTAAAGCACAAACTTGGGATAACACAAGTTAATCCGAAAGTGATCATGCGAAAGAAGAGATAGCTCATATATGCTTTACCGCTTTAGATAATAATGAGGTAACATCTAACCCCAAATTTTGTGATAATGATAGTGATGTTAATTTGGAATATAATGAATTAATTGAAAGCCTTGAATTCATAAATATGAAAAAGAAAAGTCCATCCTCCAAACTAAAAAAGACTAAAAAACGTAGATGCATGCATAAGTGAGAATGAAAAGATAAAATTGAATTGTGTAGCACTAAAACATCTAAAAATATGATCATTGATGACAATCATGACTTAGATTTGAAAAAGGAGGTTGATGCCCTTAAGGACTCATTTTCCAAGTTTATAAAGGGAAATGAGAAACTGAAAAACATGTTAGCAGCTCAAAAAAATTCTTGTAAAGCCCCAATATATACGCTGGAAGTATTATAGCATGTCTGGGATTTATTAAGAATTGAACATATGAATTAAGTACATCTTAGTAAGAGATATTATGGTACTTAATGTAAAAGACAAGGGTAAATAGATAATTTGTTCGGTTCGGCATGGACATACATACTTAGATGAAATATGTATAGGAATTTTTAATATGTTGCTTGCATTTATGAATGTGATATGAGGGGAACTGATAAAATAAGTATTCTATAAGTAAATGGGATTTTTTTGGTTAAATTATGATATGTTTTTGTGTTGGTCTTACATGATAAGACCGAAGTCAGTTGATTTGGGATGTGTACCTTGTTGGATGGATATGTTCCACTAAACATACTTCTGTAATTTGGCCATATCTCGACCTGTATACCTCCAAATTGGATAATTCAAGTTGAAGATTACAATATAGACAGTTCTAAAACTTTGATGAAGGAACTGGAATTTGATTCTACCTTTAAGATTTTTGAATTATGGTTTGAAGTTGAGTTCTGGCTGTTGTCCCTGCTTTTAAACATCCTGTAGTATTTTAGGTATAACTCCCAGAATAATTAACCAAATTTCATGAAACTCATTACATTAGAAAATTAAGACATAGAGGAATGAAATAAATTGATAATATTATAGGCTAATGTGGGAATTAAAGGAAGAAGAAGGACCAATATGCAATTTTCCTAAAGTTAACTCATGGACCAATAAGATTAAAGCATGTGTGTCCAATAGAATTGTAATACGTGGTCTAATGAGATTGTAACACCTAGCCAATAGGATTCTGCCATATGGTCCAATGGGATTGAAACATGCGTTTAGGACTATAAAATTCATGAAAAGGCATATGGAAGGGGAGATGGATGAAACTTTGATGGCATAACTTCAGATTTTTGTCCTCTCCATTTCACTTCCTTCATCCCATCATTTTTCACTTGATAATTTAAGCAAAATCCAAAGTGGAAGGGAAGGAAAGGCACTAGAAGAACTACTTTGCCAATTTTAAGGAATGGGACTTCACTTAGTTGATTTCTATATTTATGTATGATTTAATGGATATAAAGATTCATTTGGATGCAGAATTGTTGCTGGGATGTTGCTTTGGTGTTATCTTGGATAGAATTGGTTAAATATGACAAGAGAGTATTGTGTAGTGGAATTCTATCTAAGGATTGTTTGATTCAGTCACATTGTTTGAGTTATCACTCATCCTACAGACCTCTAGATTATGTGATTTTAGTTGCATATGAAACTTAATACATAGAGCTAAATATCTCTAGAAGCGACTCTAACTTAATTCTAAATCTATGAACTCAAAAATTGAGGTTGAAAAAGGTAACCTAATGCTACCCTTTTTTTAGAATAGCTTGTGATATTTTGCTTATATCTCAAGATTTACAAGTCCAAATGGTCGGATTGTTAGTGCTATAGAAACTATAGAATAGAAAAAAATTCTAGAAGACCTCGAAAACCAAATTTGACTTTTTTCTATATGCTTATTAAGGAACAATGAGTGGTAAGAATGGAGAGAGTGTCTGTCATGACAATGGCATTGTTTTTTTTTCTAATTTTTTTTACCAAATCTTATCCAAATCTTTTTAAATATGTATGAAACCTTTCAAACACCTACAAATAAATGAAATAGGACTTACCATGTGTGAATTGGGTGAGTGAACATTGGACTTTAAGATTGAGCTTAATGCATTCTAAAGAAAACTTACTTGTACATAAATGATTGCTATGCATATTTACTACTCTTATATGTATAGTATGATTATAAAAGTGTGGTTTTGACACCCTCCTAGTGGTGGTAAGCAATGAATTGCATGTATGAATGTAAATATAGATTTTATGACTTGAAATGTATATCATATGGCTTGTCAATATATGAATAGTGAAATTGGCAAATGGTTAAAGGAAATATTACAGTCCCTCCTCTATTGTCTTCGTGGTGGATAGATGGGCATGTCGATAGGGTTACAATGCAGCTGTTACAGTTTGACACCATCGGTGTCCATAGTTCGATACATTCGGGTATCCTCAGTTTGATATCTTAGGATATCCACAACATCAGTTATCCACACCCATATAAAATGTGCAGGCTTAACATAGAAAAGAAACTTAATAGTCATAAATAAGAAATATAACATGGCAAAATAAATAATTGTATTGATGAGCATTTGTATTGGTTTTAATGGAGAATTGTAATGATGTGCAATTATATTGATAATCTGCATCTGTAAGTGTTGAATATTAATAATTGGCTTATAATGTTCATTTTCAGTATATAGGTAATATGTTGAAGCATATTTGCATTATGTACTTTGCTTAAGTATGCCATCATTGTTTACATAAGCATTGAATAATATCAATGTTCGAGTTTTGAAGTTGAATTTATGGTGTATAAGTTATGATATCTTTGAATGTGTGTGCTTGGTGGATGATTGCTGTGAGGGGTAATCCAAACTAAGTGTTTTCTCCGCTAAGCTTTCAAGCTTAGTATGGGTGTTAATTCGTGTAGGTCCAAGTCATCAAAGCGAGGTATAGGGAACATCTGCAGGGACCAAGGCCAATAGATAGGAGCAAAAGTACTTTTTGATGTGTCTTTAAATTAAGGAATGGTTGTATATGTAATAACGGAAATTGTATACTCTCTTTCGAATTACCATGTAAATGTAAAGATGTATTGCTACTATTATATGATAATGTTAAGCATTGACAAGTTTTGTAATGTGTATATCTATAGCATTGAATAGAATTGTATACCTTGAATGTGTATACAGGAATTTGGTTGCTATTTATGTAGATGGTTGTAGGTTTCATATAGTGGATGTTACAATTCTAATGATAAGCACGAAATTCAATATAACAGTGGAAGTGTATCTAATACATAAAGTATTTACATAGTGAAGAACCACATCCTATAATGACAAATAAGCATAGAGCATCCATATTTAAGCATACACATACATATGACACATTCACTAGGCCTCAACCTAAAAGCAAACATCATTCTACCATATATGGCTAACAACCTGGGTATAAAGTTCTATACTCTCAAGGCAATAATAAGCATAACTTCTATAATAATATTCACTCATACCTCTTTAGACCTAAAGCATGCATCAAGCTTTAATTCATAGTAGGCACCATATAATTGTAGGACAATTCACTATCCCATGAGAACATTCAACACCTTTTTAATTCCCAAAGAACATTCCTTGCAAATATAGAGTACCAAGTAATGTATTCATGCATCATCATCATCATTCATATAATATATTAAGTCATTTTTATGGTAAGTATAAACATATTGCTAGATTTTGTCTTCTTAAACAAATAATGGCAAGAAAATCCTTGAAAGAGTGGGTTGAAATGGAGAATAACAATCAAGGTACCAAGCCTATTTGGGTGCCTAAAACACATTGATTGCCTTGTTTTTAGCACTTTTAGAAAAGAAAGAGAAATTTGTATCTATTACATATGATAGTTATTAGATTGGGTGTTACTTTTGAAGAGTTTATGTTTCATTTTTATCTTAATAAATCTAGCTTTCTTTCCTCCAAGAAATTCTTGAAGTTGTTATTATAGGATGTGGAGAAATTTGCCCTTAACAATGACTATTAAGACTTTTTAAAAGAGTAAATTGTTGAACAAAGTGAGAAAGATGAGATGCTTCCAATAGTAGAAAACTCAAGAAGAATCTTCACTCAAATCAATCAGAAGTAATATTCAATAAGAAGTAATTAATAGTTCATAATTTAGAAATATATGACATCTTGTTTTTTGTGTCATTTTAAAACTAAAATATTAGTGTATAAGGTTTAGGTTTACTTTAATAAATGATGATATTTGGAGAGAAATATTTATGATTTTGTTTGTTTAAAGTATCTTTTAAGGTTTTTAATAATTCTTGATTGATATAGCCATGACTTATTAAGATTTTTTATGTTTAAATTTGAGTTTTTAAGCTATTTTCTAGCTTTTCAAAACACATTGGAGCAACCAATATCCTATTGTAGTTGACTACTGTAACCCAAAATTTATGTTTTTGACCTTTCTAGTGAGTTTGTTCTTCATTTGATTGAAATTCTAGTTATCCACTTACTCATATTGATCGATTAATATCTTCAAGTGATTATCCAATATCAACTTTTTCTAAAATAATTTCTTTTCTAGTGAATTTGAGAAAAGTTAGGCTGCTTATATTAATTGGCTACCCATTTCTAATGGTCGACCAATATACTTTAATGGTCAACCAGTATAGCTTTTGCCTTCAAAGACTTTTACTCTAGTGAGTTATACCTTAGTTGGCTTATAGGTTTGGTCGACCGCAAAAACTGGTTAACTAGTGAAGCTGTGTGGTCAATCAATCTTCTTGTTTGAAGCTCTATTTATCTTCTTTTCTTCTATTTTCAGCTTAGTTATTTATATCTTCCAAAATCCTAAATAATTTAGTTCTTTCCTTGAAAAGCATCATCCCTCATTTCATAAAATTTTCATTAAATTGCATAAAATTGAAATTTCATTATTTTTAAGTTCAAAGTTAGGGATTTTCAATCTTTTCCTAATTAAAAGTTGTCTTATTTAAATTCATGCATTTATAATAAAACTATAAAAGGAGTCAAGGTTGTTCCTTTACAATTATATGGGTATATCTTTAATTTTGTTCAATTTTAGTATTTTAGGCATTTTTTTATGTTCAACTTTTGTATTTTGTGGTTTTTCAAATTAGACATTCTTTTATGAAATTGCTTATTAGAAATTACACTTGTGTTTTTATTTGTTATAATTCCAACCTCTAATTTGTCCTTGGTACTTTTGTTGAATCTTTAAACTTAGGCATAATTGTTAATGTTTTAAATTAAACACAATTAGAAATGTTTCTATTAAATTCACCTTCTGTTTAGACTCTTTAAATATTTAGTAGCATTCTTTAGGTGGAAAGTTTATCAATCTTCATCAAATGCATTTTTTTTTAATAAGCTAGTTGAAGCATGACACTTTACTTTTTTTTGTTTCAAATAATGATTTCTTTTTTATGATTCCAAAAAGGGGGAGAAAGATCAATGATATTAGATAAGGGGGAGTGATAACACTTAGAGAGAGTGACTATTCTATCATTTTTGTATTCCTTGCGATTTTATTGTTTTTGTATTCCTTGTGATTTTATCGTTTTTGTATTCCTTGTGATTTATATAGTATGCTTGAAAATCTCTTCTATTCTTGATATTAACTTATGCATGAATTAAGAGAGTGCTAATATCTAGCTTACTTTTTTTGCTTAACTTTCATATTACTCTCTAATATCGTAAATGTTCTTTCATCATCAAAAAGGGGGAGATTGTTGAACCAACGGAGGTACCAATTGATTTTTATGATAAAAAATTATAATTACGACTAATGAGTTTATTATTTTGATCAAAAGCAATATAAGAACAAAAGAAGCCATACACTCAATAAGATAGTGAATGAAGTTGAAAAAGAGAAATTAGACTTTACAACTAACAAAATGAAGATCAAGCTCACTCGAAGGAAATAACTTTATAAAAGACATTGAACATTAATTCCAACTCTATGATGTCAAAAACTTGGAGAAAAATAAGAATAATGGTTAAACATGGTACCACTATAGGTCCATGTATGACCCTTTTTAGTTATATTTTTGTCCAAAATAAATTGAAATTAGTATAAAAGTATAATAGGCATTGGCTTTTGTAACTACCATTTTTAAGATGTGTGAAATTACAAGTTTAATTACCACAAGATTTTTTATATAACTCTAGCTTATAAATACCCTTACTAAGGTCTTTTTTGGGGGACTTTAAAGGACATTGACAATCTCATTTGCTATTTAGTTATTACTTTTAGGGTTTCTTTACATAAAAGATATATTTGGAGTAAGATTGAACGAGACTGTGATAACTCATCTAGTTCTTTCTTCCCTTTCTTTCTTTTACATTAAGATTGATTTATATATTTTCCCATCACGTTCTAGAAAATCTATTTAGGGTTAGGAATGTAGCTTATAATGGATATTTGAATTATAAATGTATGATTTGAATATTTATTGGTTGAATTTATCTTTTATGTAAACTCAATTACAATAAGTTATTAAAGCTAGAATAAATATAGAGCATTGATATAGGCTACACCACTAAATTTATTAATCCTAGTCAAATAATAAATTGAAAACATTTATAATGAAGGTAAATATTTCAGCCTAGTGAATGAAGGTACCCTAGACTATTATGATAATCAAATTTATTAACTATGTTTAATGAGTTTGATTAGGTTAAATTGAAAATCTAGAGATGGTTTTGATTAAGTTAAATTGCGCATTTAGAGATAGTAATTATCTAATGGAACAACCTATGTACCTTGAGAGAGGGCATAAATACATTAGGTTAATTATTATTTTATTCAAAATAACTAATCTTGTATGATAATTGAATTCTACATAAGAGAACCTTGAAGCCATAGTGCTTTTTTATCTTGATTTCTTCTTTAATTAATTAATTAATTTGTTTAGTTAGTTTTATAATTAAATTATTTTTGTTAAATCCTTGTTTTATTTCGTTTTATTATTTGACTAGGATTAATAAATTTAGTGGTGTAGCCTATATCAATGCTTTATATTTATTCTAGCTTTAATAACTTATTGTAATTGACTTTGTGTATTTATAAATAAATTTGATTAAGTTTTTGACGTTATTACCAAAGACTATTTAATGACTATTTTATTAATGTCAGTTTTTATTTTCCTTTATTTATGTGTAATTTAGCACTCTTCTATGTGGTATATTGAGGATTAAAAATAAAATCATGCATTTTCTAACCTGGTAGCACAAATTATTGATCTTTTGAATTAGAGAAGCTAATGGATCATGATATGGTATATAGGGGGTGTGCTATCATTGTGGCATATATGAGCATCATTTCTATGCATACATGAACATAGAGTGGGACCTTTACTACGAGGAAGATGTTAATTATATGACTGCCAATGGGGAAATAACATGAATGATCATTTATATGACATGCATAATTTGAGATAGAGTAGCCATTTAAATATCTTTTACAAGTAGCAAAGAGGTAGAGTAGACAAATCTATAGGACCACTTAAGTTCTAAAAACAATGTCAGTGTTAAAAGCCACAATTATAAGGCAATGAGATGGAAGAAATGATCTTACAAATTATATCTTCCCTTAAAGCAAGATTCAAAAGATTAATAAATTAGGGAATTTTGAATCTCATGTGGGCCTAATTAAATAGATAGTTCAATTTAATTGTGTAACCATTAACAATTTGGAGATTCAAGTCAACTAAATGGCTAATGTGGATGGTAAATTAGTTTAAGGTAAACTTTATAGTAATATAAAGGTGAACCTAAGATGTCAAGTATTAGTTATACCACTTAGGAGTGGAAAAACACCTAATGCTAAAGATGCTAAAGAGTAGAATGTGTAAAGGTCAAAAAGGCGTAAGAAAGTGAGTAAGGAAGTAATGAATAAAAGCAAACCGACATCATTCTTATATCTAATTAATAATGGTCATGGTCTTGTTTTATAGGATGATTTAGACAAAAACAAGCCATCATCAGTTTCTTCAATAATAAACGCTAGTCTGGAGCAATAAACACCTTGACCTACTATGAAACTGATTCCATGCCCAAGCAAGTTTAAAGTAGATGGAAAGGAATATATATTCTTTCTTTTGTAAGTGCCAAATAATATTAAATGCTCAAAGGATCTTCTTTCGAACAAGAAGAAGTTTGAGGAGCTATTGATGGTTAAATTAAAAGAAAAGGTCTTATATATCCTGTAAGGAAAAGAAAAACAATGGGGAAATCCAATCCCATTGAAATGTGATGGAAATAAGGAGCTTTGATTTTTGAAGAAGAGTGGAAGTAGGCCTTCAATTGTAGATCCAGGATGAAAGGCTTAAAAAGGAAGTCTTACTAAAAGACATATAAAGAAATGCTTATTGGGAGTTAACCTAACATTCAAGATTTACTTTACTTTTATTTCATTTTATTCTAGATTTCTACTATTGTTTTTATTTAATTTCTTTTATAAGTCCTTTTATTAGGTTATCTTGGATGTTAACTCACTAAATTTCTTTCATTATCTTATTTGTTTGACATTGAGGATGCTGACATGTTTAAGTGTGGGACATGAATCTAAGATTCTCTTTAGGTTTTAAATATTCACTATTATTTTTTAAAGTTATAGGTTTAATGTGGTTTAGGTTAAACTTTTAACTTTCATTTTGTTTTTGTATTATGATTAGGAACTTATTAGTTGCTTTAGTTGATAGTATAATTTTATACATGTTGCTTAGTTAAGACTGAATGATAAATGTTAAGTGCATGATATGATTAAGTGATTAGAATACAAACTTAACCTTTTGACTATTATGAAACCGAATATATTAAAAGAGAATACTTTAAATTGACTTCAGTGATCTTATAACAATTTGGGTATTCATGCATAATTCTTTGTTTTAGATGTGGATATCTTCTTTGGTTTTGAATTTCTGTAACTTGAATGTCATCTTTGAGATTATATATAGTATATATAAAAGCATTAAAATGACAAAGTGAAGATCAGATGATTTTTGATTATATGGTAACTTTAATTTCATAAGAATATGATGAGTGAACCTTACCTGAATTTCAAACACTTTTGCAAATGAGTAGCACCTTTTGAGGACATGTTAAATAGAAGTATATGAAATTAATAAAAAGGTAGAACATTATTTTCATTGTCTTGTTTATATTGTGATTTCTTTGAGAAATATTTCAATTGAGATTTGAATGCACATGCCTTCTATTATCAATTATAAAACTAACTAATGTATATAGATTAATGTTTGTGGGTATCATTCTAATAAACTCTCAAGAGACTATAACTCCTCTACTAAGGACTCATAGGGTTTTAAAAGTTTATGGTATATGTAAATGTCACTATACAACTACAAATGTGGAATTAAGCTTGACCTTAATTAGGAGTGTTTAGTTAGTTAGGCTTTTTGGCTTGAGAACAAGCAATGAGTTTAGGATAAGGGAATTTGATAGGTTTATATTTTGTATGTTTATAGGGGATAAAGTAATGGCAATTCGACATTTATATAGCATGTTTTATATGGAATTACACAACATTTCAGATGTTTGATTCGTTATCTTGTAGGTGATGATTTTTAGGAGATATTGTAAATTTGAGCATAACTTTCTCCACAATTATCAATTTGAGGTGATTTTAAAGTCACTTAAAGGTTAAATTGAAGGGAAAAATTTTTATGGAAAATATTGGAGATTGATTCCAATTTAAAAATGTGAAATACTTACAAAAAAAATGGGAGCAATGGTAAAATATAAGACAAACACGGGTCTATGTTTGAATTGTTCATCATATTTTTTTATTGCAAAGCAAAACTAATATTGGAAATGAAGTCAAACTATTTTTGGACTCAATATATTACACCAAAAAAGATTTTAGAACAAAATCAACAATAATATAGAAGTATAATAGGCGGCAGTTCTCATAACAAACATATTAGAGATTGATTTCAGTTTAAAAATATAAAAAACTTAAAGAAAAATAGGAGTAGTAGAAAAATATGAGACCAATACGGATCTATGTTTGACTCGTGTTAGTTATTTTTTTATTCTGAAGAAAACTAGTGTTAAAAATGAAGTGGACTTTTGTCTAATTCATCATCTTGCACCTAAAAATTTCTAAAACAAAATAAGCAAGTGCTAGTTCTCATAACAAACACTCCAAGGATGCATGAAATTTCAAGTTTAATACCCTTAAAACTCTTTTATCTAAACCTAACTTGTAAAAACCCTTATAGGTTCTTTTTAGGGGACTTTGTAGGCTAGTGACAACCTACTCTATCACTTAGTTATTAATTTTAAGATTTCTTTGCAAGAAAGATAGATTTCGAGCAAGATTATAGGAGATTGTGAAAACTCTTGTAATTTTTTCTTCCTTTTCTTTCTTCTATGTTAAGATTGATTTGTTTATTTTTTATTATGTTTAGTGGCTAGAAACCATAGTTAGTATTAGCTATATAACTTGTAATGTATATTTCAGTTATTAATATATGATTTGATTATATATTGATCAAATTTATTCTCTTTGTTCTCAACTGTTGAGTTTATGCCTAACCATCATAGATTTAATCTTAGGTATTGTATAAAGGATTAAAGGGTTAAGTAGGATCTATGCACTAGGAAGATAAAAATTTTATTGCTAAAAACTAAAAGTATCTTAGTATGTTCTGATACAAATAGATTAACTATGTTTAATAAGTTTGATTAGGATGAGTTGCACATTAAGAGATGGTAGTTATCTAATTAAACATACATTTTTTCCTTAAGTGATCGCATAGATATACTAGGTTAGTTATTTTAACTTTGGTAACAGATCTTGCATGATAATTAACATTATATATAAGTGAACCCCAAAGCCCTAACATTTTCTTATCTTGATTTCTTCTTTGAATATTTAATAGCTTTGATTAGTTAGTTTCATAGTTTAATTATTTTCCGTAAATCCTTATTTTATTTAATTATATTATTTAGATATGATTAATAAGTTTAGTAATATAGTTCTTATGGGATCGATAATTTATATTTACTCTGTTTTAATAACTTACTTGATTTTGTACACTTGCAAATAGATTTAACTATATACATAAAAAAGTTTTTCCTTTTTTTAATAAATCTAACCTACTCTCGATCACTCTCTTTTCCCTTTTCTCCACTTTCTTTCAACTTCTTTGAATTTGTAAAGAAGTTACTGTAAAACCTATTCCATTTTAATTCTTCATTTATAAAATAAGGTACAAATTTTAATTTTACAATACTAATATGTTTCTCTTTATATTTATATCTTCAATGTTTTGAGTTATTTTTTATATCGAATGGTCTCTTAGGTGAGATATTTTCCTTTAAAATTGGTCAATGGTAAGCTCTTTTCTTAAATGTTACTACATAATTTCAAAAGTAAAAACATTTTTATCTTAATGCATCCCATTCTTGAAAACACGGGTTATATAAACAAGCCATGTAGATCTACTTGAGTAGAAGTTGAAGCAAAGTACTAAGGCTAAGAAAAACCAAATTAAATTTTTACATTAAATTTTGGACTAGTTATGGTTCTAGATTCGTTCACTGATAAGTCAACACATAGGCTGCTTAAAATCATTGTGATTAGATGGACAAATGTACTTCCTTTTTATAACATCTATATGTGTTCTTTGTTTATGTCTAGGTTTTTATTTGGGAAAGATGAGGTTAGAGATTATAATTATTATAAAGATGTATCTAGAAAATCTTTTATACACCTTATATCTCTTACCTGAATTATATAGTCGTTTCTTTAACGATTATATTTATATAATGTCACACAAAAAGATGACATGGCTTTCTTGGATTTTTTCTTAAATATTATGAAAAAAATTTGTAATGATCAATGAAAATAATACATTTCATATAATTTTGTAAATAGTTTGGGCTTATAGGTTAGGGTCAACCCAAATAGGGCCCCTAATCTTATTCAACAATTGAGTTTGTACTTGAGATCGTGCTGAATAAAATAATTCTACACTTATCACTCTAGAAAGAGCATAATGACTACTTTATCTTTCACTTCTTATTCTTATTCTCAAAATAATATATTAGTAGTTTATAGAGCCAATTTTATCAAAAAAGAGTGTAAAATTATTGTTCTATGAGATATTTTGAACTTTTATTATCAATGTTAACTATAAATAACCTCTCATTTAGGTAAGGGTGTTAATACTTTTTCCATCACCACTACTAAAAACTAAAATTCATAAACTGATAAAGTTTGCTACTTAAGTGTAAGAGGTTTACTTACATATACTAATGGTTGATTCTTTTACATCAATATATCTCCCAATATATTCCTAAAAGTATCAATTTTAATAACAAAAGTTTGAGAATGATCAAAAAGTATTAAGACTGGTGTTGTGGTAAAAACATGTTTCTAATCCTGTTAATACCCCACTTAAAATTTTATTTCTTCAATTAGTCAATCTTAAGCTTACATATAATCACAAAGTGCTTAATGAACCTTATATAGCACCCATTTCCCAATAAGCCTCTCAATTTCTTCAAAATATTAGGAGTGTGCTTATTAGATATTTTCTCTGTTTTTAAGGATTAGTAAAGAACCTAACTTTAGAAATTATAGATCTAAGCTATTCAATTTAAGTGGCACCAAAAATGTAATTATTTCCTTTTGTAAAAAAATTATTGTTGCTACAAAATATCCCAGGCAATTATAAAATGCTTCACATGATCATTAAATGACTAACTCTATACTGCAATATCACATTAAATGACTGACTTTATACTACAGTATCATAAAAAGAATAAATACAAACTTCTTCAAATATAGCCTAAACTTATCAATCATCAAGCTTTAGAATGTTAAGGATGCATTCGTAAGGCCAAAAGGCATTCCAAGGAATTCATATTGACTCTTATAGGTTATAAAAGTTGTTTTAAGGATGTTAAAAAGGTAGATTATTATTTAGTGGTACCGTGATCTATAGTATAGTTTAGGAAACCATATTGCCCCATGAAACTTATCTAACAACTCTTCAATGATAAAGGCAGGAAACTTGTCCTTAATGTTGTCCCTATTCAATTATCTATAGTCTATACAAATCCTCTTTCGAGTGTCAAGAGATGAGAAAGTGCTTGTATTACGCTAAATGATCCCCTTTTATGAAAATATTACATTAGACCTTTAATGACTCTTTTATATAATCCAAAATACCTACAAGGCCTTATATTAATTGTTTATATTGAACAATATGATCATTTATTTTGAGAGGTGACAATCTAGCTATTTAAAAGAATAGAAATAACTTTAGTAAGCATTCTATTCTAAATGTTATGCCCCAGCTAAAGGACTACTCACTAATAATGATGATAGTTGATGTTTGACTTAATATTGAATTGGGAACGTACAAAACCGACTAGCTATTTAAGGTTTAGCAAGTAGTTTCTCAAATCTTTTTATAGAAACACACTTAAGATTCCTTACTGGACCCTCTTTCAATAACCTTTATTTTCCCAAATAGTTGAAAATCATAGTTTTTTGTTTCAAAATTACAAAATAACTTATCCAAACTAGAAAGCCACTGGACCCTTAAAACCATATCACACCCCCAAATTGCTAATAACAAGGAATTAATGGTGAAACTAATTCCATATGCAAACCAATCAAAGTCTTTACAAAGTTTAAGAAAAGGTAATTTTAACCTTCAAAGACTTTAATATCTTTAACTTCAACATAATTATACTAGAATTTTGTATTACTAAAACATCTATAAAATTGTGAATATTATCATTATCATTGAAAAATTGTCAAGGATTCCCTTTACAATAACTTAGCACTCTCATTTGTTTGTAGTCCCCTATGTTAATCCTAGACACAGCTACAGATATAACATATGTTATTCCCCAGTAGGTGCTTTTGGTGTACTATTATCATCTCTTTCAAATATTTCATCCTCCTCATCTTCTCAACAAATTCTATTATTCATGCATACACTTATTCTTAGTAACATATTGGTCCTCGCACTAAAAAAAAATCCCTTAACCCTCTTATATTTTATTTTTGGGTAGCCTTAAGGTTATACTTTTAAGTGAGAAGTAAAAGTGGTAAAAATGGACCCAATAAAGATAATGTTATCATCTAGTCAGATTCCTATTTGGTCTTATAATAATTTAAATTGATATCAAATCCTGTAGATTAAGGTAACTATCTAGACTATGAATATTTGATTGATTATAATATTGCATTGTAAGGTATCTATCTAGAATATTTCATTGACTATTGACTACATAATCTCACCTTACATTTCTACATTTCTCTCTCACCTTTATTCAATATAATCAAACCTTTTTTTTATTTTTACATGGTATTAAAGCCACCTTGTTGACCTATTTCTTTCCCTTTCTTTTTTTGGAAATTTTTTAATATTTTTCAACTATAATTATTTTTAATAAAACCTATTTTGGTACTCATACCACAATTTAGAATATCTAAGAACCATATATTCCTTCCATTATTTCCTCTGATAATTAATGAAAATAGCCCTTTGTTCCTTATAATGATAAACCTATATAATGTCCATATATTGGACATTGCTAAGGATGTGGTATTCAATGGCAGACTATTGAGCGATGCTCCATTTTTTAAGTTTTAGCTACCCAATCCTATCAACTCTATTAGTAACATATTCAAAAGCTTTACCTCTTCAAGGTAATCGCATACACGTTATGCCTCTTTTGAGATCACTAACACCCTCATAGGTTTACTCAATGGCATTATTTCATATAATTGTAAACTTGGATAAAATTTTGGTTTATACTCCTTACGTAGGTTTAATGATGTTATGTGGATATGGCTTAGATCTTCATTTTACCCATACTGAATCTAAGCACAGAGGCAATCATTTTGATAGTAAAAACTAAAGATGACATCTATAAGTGGCTATCTCCTCTCCAAAATTGTTTTCTATGCTCCTTCTCTTTTAGCATCAAGACCATTTCATCTAAATGGCATAATAGTTTACGAAATCCATCCTCTTATATTCTTCAACATATCATGTCCATAGTTTCTTTACTATATTTTATATCTCAAAACTCTTATTCTAATATGTGCTTATGCATAAAAAGTCATAAGCTTCCCGTTTTCTATATCTATAACTGTTTCATCTCACCTTTTGCAAATTATATTTTTTTTATGTCTTGACCTCCCCCATTACTTAGTTGATGATTTCAAGTTTTGTTTCATTTTCGTTAATCATTTTACACATTGTGTATGGTATTACCTCTTAAATAATAGATCTCATATTTATGATATTTTTCTATGCTTTAAAGCATGGCTAGAAAATTATTTCAAACACTCCATTATTACTCTTTACTCTGACAATGGTAGAGAATTTTAAATGTTAGATCACCTTTTATCTCTTCATGGCATTTCTTATCTTCCCTTTCCTCCACACACACCCGAACTTCTTGGTTTCATCAAATGTTGATATCAACATATTGATGAAACTAATCTTTTTCTACTCGCTCATGCCTTACTTCCACTCATATACTGGAACAAGGCCTTTGCATCCACCGTGTATCTTGTTAATCACATGCCTAAGCCAACACTTTCATTTTCCTCTCTATATGAGTCCCTTTTCTACCAAACTATACAAAGTTTTGTATTTATACTACTAATGGCTTCGTCCTTATTCTAGTCACAAAATTGAGTCTCAATCTCTTCTCTTTGCATTTATTAGATGCTCACCAACTCATAGTGCATATATCTGTTTCAATGTTATATTTTAGTTATAGATGCAACATGTTATAGTCGATTATCATTTCATTAAGGATCAAGTGGATCTTTACGTTTCACTTATATGTCCTTAGATAGTCAATCAGTCAATGTATTAATCAAACTTTTTCTATAAACTCATTTTCAATTTTTTATGACCAATATTAGACCCTTTATATGAGCTTTATCTTAAAGGGGCATATTAAAAGAATCAATTCATTAATTATTTGATTATATAATTATTTAGTTAGTTTCTTATTCAAATTTATGAATACTTAAATTGACAAAAAATGTTGAAATCCAAAATTGTTATCTAAATTTAGAATATTTGATTAACTACATAATCTCAAAAAGGGTATACTTTTATAGTATACCTTATTTTATTCAAAAGAATTAAACTATTATTTTTGATTTAAAGAGAAAAAATTATATACTTTTATAGTATACCTTATTTTTATTTACAATAATCAAACACTATTTTTTATTTAAATATTTTGCCCTACTTAGTTGCAACTCCTTTTATCTTCCTATAAATATAATAATTTGATTATTAATTTGAATGAGAATTATAAGGAGATTGCACTCCTAATAATAACAGACAAGGTTGAATGGATATGAACCCTAAGGGGTTTTTTGAAACCTAGTTTTCGGCTGAGGGTAACGCATACAATGTGGACAGTGAATTACAATCCTCTCTTTGGAGGTAGTGGAGGAAAAAGGGTAATAGGATGGGAAGCCAATATTCAATTCTGAGGAGTACAATCCACCAAAAAGAATTGCTTAACTAGATAAATCCAATTATGAACTCAAGCCACCTTGTAAAAGCATATGAGGTTGTGTAAGGATATGCTTTAGAGTGATTGACTGGTTATCTCTTGGCATTTGTTTGGTTGAGATTAAGGCTTGTGCGAGAACATGTATTAATAAAACATTTCTCTTAATTTGCTCATCTTCATACATTGCTTTACTTATGTGCCTTATAATTTCATTTGATCTTCATGAATTTCCTTATGACTTGATTTCTAAATAACTCTTCCATTATACCAATATCATTTCCTTTAGTACCATTCTCCATTGTAATACTTTGAAAATTAAAAAATAAAATAAATATTCTTTATATCTTCTCTCTCTCTCTCTCTCTCTCTCTCTCTTCCTCTCTCTCTTTTTCTTCAACTTCCCATTTCTTTTTTTTTCAGATTTTTTCAGTTCTCTTCATCATCTTCTTAAGCAACATACTACTAGCTACTAGTCAATCATTCCATGAAATGGAAAAACACTAGTAATAATATATCACAAATAATGGCCCCCAACACAGCTTCAAGAAAAATACCAAGATCAAAAACCTTACTGGATAAAGCACTAATAATAAATCCAAAGAATGCTCCAACTATAAGAGCATTTAAAGTTATATTATGAAGAGTCCCAAAACATATATTCAAAAATATGTAGTCAAGTGTTTATTGGCAACATATTTAGTTATTAACAGCATAGCTAGAACTTAAGCTATTGGGAAGTTTAGAACAAGAAAAAGCAAATTACAATAATATAAGAAAGTGCAATAAGCTGTAAAAAGTATAACTAATTTTTGACAGTGGAAAATAGAGGAAATGTAAAGAACTTTTGCTAACATTATTCAACATCTGAAAGGGCTATTTATATGCTTACAAGAAACTGAACAAGCCTAAAATTTCTCAACTACAACCAGATTTATTGACACGATCTTTGACTAACGATAAAAACATGGAATACAAACTTGAAACTTCAAGGACTTAGTTAAGTTGAAAATTAAAAACATGTTAATTTGAATCAACCTTCAACACTCCCCTTTGATTCAAAATTGTAAACACCAAGTAATGATCTGATGTAATATCCTAGTTCGATTATTGTACTGTGTAATATGTTGCACATGTATTTTATAGAATATGCTCTATTTCTGGTACACTAAAGTGATTTAAGCGTTTAAATGTATTAATGAGGTTATAATGGAGATCACAAATATACCATAGATGGTTTTAGACTCGACCAAAAATATCTCGAAGAATTTTTGAAAACTCTGAAAAGCTACGGAATGAGTCCGAATGAGCTTTAAAAGGCCTGAAATGTGTTTTGCAGATTTAGGTGACCCTTTTGAATGAAATCCATATGATTTTGATGAGATTCAATAATTTCTGGATTCAATCCGAAAATTCTTCTGAGTAACTGAAAAGTTGCCAAATAATTTCAAAATATAATAAAAAGCTTCAAAATTAGGATTGGAGTTCCTAGGAACTAAAACATGTCAAAATGGAGGTTATTTGAATAGAATTCGGGTAATATGAAATTATTGGACTAAAATGCCCTCTTTGGAAAATAATGAGTATTGATTATTTTAAACCCATTCAAAAAAATTAAGTGTCCAATCAATAAGAATTGACCCTAATTAGAGTATTTCATGGTCAATTGGAAATTAAGATGGTTATGGAATGTTTTAAGAATTTAATTCAGTTAGTTGATGAATTAAATTCAATAAAGGACAATTTGGTCTTTTTACATATCATTAAAGGGCAATTTGATCTTTTTGTATAAAATGGTGTACGTGGATTAATGAGTCACACCTAATGACCAATTAGAAGCTTTCTTAAGGGTTAATCATGATTAATTGAATGGTGATGAGTCATTAAAAAATGGCCAAGAAGATGCCATATTAAAGGAGTAAAGTAAGACCAATTGCTTCCTTCTTGCAACACATACATGAGAGTGAAACAAAAGAAGAAAAAGAAGAGAAGAAAGAGTGAAGTTTTGGCCAAGGAGAGAAGAAGGAGGATGTAGCATATTTTTGATAGGTTTCGGATCATGAATTGAAGAGAGCCTGATCAAAATTAAGTGTTCTTCAATGGTCCAAAAGATTGAAAGAAAGTGGTAAGTTTCCTAACCTAAATTTCTAGTTTTGGGGCTTTTGATTGGGATAGATTCATGTAAGATAAATGGTTATTTTTGACTTTCCATAGAGTAGATAATAAGTTTGGAAGAATTTAAGGGTTGAATATAATAAGAGAAAGAGTTATGTTTAGTGAAATTTTGCCTTTGATTATTGGATTACTTGAACCAGCTCTATTGTTTTCACCATAACTCGGGATACAAACCTCCAAAATTGGGTGATTCTAATTGAAGATGAAACTTAAGATATATTACTAAAAATATCTAGAAGAGACCTAGACCTAATTCAGGATGAATGATATTGAAATTTGAGATCAAAAGTGGTAACCTGATACTAACCCTACGTTGAAATAGCTTATGATATTTGGTACATTTTTCATGAATTAGAAGTTGAAATGACAGGATTTTTAAGATATAGAAACTAGATATATAGGGGGAAAATGTATAGAAGACCTAAAAACCTAATTTGAACGTTTATAATGCAAAAAGTAAGGAAAAAATGGAGGTATGGATTTTAGACATAGGTCATAACCTTGACTCATCGTGCATGATCATGATATGGTGAATTAAATTATGTGAGATTGTGTTTTGAAGAAATTAGTAAGTTATAATAGGTAAAATATGATATTTAAGTGAATTTTGAAGTTATATTTGGAAACAAAGACCAATAGGTTAGCTTACGGAAGTAAGAAAAATATTTTTAGCATACGTGTTACACAATTAGATACAAATCTCGACTTCTTTATACCTTATTTCCTAATTTGGAAATAAATGCCTAAGAAAAATGTGCTTTATGTAGGTAAAGGAGAGGCATAGAAAACGTGAGTGTACTTGGAGATAAGTTCACAAAACAGTTAGTGTACTTTAACTGTTTTATATGACTTATTTCTTTGTAAATGAATTGATGACATATGAATGTTCTTTAAATTGAGTTTATGTAAATGATTTTGATTTGATCATGAAATGAATATTTATACTAAGTTTTAAGTAAATGATATTTTACAAGTGAATATTGCTAGCATAAGTTTTAAATTGAAAGTTAAATTTTATATGATTGGGAGTTACATTGAAATAATTCAATTGTGAATCCTCCCATAATTAATTAAGAAAATAAGATTTGTAAATGTAAGAGTTGCTTTTGCTTATGGTACATCGCTAGGCTTTATACATGTTATTATATCGGTATATTTATAACAGTTAATTTATTACAGGTAAGCGATGTAGAACCAGCCCCATAAATAATGGTTAACTAGTCACAGGTAAGCGATGTAGAACTAGTTTCGTGACTTGTTACAAGTAAGTGATGTAGAACTAGCTCCATAAATAGTGGTAGTCATAGGTAAATGATGTAGAACTAGCTCCGTGACTTTAGGCCTAGTGTACTGTGTGATAAAGAAACTAGTGGTGGGCTATATTGAGTAAGAAAAGTCATGTAATAATAATGTCGTCACTATTTATTTTTAAAAGTTATTTGAGAGGTACCATACAGTACCAATTCTAGTGGTTGGCTTATTTGTAGTATAAAATTTTTAGAAAACTTATTGTCAACACTATTTATTGATTAAGGAAAAAAGGGAAAAGGAAAATCTTATATTATGAGTTTAATTTCAAAATGACATTTCAAAATAGTAATTTCAGAAAAATGAAGTTATGTTTTATGGCATGTTATTGGATTACCAGAGTTTACGGTGCACAAGTGAATTGTTATGATAATTATTTTACCATAAGCTTTATAATCGTATGAGAATATTTCAGTTATGTTGTTATAAAAGTTTAACCTTTAGTAAACTGATTACACTCACTGAGCTTATTTAGCTCACCCTTATTTTTATGTTTTAAACAAACCACCCCAAGTATGTGTATAGATGCTGTAGTAATTGGGACTTCATCATAGGATTAGTTGTATCGTCAGGTGTTGTTGTGTTTATCTTATCTTTCTTATGTATGTGTTTGCTTGAAATTGGCTTAGTTGCTTTTATATATATTGTAAAGTATTTTTTGGAAAAGGTTTAAAAGTGTGATCTTGTAAACATCTTTGGGATTGTAAATCTCTTTTTCTTAATGAAATATGAGGTTTGATCCTCAATAATGTTTTAAAAATGTTGAGAATTGTATGTTTGTGATTGCTTGTGATGTGGGCCTGAGGTCCCATTTCAGAAGTTGAGATGGTATATGAAATATTAGAAGTATTTTAAAATGTGTTTTACAGGTTTTTGAAAAATTTGAAAAGTCAAAAAGCAGTCGTTATGCTATCCAAATTTTCAGTAAAATGACAATATTTTCCTTACTTTCAATTATTAAAGTACAAAAAAGTTTTAACTAATTGAGCAACTTGGCTTTTTGGGAACCCTTCAATCGAGTCAAATATCAATTAGAGGGTTACCGTGGGGTCACCAGGAGGGCTCCACTCGAATTCCAAAAGGAGAACTCTAGGTTAGGTTCTTTCATCTAAAATAAAGATGCTTTTGAGTTGAGAGAGCTTTTGTAAATATATCTGCAATTTGTTCATGAGTGCTGCAAAACTTCAAAGTTATTGAACCATCTACAACCAAATCTCTTATAAAATGAAACCGAATGTCAATGTGTTTTGTTCTTTCATGTAATGTTGGATTTTTTATTATTGCAATAATTGATTTGTTATCATAGTAAATTTTAGTTACCTCCTTTTGTTCTTGATTCATATTAGCAAGTAACCATCAAAGACATATTGCTTGACAAGTTGAAGCAGTGGCAGCCACATATTCTGCCTCTAAAGTGGAAAATGTTATCAATACTTACTTGTTTAAACTCCATGTAATTTCTCTTAACCCAACACCAAAAACATTGCCTGAATTACTTCTTCTATCATCTAAAGAACCTGCCCAATCACTATCAGTGAAGCCAATAAAAATAAAATTAGAAAGATTACAATAACAAATTCCATAATCTGTTGTTCTAGCTATGTAACACAAAATTCTTTTAGCAACTCTAAACTATTGTTTTGTTGGATTATGCGTAAACCTAGAGACCACACCAATAGAAAATGCAATATTGAGACGAGTATGAGATAAATAAATTAGATCACTGACCAAACTTTTGAAACTCCTTTCACCTACTTTTTTTATATTGATAAGATGTTATCTTAATATATTAATTGATATTATCTATTTTTTGATTTATTTTAGTACTTAACTATGAAAATTAATGTTTGTTTTGTTTTAGTGATGAAAAGTGGAGATTGCATCAAATTGGGACATTATTGATGATAATCACGAATTTTGGATGAAGTGAAGAGATTGGTGTAGTGGATAAGAGTGATCACTTGAAGAGTTAGAGTTTAACTTGGAAACTTCTTTCTATCCTTATCATATAGGAATTTGAGTTTCTTTTAGATAGACATCTTTGCAAGGTAGAATTAGATTAGGATTAGATCAGGAAAACCCTAGAAAAGGGACTTTCCTCACAACAAAATGAATAGTTATCTCCTTACTTTCTCTCAATTATTTGGCTTTCTTTTATTTTTGTCAGTAGAGCAAAAGTCAAGTGTGGCTAAAATCAATTATTACAGGATTTGACACTCTAGTTGTAACCTTGTGAGGTTTTGTTCTTAACTTTTATCCATGTTTTAATTCAAGTATTTTTTTTATTTTGATTTCTTATATTTGATGAATGATTAATATTGGTTAACCTGGCAATTTAATTTAGTGTTGATTATTCTATTGTAATTTATGTTTAATGATCTGTAATTGTCACGGAGGATTAGTACAAGTAGTAAACAGGTTATTTATGAAATTGCATATTTAGCTTATGATAAACAAGAAAACTAAATTGAATAGTTACAGTTATCTCGATTATTTAATTTAAGGTTTAGTCTTTTTCACTAAACTTATTATTATAATTTATTTGATATAGAATGCTATTGAAACCTAGTCAACGAATGGTAATTTGTGGTTTGGATGCTAGGTTTGAACCAATTAATTTAGGAAATTTTGAGACTTGTGTACGACTATCCTAATATGTTTCAAACTAATTACTTAAATGGGGAAAAATATTCTTTTAAAACCAATGATCAATGTTACAATTAGATGAGATCTTTCCCTTGAATCAGAGTTGCATAGTTTTAAATTTATTTTATATTTCGTTAATTTATTTTTATTCCTTTAAATTAATTAATTAATCCAAATCCCCTAAGATGTCAATGGGTTGGGCCAGGTGGGGCTATGGTACCACAACCCATTCTTATTTTTTCAAAAAAATCTGATAACATGACTTAATGTTTGACAAAATGACGTCGTTTTTTATGTTTCGATTAGGCCACAACATAGCCCAACGGGCCAAGGTCGGCTGAATCATTTTGGCTTTTGACCTAGTCAACCTGGGCCAAGATTATCATCCCTACATTCACCATGTTATTTTGTTATTTGAAATTAAGAAACTAGTGTTTAGTTCTCTAGGGATTCGACCTGGTTCCATAACTACTACAAGAAGTTTGAAGAATCATAATTATTTTAGGGGCTCCAATAACCCAACCAAAATTTGGCGCTATTATTGGGAAAATATTTCAAGTTTCTTAGTTTCGTTGTGTTGTTTTACGGTTACTGCTAATCTTGTTTCTTGTATGATTTGTGCTTCTCAGATACGTGAATTACAGTATCATCTAGAAATTGAGAAGACAATGTGTTGTTTGAGAACAAAGACTAAGCAAAGAAGCAGTCATTTACCTTCAGAAGTAAAAGTTGAAATAGATCTAACAATTGGTGAAGACTCTAATTTTCAAGAAGAGGACAAAAAGATGGAAAATCTCAAACCTAGAATGTTGAGGGAGTTAGCGACACCTAATTTGAATCAACAACACTTATGCATACAATTTTCATAAGTTGAGGTAGATTTCAAATTTAAATCTGATTTGATTCATTTACTGCTTATTTTTTGTGGTCTTACAGGTGAAGATCCACATAAACAGCTAAAGGAATTTCATATTGTTTGCTTTGGAATGGAATCATAAGGGGTGACAGAAGAGCAAATTATTATCAAAGCCTTTCCGTTCTTATTGAAAGATAAGGCAAAATATTTGTTATATTATCTTCCTCCTAGCTCAGTGACAATATGGAATGAAATGAAAAGAATGTTTCCAGAGAAGTTCTTTCTTACATTAAAAGTAACAAATATCAGAAAGGAGATATATGGGATAAGACAAATTACTGAAGAAACATTATATGAATATTGGGAAAGGATTATGGAGTTATGTGCCAGCTATCCACATCATCAGATTCCTGATCAACTCTTGATTTAGTATTTTTGTAAAAGACTATTACCAATGGATCAGAGTATGGTCCATACAACTAGTGGAGGAGCTTTGGTAAATAAAACACCTAAAGCAGCTAGACAATTGATATCAATTATGGATGAAAACTCTCATTATTTTGGAAAAGAGATGGATGGAGTTGTTAAGCATTTGAATGAGGTAAGTAACATGCACCATAAGGATAAAATTTTAGATTTAATTACTCTGGTTCGTCAAATAGACGTAGGTCATTGCAATTGATAAGAGTGTGTGGAATATGCTTATTCTTTGAACATCCTACGGATATGTTCCCTACATTACAATAAGATTTCCTTCAAGAAGTTCACGTAGTAGGGGACTTTCCTAGTCAACCTCAACAAAAATTTCACCCTTATTCCAATTACTATGATATGGGATGAAGGGACCATCCAAACTTGAGCTATAGATATCAAGGAGGGCAACAATGATATCAATCTAATAATTTTAAACATCATCAAGCCCCTACATATGCTCAACCTCAATCTTCAAATTCAATTATGTCTGTAGAAAATTATTAAGGTAGTTATTAATAATACTCATCAATTTCAATATAAAATAAGAGCAAGCCTTCACAACTTAGGAAATCAAATCACTCAATTAGCTACCTCTATAAGTAAATTGGAAGTACAAGCACCAAGAAAATTACCTTCCCAATAGTGGTGAATCCTAAAGGAGAATATGAGTGCAATTAATAAGTGGTAAGGAAATTCAGTCTGGAACTTCTATACCAATGGTGGTAGAAAAGCACGATGATGGAGAAAAGAAGGAAGAACTTCCAACTCAAGAATAGATAAAGGTTAAAAAAAGATTTATCTTTATCAATATCAATTAATGCACATAGCAGGTTGGCTAAACTAAAAGAAGATGAACATGAAAGAGAGATCCTAGGAACCTTCAAAAAGGTGGAAATCAATATACCACTCCTTGAAGCCATCAATTAAGTTTCAAAATATGCAAAATTTTTAAAAGATTGGTGCACAAATAAATGAAGTTAATGGACAAGTAAAGACTAATTTTGGGTAAGAATGTATCGATTGTGATAAATAGATAATTACCAGAAAATGCAAAGATCTAGGTATGTTTACACTTCCATGTGTTATTGGTAATAAGAAAATTAAGCAGGACATGCTAGACTTAAATGCATCTATTAATGTCATTCCATATTCAATTTATCGAGCTCTAAATCCAAATTATTTACAAGAAACTAATGTGATTATTCAACTTCCTTATTGTTCGTATGTGCGTCCTATTGGTGTTATAGAAGATGTTTTATTCCAAGTTAATAGTTTGATATTTCTAGTGGATTTTTACATTTTGAAAATGGATGGAGACAATGTTGAACATTCAGCATCAATTTTATTGTGTAGGCCATTTATTAATACGGATAAGTTGAAAATATAAGTGGATAAAGGTATTCTTTCAATTGAGTTTGATGAGAAGGTTGTAATGTTCAATATTTTTGAAGCACTCGAATGACTTTCAATTCATTTATCATATGAATATTTTGGATTCATTTGTACAGGATATGTTTAAAGAAAAAAGTGTTAAAGATGAGTTAGAGTTTAAAGCTAAATCAAAAGTGAAAAAGCAAGTTGATGAAACTTGTGAAGTTGTCGAATCATTGTCAGCAAGGTTAATAGATTCAGAAACTTTGAATAATGAACTTATTATAGCTCACAAGAAAATCTTACCTTCTGTTTTGTAGGCTCCAAAGATGGAACTGAAGGTATTACCTAATCGTCTAAAGTATGTCTATTTAGGTGATGGAAAGTCATTACCTACAATCATTTTAAAATGGTTGATTATAGAGCAAGAGGAAGGGCTAGTAACACTACTTAAAGAGTACAAAACTAAAATTACGTAGAAGTTGGAGAGAAAAAAGCCACATCGAGCATAACAACATTAAGCAATTGCACTTTTCGGGAGGCAATCCAGAATATGATAGTTTTTATTGATTTTGTTTTACTTATATACAATTTGTATTTGCTTGTTTTTGAAACATAAGCGTATTGGCTTAAAGGGAAAAAAAGGGTCTTAAGATTCCAAAAAACTAAATCTTATAAGGTGAGATCACGTCATATGTAATTTAGTATTCTGGAGTGAAGACTTCAAACTTTCAAACAACTAAATCTTATAAGGAGAGATCTCGGGTTATGTAATTTAGTATTATGTGATTTAGTGTTCTGGATTGGAACCCTAAAGTTTTCCTAAAATTTTTTTAAAAAAATTAAATTTAAAAAATTAAAAAATAATATATTCTCGTTTAATTATGTAATTTCTTCATTTACTTAAAATTTTATTTTAATACTTTTTATTTACTTATTAAAAATCCTAATGTTTGTGTTTTTCTCTTTTTGTATACCAAAACACCCACCTCTAGACATACGCAATGCACTCCACCTACCTATTTCTTCTGCAAAAATCAAATCCAAACCTTTATCATAGAACAATGCACCACTAGCTCCCTCACAAAACAATGCAAAACTCACCAACCCTCCACTCACCCACGCCACATCTCAACACAACATAGAACACCACTCAGCCGCACTACCTTTAACCCACCAGTGCACCAAAGCCACACCTTGCAGGTGAACTTAATGAAACTCCATCTCACGTAACACATCAGCTACGCCACAACATATACCTAGCACAACACTCTAGCAATTTTAGTCTTCACATACTAGGAACCCTTTATATAACAACGTCCTCACCACGCAGTAACAATACAATTCACACCAAATACATGCACACCCATAACGCAAATAGAATCCACCTATGCAATCTATAAACCAACGCATACTCCAAGCTACCTTCACACTCCCACTAGTGTTTTATTTGTTTTTTAATAAATTCTTTTGTTTTCTTTTTAGTTCAATTTTAATTATTATTTAGTTGTTTAAAATATTTTTCAAAGTAGTTTTTGTTTACCTTATTCAGTATTATGGGACATTCTAAAGCTAACACCAAGACCGCAGTAAAGGGAAAATTGTCAGTGAATGTTACTACACACCGTCAATCTACTGCAAACTTTGAAGTCAATACCAAAAGGAAGCATGCACGAATCATAAAAAACTCTTCTTTTTTTTGCCTCCAATTGAGTCAAACTATTGGGACCTGATCTGGGAACCGGATCCCAACTAAAAAACGAAAAAAAAGTTACTGAAACTAAAGCGAATTCAAATTGGATAATTCGAATCCGAAGGTAAATCGAAGAACGAAATGCGGAAACAATGAATCGAATAACAAAGGAATCGAAGCAAAACGAAGCGAAGTGGAGAATCGGATAACAAATTACGAACAACAAAATTGAAAGTGAGTCGAAACAAAAGTAGCGAAGCGAAATAGAATATGAATATACGAAAACGGAACAAACACTTAACACAGCATATCCGACATCCCAAAAACAAAGAACGGAAAACCACAATCGCGTTGGAAACCTAGACTATGACACACCCAAAATCCGG
>JANZLD010000236.1:24495759-24513670 GCA_026413575.1 Erythroxylum carthagenense
TTTAATTTCTAGTCCAATTTCTCTCCAAATTCCAATGGCTCAAAGTAATAAATCCTAAAATCATGTATCTAATTTTCTAGTATCATTGGACAGTCATTTTCGGTATCGGAAACCAAATCAATCTGTCACTTGTAATTTTTTCGGTCCGGAAAGGTATCCCGAAAAATTTTCAAAAAAATTCCTAGATTCTACAAAAATAAAAAATCCACTCCAATTTGATTTTCAAACACAAATAGCACATTTTTCACGATAATTACATATGTCGGGAAATGTCAGGAATGCATGTACAATCATGTGCATATATAAAAATTACAGTTTATGCATATATGGAGGCCATATTAGGCATGACCATGCCGAGATACGTTTTCACATTCATATCCCATTCTAAATTACCATTTTACCCTTCCCATCGGTGATGGGATGTTACAGTATCAATATTTGAAATATTGATCAAATATTAGTGAATACCGTGACATTCAAAAAGTTGGAGAACTACATTGTAAAAAAGAAATTAAAACCTTTAAAAAATCAAAATTTTCACAAGGATGAAAGACCTATTCGGCATTCCAATATACCTCCTCTATGCTACACTAGCAGCTCACAGCTTGCCAAGTAGCTCCTTTCCTCCTCTTGTTGCTAATTGTTGGTCATTCTCTAGTGGCAGTCTCTGTCAATTGTCAGTCGCACCAACCATCGCCATTCATTAGTCGCAATGCCACATCAACTAGTAGCCAGTCGTTGTTAATCATCACCTTCTTGAGTTCTGTTGTGTTTTAAAATTGCAGTGTTGTGACTTGTGACTAATCACTTATAGCTTAAGCCAAGATTGTAATTTGATAGTGTGTGTGTTGATCATGGAACCGTGTGTGCATGTGATTGCCTGTATTAGAGGCTTGTTGGCTTATCAACTTATGAATATGGTGTACCATCTATCATATATGGTTTTTGAATTGTTAACTGTGAATTTGTGATTGTGGGAATAGAAGTTTAAATTTGTTTCATTAATAAAATTATCATGATGTTCACTTGGAAATTAGAATTGGTTGTGTTTCTAACTTTCTGTGATGATTGAGAGCTAGAATTTTGAATTGGATTATGATGTTGAGATTGAGGTTATTCATTTGTTATGTAAAATTTAAAATTGGATTATAAATTTGAGATTGTTCTTCTTTGAAAAACTGAGATTGAGATAAATTGAAATTTGAATGAAAGGTTAGTCTTTATTATAAATTGGGTTATATATTATAAATTGAATTTTGTAATTATCAAAATGGACTAGTTAATTTATGGTTGAATTATATGATTAGTAATTATATAGCATGAATTATAATTGTGACTTGTGAGTTTATGTCTATGATTGGAGTATTTAATCAACTAATCAATAATCATACAAAATAAGTTATGGTTAAAAGTTTATAGTTAAATCACATAATTATACATAATAGGTTATAATTGTGAAAATATAGCAATCAATGTATATATTTGATGTTTAGGTTTATAAAGAAACATGATTTATTGAGAAACTATTATTGATCTCTTTCTTTATATTTTTTACACAATTTTATTTTGATATGAAGTTATTAAGTTATTTTTGACATATTTCTTAATTTTTTTACAGATAAATGGAAGGAAGATTAAATATTCCTGATAATTCAACCACTTCAATAAGATTCAATGATCCAACTTAGGCTTATGCTAGATTGGTTTTTGGAATGAAGAACCATGTATTTTGCTAGTTTTGTAATAAGCATTTGAAAGGTGAAGGAATCATCATATTAAAGAAGCATTTAGCTAGAGTTAAAGGTGATGTGGAGCCATATAAAAAAGTGAGTCATAATGTGAAATAGCAAATGAAGACTTTGCTTGAAGAGTATCAATATGAGAAATATAAAAGAGAAAGATTTAATTACGAAATTGGTAGTAGAAATTCTTTTGTTGGTGGTCAATATGATAGTAATAATGTTTAATGTGGTAGTATTCTTGCGCAACAAGAAAGAAATATTGCACCTGATGTTAGGAAAAGAAAAAGACACGTGTCTAATTTTTTTGCACCACGAACAACTCCTAGAGCTTAGTCTTCAATCTGTAGTGCCTTATAATATAGAGAAGTGACTCATAATATGGATATGATAATGGTTGGATGGCTGGATGATTTAGGTATAACTTTCAATGTCACCTACCCTTATTATTATCAATTTATGGTAGACGTTATTGCCTCTTATGTCCCATGATCAATTGATAACTATAGAGGTTAACTTCTAAGTAGTTCTATTTATTAAATAAAAAGTTATTTGGATGAAAGAAGAATGACTTAGATTGCTTTTGGGCATTCAATCATGTATGATGGTTGGACAAATAGAAGACAGGAACTTATCATTACTTTTTTGGTTTATTCTACAAAGGTATAATATTTTTAAGCCAATTTATGCATTTGGCCTTATTAGGAATGACGATACTCTATTTTAGATAGTTGTTAAAATTGTGAATGAAGTTGGGCCAAAAAATATTATTTAGTTCATTACTAACAATGATTTTACTTATAGAAAGGGATGTCAATGGGGCAGTTCGGCTTGAACCGTTTTGATTGAATGGATCATAGGCTGGTCTGACCCATCCTTATTTTTTATAAAAAATTTACAAAACGACATCATTTTTGTTCCGACCAGGCCACGGGCCAACTCGACCTATACTGTGCTTAGCCTAACCTCGGCTAATGGCTCGATCGAGTTGAACCATTTTGGTCCGTGGATTGCCTATGGCCCAGTCAACCTAGGTCAAAATTGGGCCAGGCCAAAATTGACATCCCTACTTATAAAGCAATTGGAAGAAGATTGTAAAGCATGTATAATTCTTTTTATTGGACTTCTTATGTTGTACATTACATTAAACTAATGTTGGAAAATATAGGAGATACCAGATATTTTCCTATTATTGATGACACTATACAGAAAGCAAAAAAGGTGACCAAGTTCATCTACAATCATATATGAGTCCTTAATTTAATAAAAAAGGATTTCATAAATGGTAGGAATTTGTGTCGTTCTATTATTACAAGATTTGCAACTAGTTTCTTATCACTTCAATGTTTTATTCTGAAGAAGAAAAAGTTGAGACAAATGTTTACAAATGATAAGTTTACTGCATCTTAAATGCTAGGTCTAATGTTAGATTAGAGATTTCTAGAATTACACTTGAAGATAATAAATCTTAGTCGCATTGTCAATTTTCATCCAAGTTTGTGAGATTTTGGTGAGGCTATTTCGTCAGGATGATAGTGAGAAGACATCAATAAGTTAAGTTTTATGATGCCATAGAAAGGGCGAAGGAAGAAATCAAGGTCAATATGAAAAATAGGTCTTCTTTGTAGTCATCTTATCTTATAGTCATCAACAAGAGATAGGAAAGGTAACTTTACTCTCCATTTTTTGCAGTTGAAGCACTTGTGAATTCTAGTGTCTATGTCGTACCAAGTTTTGCAAAAAAAGATGAAGTTAATAGGAGAATGTTATTAACTATTATAACAATTGTTACTCATGAAATGATGTAAGATCTCCTAAGCTAAAAAATGGAGATTTATAAGGATGCTTATGGTGATTTTGGGATGCCAATTGATATTCATCAAAGAGAAACTTAATCTAGGTATATATTTTTCACTTATGTTACTTGTTAAAAATTAATCATCACTTGATTTTGTTTATAATACTACTTTTGTTATTTTACAGTTGCCTAGTGAGATCAATTTGAAAATGGAGTTCCTAAATTGCAAAGGTTTGCAAATTGAATTCTAACTCAATATTTGAGTGCAATAGGGTGTGAAAGGAATTGGAAAATATTTGAATTCATCTATTCCAAGAAAAGGAATAGATTGGAGCACAAAAGATTTAACGATTTGATCTTTATTTGATATAATTTAAAGCTTCGAGAAAAGTATATTATTATCATTATTAAGTTGGATTTTTAATAATTTCTTAATGATTTAATTTTATTGTTTACTAAGACTCTTAATTTATAAAGTAGTTCTATAAATCCAAATTCCCTTGATCTTATCTATCTTTTGGCTAATTGGGTGTTTGAGGACTAAGTTTGATAGATGAAAGTGATTTGGAAGATAATCTTAGATGGGAAATTATTAACATGTCATTTTGGTGTAAGGAAATTGAATGATAGTGATGATGAGGCTTAGCTCAATGATGAAAAGTTTATACCTAATGAGAATTATGGTTAATGCAATTTGAACAACTATTTGATTGAATAAAGTTTCATGCTTTTATTTTTCCTCCTTTTTTTAATTTCACTTATAATTGATGTATATGCAATATATATATAATTGTAAACATTTTGTTTTAGGTTTTAATTCTAATTGTTTATTTTCTCGACATAAACTTTTGTTGTAAATTGTAATTATTAGAGAGTCATGGATATTTATTATTCTTTTTTTGGTGTTTTGATATGATTATTATTTATTATATGATCAAATGTAGCATTTTAAATACCTCATATTATTCTTAATTTTATATTTGTATGATGATTAAATGATTCTTTTTCTTATTAATTGTAATTATTATTTATATATGAGATATGTGAAAAGTAATATTAATAAATATAAATAGGTTATTATTATTTTGATGTAAAATTATAAATTTTACAATATAATATGTTGAAAGACTATTTTATAATTCGACCAAGACTATTAAAACCAAATTCGGCGTTAGTATCGATACAACATTCATAATATTGCTTGGATGTTTATAAATGTAATTATGGTACCTATCACACTCTAACTTTAACCATGAACGACGTCGTAAATGCATTTTATACTTCGTACTTTTCTTGTGTAGAGGGTCAAGCTACGGAACTCGTCTGTCTTTATGTAAAGGTAACTTCAGCTGTATAAATCTTTGTAAGTTTGGATTTCGGTTTCACCATTAAATCTCTTTCTTTTAGTTGGTTGTTAGATCGGAATCCGAATGGCGCCGCGTGCTGAAGATGATGAGATTATGAAGGACGAAAAAAATCCTCGCCCTCTTGACGAAGACGACATTGCCCTTCTTAAAACCTATGTACGTTCTTGCTCAACTTGAACTCCTTTTCAAGTTTTTCTCTTTCTTTCTTTTTCTTAACTTTGCAATTGGAACTAATCTCTAGGGTTTGGGGCCGTACTCCAGCAGTATTAAGAAGGAGGAGAAGGAAATTAAGGAGTTGGCTAAGAAGATCAATGATCTATGCGGTATGTTTTATTATTCGCTTGCCTTTGTTCCCACAAACGCGTATAAATTTCAGAAGAAGAATTCGTTCAATGTCGCTGCTTTCGGAGTTATTTTTTCACGTTGAAGATTATATGCATATATCTTTATTATGTTGGGCTTTTGAGGAGTGATGTTGACGATCTATCTGAAGGCTCTCCCATAAAGGGTGGAAGGGGAGTGGCGTTTTTTCTTGGAAGGGGGATTTCAGTTGATTTTGATTTTCTTAAATTTACTATTTGACCGTGTGTTGTCTTACGAGGCTGTGGAATAGAAATTGGTGGTGTTATATAAATTGACGCTGAGAAATGATTTTCTTATATGTTTGCTATGTTTTGCTTTTGCTTTCTTCATTGGACATTTTGGTACCTAAGCTCTTGGATGCTTGATAACTAATTGAAGAATGCCGTTGGTTGACATGCCTACATGGCTGTTCTTATGGACACTTCTAAGTTTCTTCTCGGCAGACTCTTGGCCTAATTTTTTTTTTGGCAGATTGTGTTGTATGTAAATTTTAATCTCAGCACACATATGTTGTAGGTATCAAGGAGTCTGACACTGGTTTAGCTGCTCCAAGCCAGTGGGATCTTGTTTCTGATAAGCAAATGATGCAGGAGGAGCAACCACTCCAAGTATGAATACTCTATTTTGGTTTGTATTTTATTTTCAATCAACCGAAGCATGGTTAGCAATTTTTTTATCTTCATTAGGTCGCAAGGTGCACAAAGATAATCAACCCAAATACTGAAGACGCCAAGTATGTCATAAATGTCAAGCAAATTGCTAAGGTTTGTATTTTAATCCTTCAGGTTTTCTGTCCTATTTACTTTGTCTTCTAGAGTTCTTTGTTTGTCAACATATAAGTTGAGATACATGAAATGTACGTAATAATATGTCATAAATGTCAAGCAAATTGCTAAGATTTCTGTTGTCATCCTTCTGGTTTTCTATTCTCTTCGCCTTTTTGTCATCTAGAATTATTTTGTTTGTCAACATAAGAAGTTTGAGATACATGAAAAGTATGTTATAATATGTCTTAAATATCAAGCAGATTGCTAAGGTTTGTATCTACATTCTTCTGATTGTCTATCTTGTTCACTTTTTTCCACCTAAAGTTCTTTGTTTGTTGGCATATAAAGTTCGAGATTAATGAAAATTATGTTATAATTGCTTACAATATAGTGGAGTTCTTACTTCTACTTGTCCAATTGAGTTTCCTTGTACGTATATCATTAATAACTATTTCAATAGAATTGATTTACAACTTGGGCACCATCTTGAGAGGTTATTTATTTTGTAATGGTTGTAGTTTGTCGTTGGGCTTGGTGACAAGGTCTCCCCTACGGACATAGAAGAAGGCATGCGTGTTGGGTGGGTTCCTTTTTCGACTTTCTTTTCTCATCCATCCTTTTTTTTTTCACTTTGGATCTCTTTTTTGATAACATTCTCAATCTCTTTGCAGTGTTGATCGCAATAAATATCAAATTCAGATTCCATTGCCTCCAAAGATTGATCCAAGTGTTACAATGATGACAGTAGAAGAAAAGCCAGATGTAACATACAATGATGTTGGTGGATGTAAAGAGCAGATAGAGAAGATGAGAGAAGTGAGTGTAGAAAAGGACAATGATATTTTTCCTTGGTATAATTTTTTTGTGTATATATCGGCATTCCACTGTTTCCTACTTGTTCTGTTTTTCATTTTCCTTTTCCTTTTTCCTAGGTAGTTGAACTCCCCATGCTCCATCCAGAAAAATTTGTTAAGCTTGGAATTGATCCTCCTAAAGGAGTCTTGTGCTATGGTCCACCTGGAACTGGCAAAACTCTCTTAGCTAGAGCTGTGGCAAACAGAACTGATGCATGTTTCATTCGTGTTATTGGGAGTGAACTTGTTCAAAAGTATGTTGGGGAAGGGGCCCGCATGGTTAGGGAGCTATTCCAGGTGAAAGTTTGACTTTAACTTTGTAGGTTAATAGATAAAATTTTGGTACCTCTCATACTTATTTGGTGGATTTGTTGTAGATGGCACGATCAAAGAAGGCTTGTATTGTCTTTTTTGATGAAGTTGATGCAATAGGTGGGGCGCGCTTTGATGATGGTGTGGGTGGAGATAATGAGGTTCAACGTACAATGCTTGAAATTGTCAATCAGTTGGATGGTTTTGATGCTCGGGGGAACATCAAAGTCTTGATGGCTACAAACAGGTAAAGTTTTGTGTCTGATTAAGGGCATCTGCACTAACATTGTTAATTCAATTTAATATTGCTAGATGACCTATTCTCTGAAGGGAGAGGGGTGATTTAAATTTCCAGTTGGTTCTACCTTTGTCTATTTGCCTATGACTATCATCTCATTATCTCATTTGTCATTGTTCACTTTACTGAGTTCTGATTTTACAGACCTGATACATTGGATCCAGCATTGTTACGTCCAGGGAGACTAGATCGCAAGGTTGAATTTGGGCTACCTGACTTGGAGAGCAGGACACAGATTTTCAAGATTCACACACGGACTATGAATTGTGAAAGAGACATTCGTTTTGAGCTCCTTGCACGTCTTTGCCCAAATTCTACCGGTATATATTTCGTTTTGAAAGGATACAGACATAATTCTCCTAAACAACTATAAACCTACTATTTGCTTTAATGCCTGGGCTTTGAAGGTTACATAATCAATCAGTTACAATCACTTGGACTATCTGTCTGCGTATTGAGATAGACAAAAAGAAAACATAAAATTGTATTGCGGAAGAAAGAAATTTGGACTTGGAATTCAGGCAGTTTAGGGAACTTAAGCGAGCCTTTCCATTCGTGCTGTGAATATATAGTACTGAATAAAGCAGAGCAGCCTATGGCTTGTGTAGTTTAGTCATTGCTTAGCAAGAAAATTTTATTCATTTGCTTCATTTCATTGCAAGTTGTTGAGCTTGGATTGTTATGCAGGAGCTGACATTAGAAGCGTCTGCACTGAGGCTGGGATGTATGCCATTAGAGCTCGCAGGAAGACGGTGACTGAGAAGGACTTCCTCGATGCTGTAAACAAGGTGATCAAGGGTTATCAGAAGTTCAGTGCAACTCCAAAGTACATGGTTTACAACTGAGGGAGGTTCTATGCATGGAAGTTGCTGATCCATTTTATGTTGGGCTTATGGTTTCACCCAAGACAGACACCCATCACCTGCCATGTTTACATACTCTTCTGGAAGCAAGAACTTGTATGCCATGATTGTCTCATCTTTTTACCTACTTTTGGTGGCAAAATGTGATAAATTACTTAATTCCGATTGTTTTAACATTTCCAAGTAAAAATGTAAAATGTTCACGTTATTTATAACAAAGTAATTAAGCAGGTGAGTTGGTCGGTTGAAAGAATGGTTTGGCGCTAGCTCAGACTTGTATATATTTGTCCCCTTTAGACTAATTGGCTTCTATATTGAAAACAACCTCTCTATTATACAGGAGTAAGGTTATATACTATCATACTTTACTAAATCTTACATTGTTCCGGATTTGAAGGTGACGGTGACTGAGTGGCATTTTTAGGGTTGCAAATGAACGAAGGTTTTATTAAATGCTCTATCCTTTAGTTCAATAAGCGGTGCCGGGGTTTAACTTTTCACTTACTCTCAAAGTATAGTTAGCATAAATTGTAAGTGCATGTTGGTTTGGTCGAAACTTTGATGAAACATACCTGTGCATTTTGGGACTTTGGATAGGGCAATTAATGAATCCTGTCAGTCATTCCTTATTTTGACTTGTGCACGTTATGTTATTATAAAAAGTGGTATCCTAAGGCTGAGGCGTGGAATGAATAAATAAATTTAAAATTTGTCAAATTATTTCCAACTGTTTCATGTTACATTTATAATGGCTCCAGCAACTCTAAAATTTACGTTCATCAAGAGGGAAAGGAACTTTAAATTTACAATTTTGGAAAAAGTTAAGACAGTGGTATGTGAAAAGTCACCGCATAAAGGCTCCTTATCTCAGAAAGCTCCACAAGTTAACAACGTGAATACTAGTATTAAAGCTGCTGCCCAAATCTGCATTTTTCTAGCTGTTGGACTGCTAGAAGGTTTCTCGTGTTTTCCCAAATCAATCATGACTTCGAACCGACACGAACCTTTTGATGGATCGAGAGTTGTAAGAACTGACAAATTCGAGAAGGAACATGTACCTTTCCTCTGATCCATGGTCTGATAGTACATGTTAAAAGCATAGGAAGCATTGCTTTTTGCATCCAGTGCACCACAGGATGATCCATAGCCAAGGCTTGTGCAATCTGCATAAGTGCAGGCATATTCAATGCTGTTTGGCAAATTTGGGTCTACAAGACTAGCATCAGGTGACATTACGCACCATTGTCTTGCCAAATATCTGACACCTTTTGCTGCAACTAAACGTTTCCCATTTCCCATATCCATCTGGTATTTCAGACTTCCATCATAGTTGAAAACACCCCAGTGCCTCTCAAAGTTCCCAGGTTGTATGCTCTTGTTATCCTCATCTATGAGTGAAAATATGTACACATCAGGTGCTGTTCTGCGTTTAGGTGTGCCTTGTCGTTGAAGTATACGACTCACTAGGGCTTGGTTGAACCTGCGAGCATAATCTACATTCGCATTGCGGTCACCATCTGTTGGCCATCCAACCTCACCAACGATGACAGGCATTGATGAAAAACCATTTTTGTCAAGAGCTGAAATGAGGGTATCGAAATTGGCCTCAAAGACATTGGTGTAAGATATGGAACCATCAACAACTGGGGCTGAGGAGCCATTGAAGAAGGCAAAGTCTACAGGGAAATTGGGGTCTGCGTAAAGACTGAGAAAAGGGTAGATGTTGATGGTGAGTGGAGCATTGTTGTCTCTCAGGAACTTGATGATAGAGATCATGAGATCAAAGATATCACTTCGAAAGTTGCCTCCAGAGGGTAGGCCACTGTCACTCTGGTATACATCAGCATTCAGAGGTACGGTAACCTTCACTTGTTTGCCTAAACCAGCTTTTATCAAGGCTGCTTGAATATTTTGAAGTGCAGGGAATGTTGTTTGGAGGAATTTGTCCTTGTAGGTCTTAAGGAAAGGCTCATTTCCTACCGCAACAAACCTGAGAAATCCACAGGTTGAAGATGCAGAAATGCATTTAGTAGTTTCTCCATAACAAAGTTCAGCCAAAAAAGTAAATTCCGCTTCCTGGTAGTAAAAGGAATGAATAATTGAAACTTTTCTTTTACAAAACAACATTGCTTTTTCTCCTTTGCAAATTTTCCCGTTTGATGTGAAGATGCAAACTCAGAAGTATAATTGTCTGAAGCTGCATTATTAAGCTTTTAAGAGTCCAAACTCACAGCTACGTTCATGGGAAACACCCTCCTAAAAGATTATTGGTTAGAACAAGTTGGTGCATACTTAGAAGGAGTTCTATTGTTGCTATCAATTATTACGTACAAGCATAAATAGAACAATGGAATGGCATAAATTCGACAAAGCAACAGAGAAAAAATGATATAGAGGAATTACCTTATATCCGTGCCATATTTGGATATGTAGTTTGACACATTCTGTTGCACCCAGTCCACGGCTCTTTGGACACCACTTGCAAGCGGTGCTAGCAATTCGTTTGGTATTCCTACCATAACTTGGATTCCAGAATTCCCAAGAGCCTTCAGTGCACCAGGATCAGCTTCGAAGAGCTTCACCTTATCAAAGCCATTGTCTTTCAGAAGCTGAACTACTATCCGAGGTGTTAGAGGATGTGTTGATTGAGTACCCCAGTTTATTGCCAGACCCATCGCTGTTTTTACAGGACCTTGGTCGCCTATCAGAAGTATCAGAAAGAACAATAACATGCAACGATGGCCCATTTTTTTTTCCTCTACAATTTGAGAGCTGTTCGATGTCTGAGTTCTCAGCTATGCGTTGTGTATATTAAGAAGATGGTAACTCAAAAAGGCGGAGAAAATGTTTGTCCTTTTACGGAGGGAAAGGGAAGGAATTACATAAAGATGCAACAACGAACTAGATTCCAAGGAGAAACCCTGTTGGATTTCTATAAACAGTTCCCTTATTTAAATTAACATAGAAGTTGAGAATATTTTATATGAAGAAAGGAATTGAGTGTTGAAGTAGACATGATAATGATGATAATGTATTGATAGTTTCTCCGTGGATAGAAAACCCGCCTGGAAGCAATGCACCTTTTTTCCAACTAGGAACTTTTTTATAAAGTTTTGTACAAATGTTTTTTTATATACATTAATCAAACTTGTTCTTCTCTGTCTGCTAACTTCCCACAGAACGGATTCCTGACGCTTCATGACAATTAACAATTGGCTGAACATGATTTATCCACGTTTAATTGTGGAAACCATCTTCGTGAAGCTGATATATGTACTTATCCTCTTTGGCAAGTCTTGGACCACAAATTTGGAAACACGCAATGCTTGTTTTGCCTGAGCTTGCCTTTCCATTAGTTCCCGATAAATCCTAACGTAAACCACCATCTTTGAAATGGCACATAACACTACATTTATAATAACAATATAACAAAAATATAATCAAATTAGGTAACTTAAACTTTTACTTAATTAGATGCCCCGTGAATGCAAGTAGATCCAAAACATGATACCAGGTCCTGAGTCCTGAAGCATTACCCAATCGAAGTATACTCGGTGAAATTTCACTTCCTCTTTGCGGGAATAAAATAAAAAAGGAGCAAGATGGTTTAGGACCAATATATTTTGTATCCACAAAATTCCTGATTTATGGGCTTCCAAACAAAAAGCCTTAAAGTTAATGGACCGTAAAATATTGATATTTTTATATTTTCTAACTTACAAGAAAATTTTTGATATTGTTTATTTTCAAATGTTCCTGATTTAGTTTTTCTTCAAATAACTATAAAACGACAATAATTTTAGATAAGCATTAAAATTTTAAACTCTTATAAAGGTTGTGTTAGTTTAAGCCTTACAATCAGCCAATCGGTCAGATATAATTTTTATAACATAATTATTTAAAAAAGGCATTATTTATTTTTTGTATATTTATTTAATTAACTAAGTGTATAAGATAAAGTATGTAGGATAAATGTATATTGCAAATGAAATTATGATCATATCATAATTATGAGATTCATATTATATTTATATATTATTCCTAAATTGTTATTAATTGTTATTATATTAAGACTAAACATTAATAAAACATAAAGACTAGTATATATTATGTTTCTTTTTTATAAAAGAAGTAGACGATCTCATAGACTAAAATATGAAAATACTTAAACCAACTTGTAGGTGCTTGTTAGAGAACAAGTTCACTAAACTAACCTGATATAAGAATTCCTTCCAAATAAATTACTTAGATATTTATAGAAATTCTCATTGTGATAATTATATAAGTTATTATTTGACTTTAGATTTTCAAAGTATCTTAGATAAGAATTATTATATTTTCATACTATTTATGACATATCCTAATCAAGAATAGCTCAATTAGTATTCATTAGATATAACATAATTTATATAAAGGTAGTTAAGTGATTAATATAAGATTTATTACCCTAAAGTAGTAAGAGAAAATATTCTATTATTATCAATTGATATTGATTTGAGAACTACTTAGACGATATAGAAAAACAACTTGAAATAATTTTCAAATGACATTAATAGAATAAACTATTAATGGAAATTATTGATTATATAAAAACATTATACACGAAAAGGTTAATTAAAATCACTTTGATGTTTTTGATATTTGGATAGTCATGATGCATTACCAGAAGTTAGTCTTGATATATGAATATAAATTATTTAATTATACAATTAAAAATAAATTAAAGACGTTTAAATTTTCTAATCTTAATTTCAATTTAGACTTATAATTTATATCTATTGCTACCATATTTAAAAATTTAATGGGTTGCATATAAAAAATGATAGAAGAGAGAGCATGTAATTTAATCAGATTAGACTTAATTTTAAAGTTTGAATTTAAAAATTATATACGTGATATTTAATAAATAATAACCAATATAAGATATTTTATCTTATTTGGACTTAACTGATCTTTAGTTCTAAGAAATTATAATTCTATTTAAACTTTAATTAAAATTATAATCATATTTAAATTAAATTACTAAAGCGTTCAAACCTTATAATAAATAATTGTGCAAAGGAGCTAGCATATTTTGCTTGCTTACTCCTGTCTATATCATTTGTAGGGTTCTTAACCAGTTTGTGTGGATAGCATTAGAGATCCCTCACATGTGCTGTTATAATAGTTGTAAGAATAGTTTGAGGAAAATTGTATGAAAAAAGATTTAAGTTGTACAATAAGGTACAATTTATGTTTTTATTTTATTGTATTTATGTATCAATCATATTTATAGATTTTAAAGTGAACTTGACTTTTGAAAAATTAAATAAAAAATTTATATTTTATTCTATTGTGTGTGAGTTTAGATCCCAAAAATTAGTAATATTAGAATCAACTTTAATTAAGTAAATAGATTAAAATTATTTGATTGTTATTGATTAAGATTTAGAATTGAAATTGTAAATGTTGCACAACCTAAATCCTAAACTTATATTAACATATAATTTACGACTAATTTGCTAACCGTATAATCAAATTGGAATTAATTAAAGTTGAAAATTTGCAAATAACTGCAATAAAATTTTAATTTTAGAAACCTAGGAATTTTTAGAACCCTAAACTCTAGCCATCTGAATTTAGCATTCTTATTGAGTAATCTTAAGTTACACATAGTTGATCCTTAATTATTTTGGAACAAAAGAGAAGGGTCATTCTTTGCTTGACTGAAATGGAGATAAGCGATAGCATGTTGTTGGGAAAGTTATGGAGCACAGTTTTTGGGATCATTTTCCATTGCTAGTGAGAGCTAACTTGAAGGAATCAGTGGAGTGAATTCTTGGCATTGCATATTGCCATGTCATCTCTAAGGTGCTTCAACTATAGAATGAGTTGGACCTTCACCATATTCTTGGAGTTTTGTGGATGTTGTACTGCGTTGGCATGTGGAGATGCTAGGTTTGGAACCCAACATTTGTAGCGCTTCTTCGATTGGAAACTAGTTGTGGCAGTATTGGTGATGAAACAGTGAGAAGGCAAGCAATAGGAGAAGGAGACAACTACTAGAGAAGAGAGGCAACAACTGTAGAGAAGGATGCGTGATAGTTTCGACAAAGGCGGTCTAACTAATGGGGGAGATGAAGGAGCGTTTCTGTTGTGGGTTGCAGATAGTTATGACTTGTGACTTGGAGAGGCGTACTTGATGATGACGATGATTATTGTTAGCCGTTGGGGTGGCGTCAGTTGGTAACATTGTGTCCGCTTAGTTTTTGGGTGCTAGGATTTTCTTAAGAAGAAACACGCTTGTTTAGTTACAAGGTTAATGTAACTTAATAAAAGAATAACATTTATTTAGAAATAAGTTTGAGTTATTCTAGATTTAGAATTAAGATGTTTGGGATTTGGAATAGGGTATTTTAGATTGGGCTTTGATTTGTTTGGTCACTTAAATTAATATAATCCAAATTTGAATAATTCCATAACTAGAATATGGTAATCCTAATTAAGAATAATTTTATTTCAGTTAATTAATTAGACTCTTTTACAATTAAGAAAAATTATTTTCTTAGTTTAACTAAAAAATATGTTTCTCATTTAAAATTATTTATTTCAATTTGATTGAAATAAATTATATTTACTATTTATTTAAAAGGTTATCATTTTATTTTAACAAGAAATCATTTCTTTATTAATTTGAACAATGTTTCTTGATTTAATATAATATGCATTTTTCTTGATTAACTTTAGAAAAATATTTTTATTTATTAATTGAGAAAAACACTTTGTTTAATATTTTAGAAAAATTATTTTTTTATTTATTAAGCAATGATTTTTAATTAATTAAGAAACTAATATCTAAATAAATTTATTGATTAAATTTAAAAGTATTTTCTTTAATTTTGAAAGTGGTTTCTTTTAATATTTGACAATACGGATTAGAATGTCTTACTTATAAAATTTTGATCAAAAGAGTTTTTCTAAATTATAATAAGTAAGAAGAGTAATTTCTTAAAATTGTTTTCAAATTAAATTAAATATCTATTTGGAAGAAGATTTAGATTATAAAAATCAATTAGAATAAAACAAATCTTAATTTTTCATGTATATAATTTGATTACATATGCATGAGAAATTGCATGTTTTAATTTTATATGCTTGATATATTATGTATGTGCATATTGGATTACATGTTTAAATATATGACATTTTACATGTAATTTATATTTGAATAGATCTTTTAAAATTTCTCATTAAAATATTAAGTACATGTTTTTAACATGATTGTTATCTTCCATTATTTATAAATCAGGGTTGTAATTACTATTAGGCTTATTGAACAAACTTAAATCTACTTTAACTCAAATATGTTTAGTCGTATAACAATATGTCCCACTTAACTAAATATGAGTGATTTGGATAAGAAAATTCATAATTACATGAATTTAAAGGCAAGTTTAAGAATAACATATTAGATATATTTTGACAAGAGTTGTCATCTAACAGATTTAGGAGTCATATAAGATGTGATTGATAAAGTTGTTATCTACCTAATTTAAGTATAATTGATTTGTTCAATAAACTCAAGATCAACTAAATTTTAATAAAATCTTATCCTACTAAAAAAATTAAAGTAATCTCTCTAGATATAATAGTGAGGGCTATTATTTTGAATTAAATAGTGAGAGTAACTAAATATATGATTAAAGTCTTAATCTTATTTGGATGTCATGACATATAACTTATTACTTGCTTACTTTACTTTTATTTTGTTTTGAATAGAAATTTCCTTTGTTTGGTGCAACTAATATTAAGTTTTATTGAACAAAAATTCTCATACAAAGGATAGGTTTAAAAAGAGTTATTAAAGTTAGAAAGAAAAGTTGTGAGCATATTGTACAAGTTGCAAGCATATTGTACAATCATATTTTGATCCTTATTGAGGATTTTGATGACAAAGTTTAGAAATATGTTGACTTTATTAAATAAAAAATATATTACATTTTAGAATTAACTAATATCTCATAAACTTTAATAGTAATATGCAAAATGAATATCAACACCATGATATTATAATGCAAATAGTTGTATAAAGTAGAGCTTAAAAGTATAGTACCTTAATAAAACTGTTTTACTCAACTTAGCCTATTAAAAGCATAAATAAAGACAACAATTAAATACATTTGTTATAGTATGATAATAGTTATCATTGGAAGAAGATAATTGCATGACTTTTCTCACTAATACATTATATGATAAAGATCATATATATTTATACAACCTTTTGAGTATTTGATAACAAATTTTGACTCAATATTATCAAAATTTTAAAGGTATAATAAGAAATATATTATTGAATAAAAGAAGTTGATCCAAGTTTATACAAATAGTTTGTATGTGTTGTATCAAAGAAGACTTACACTTAACATAAGTGAAAAAGAATAGAATGTTAGATAATCTAGATTATCCTTTTATGCTAATGAGAATCATAAAATTGCATACATTCTTTGATTAGGAATCATGTTAAAATTATAAAACTTGTTACTTTAAAGAATAACCAAATCAACATTTGATGAAAGGATGAGATAGTAATTGTCACGACCCGGTACCACATTGAGCCCATGATAATTGTCGTATACCTAGGCTAAGGACACTCACAGTATCCTTAATCCGCCTAAGGAAGGATAACTGAATATCTCTTTTCTTATAACTTGGGCAGCACAACGGCTATGTCTTACAAATCCCAAAACTTGTAATATTTTTGAACACACTTCTATACTCACTTCCAATCACAACTTCAGGATTTTAAAGCCCACTCAAGGCAATCTCAACAACAGTATTAAGAGATTCATACATAAATTTATTTATAAAACATAAGGCAATCAAAAGTTATCTTACAAAATCATAAAGCATATCTACATAAACACAATTCATGAGCCACTAGACAACAAAAATAAAAACTAAGAAACTACCCACGTGTGGTAATTCTCCGAAAATATCAAAAGACCACTCGATTCACTCAGAACTTCAAACTCACTAAATTAACCTGCATGGTTGGAAAGCGGAGGAGGTGAATACACTAGGTACTCAGTGAGCAGGAAAGATATATATCACAAACAGAATTTGATTCGATTCATACCAAGATGGTGTAGATAACCTATAAAGTGAATATATCTATCACATAAAAAAACACTTAGACCTAACCTATGGCTCAACGTCTACTAGTTAGGGACCATATAGAAATAACCTATTACACTACAATAAAAACATGCAATTCGTGACATTTTTTTAATAAAACATCGTGAATTATTAAGACTTTTTGCGATGTTTTAAAAACATCACAAATTGTTCAGATTTTTCACGACGCTTTATTAAAACGTCGTAAAATAACTTCGGCAACGTTTCGTTGAATAAAACATCGCGAAAGTCTTCTGCAACAAATTAATTAAAACGCCGTCACTCACCTCGTTATTTCTATCACTTTCCCTCCTTTTCTTTCATTTTCTCGCACACCCAAGCGCCTCTATTCTCTCTTCCATCCCAACAATGCAGACCGCCGCTTTCACTCTTCCCT
>JANZLD010000236.1:24972945-24995386 GCA_026413575.1 Erythroxylum carthagenense
GGATTCGATCCTATTAGCTTCACATTTGTTTCGTTTTATTCGCTTTGGCTTTCGATTTTTATTCCGCTTCAAGAGTGGTTATGAGTGTTCAGTGTAAAAAGTTGGGTTTCGGGAACGAGATCCAATAAGTAGTAGTAGTAGTAGTAGTAGTAGATGTATTATTATTATTATTATAATTATTATTATAGTTTATGATATAATTTGTATTTATTATTATTCAAGTTTATTATTATTATACATTTTGAACTTATTTATTAATGTTATTAATTTGTTGTTATTATATTAATAATAATAATATTATTATTATTCGTGATTAATTTGAAATTGTTATTATTATTATTAATTAATTTTTTAACTAATATAAATCATTGGTAATAAAATTATCAATGAAATACATATTTATAATCATATTAAGGACCAGGGCATTTTTGTTATTGGCACAATTTTTTCGTTGTCCCTTGCAATCAAACACATTCTGTCCTCGAGACGGAGACAATTTTTTTCTATTCTGTCCATCATAACTAAACACCTCACTATCTCCAATTTTTGTTCCGTATTGTCTCTAATTTTTTGTTCCGTTCTGTCTTTAAATACTAAAAATAGCAACCATGCGCAGCGTAAAAGAAGTGTAGGTAGATAAGACAACAAAAATCAAGTAGGCAAGAGGTTATTGGAATCAATGGATGTTAAATTGCAAATTTGGAAACAAAACAAAAGAATGACATGAGATAACGGGAGGTTGCTTTAAAAGTCAAAAAGAGAGATAAGAAGGGAAACAAATCTTGACATCAAAAAAGAAGCGGAAGCAAGTGGGAGAACTAAAGAACCACCAAATGGGAGAAAATTGGGGGAAAAAAAAAGGAAGATTAAGTTAAGTTGTGTTTTTATTTTTCTTTAATTTTAATTAAATTAACATCAACCATGAAAAATTATGCACACTTAACATTCACGTGAAATTTATAACATTTGATGTGACTTGTCATATTAGTAGTGTTAACGCAGAGCCTAATGTCGGGTTACCTTTACGAAAAATTAAAAATTTGATTATTTTGTTTTCATTTTTCAAAGTTTAGATTATTTAAAATTGGGCTGACAAATTTGATGTCAAATTTGTATACAACACAATATAAGTGAAATGAATATTTTTAGATTTTCTTAATTATAGTTGGAGTTAGCTGCTTAATTTAGTAATATGGGCCCTAGATCATAAGCTGGAGAACTCAATTTGGGCTGCCAATGTTAGCTTAATTGACAATCCCATGCTACAGCTTTTCGGCCGCACCAACGACAAACTGAAGCCGTACGTGGAATCTTGGCGGGTAAACCGCAATACAAGACGCAGAACCAGCAAAGCCCCACCACCGCGAACGGCCGGACCACCACCGCAAGCTATCACCTTCCGTTTCTTTTCAAAACTTTGCTATTCTTTCCCTTTCTAAGTTCTTGTCTTATCCTCCTTTTTCTCTCTCACACTCATCAATTCCGTTACGCTACGACAATCTCTCCTAAAAGAACCTCCAAATGAACGCCGAGCGTCTCCACCTTAAACCGCCGCAAACCACTGAACTCCTCTTCTTTCGAAAATGCCCCGTCCAAACTCACCACTTTCATCGCCACTACAAACGGCGTCGCGTCAAACCTTCCACGAGAAACCTCGCGCTTCGCTGTAACTTACTTGACCCCTTCCAGAACTTTCTCTCGCAATTCTCCTCCCCAGCGGCTCTCGACTTTCTCGCTCCCGCCCTAGGGCTCGCCTCTGGCTTATCTCTGTATCTCTCTCGGTCCAAGTACGATAACCGGTCCAGGAGATTGTTCGACGTCGGCGAGTGGATTCTGGTCACCAGTCCGACTCCGTTTAACCGTTTCGTGCTGCTGCGATGTCCTTCTATATCCTTCGAAGGGAGCGAGTTTTTGGAGGACGTGAACGAGAAGTTGGTTGAAGAGGAGAGGCACTTTGTGAGGCTAAACAGTGGGGGGAGTCAGGTGAAGAGTGAAGAGAGTGGAAATGGTGGATTGGCGGAGAAATTAAAGTATCAGAGAGTGTGTGTCAGTACACAGGATGGTGGTGTCATTTCGATTGATTGGCCGGCGAATTTGGAGTTGAATGAGGAACGCGGATTGGATACTACTTTGCTGTTGGTACCTGGAACAACCAGAGGAAGTATGGATGAGAGTGTTAGATCGTTTGTGTGCGAAGCGCTCAAGCGCGGGTATTTTCCAGTTGTAATGAACCCTAGAGGATGTGCCGGTTCTCCGCTTACAAATGCTCGGTGAGTGCATCTTATTCGTTCGATTTAGATGATTTAACAGCTTTGTTGCGTATTGGGGCAGTCGGTAGTTTCGTAATTTCTTGGTTTCATCTCAGAGCTTGTCTTGCCTTTTGATTTAAAACCTGGTGTTTTCACTGGAAATTGTGTGAACATACTTAGAGGAAAGCTAATTAAGGTGCAGAAGAGAATACATGTGTTAGGATATGTTTGTGATTTCTCTGTTTGCTTTTTGTAATCTGTAGATTGAAACCTTGAGAATGTTTAGTGCATAACTGCATTATTAACGCAATATAACTGCATTGCCAAACACGGTCTAGTAGTATCCTGTCAATATAAGAGATTTGAGTGAGAAAACTATGGATTTGCGTTGTTGTTTGAAGAGTAAATTATAGGTTTCATTTGCAGTTCTGTTAGCAGTAGAAGTTGATAGTAGGGGCTTCTTAACTACTTCATTTATGTAGGTTATTTACAGCTGCTGACAGCGACGATGTCTGCACAGCTATACAATTCATTAGTGAGACTAGGCCATGGACTACGCTGATGGGTATTGGCTGGGGATATGGTGCAAACATGTTAACCAAGTATCTAGCAGAGGTTGGAGATAGAACACCTCTCACTGCTGCTACATGTATCAATAATCCTTTTGACTTGGAAGAGATAACGAGATGCTCTCCTTATCACAGTGCTTTGGATCAGATGCTGACCAATGGTCTGACTGATATCCTGCAATCTAACAAGGTTGCTGAAACATTAGAACTGTCTATCTTCTTCCATGTCTATGCTTTATGTCTCTGATAGCTAGAATAGTCGTTTCAGCACTTGGGTAAATTTCAATATTTCATCATGGTTATCCCTCAATTTAGTCCCATCTTTCTAGCAGGCAATTATTTGTTTATGACAGTAGACTTATACTGGATGTAATTTTTAGGAATTATTTCAAGGAAAAGCAAAAGGCTTTGATGTGGAAAAAGCAATATCTGCCAAATCTGTTCGTGATTTTGAGAAATCTATATCAATGGTATCATATGGTTTTGAGGAAATAGAAGACTTCTATTCAGCATTCAGCACTAGGGGTGTGATTGGGAATATTAAGATTCCTGTTCTCTTTATTCAGGTACATGCTTTATTCTTTTGGTTCTAAATTCTTTGAAGGTTTTGCATTATGAATCTGCTTGAATGTTTGTAGTTAAATAACTAACCGTTTGTTCTGAAAAATATCAGAATGATGATGGGACTGTGCCTCCATTTTCGATTCCACGCAGTCAGATTGCAGAAAATCCATTTACAAGTCTCCTTCTGTTTTCTTGTACACAATCTAGTGTTAATGCCATTGATACAGTTGCTGAATCTTGGTGCCAAAATTTTACAATTGAGGTGAGCCGAACCTTTTGTTTGGTCAATCCATTTCTGATTTATCAACTTCATGTAGGTGCTTCTTTTCTTTCCAATGACTTTTTGATAAATGCCTGCAAGTGTTCAGCTGCATCAATAACTTACAAGTTCTCTTTCTTTACCTATAACTGTCACTTCATAAATTCATCATTATTAATCTCTTAATTCTCCATCACTTTCATATTATTCCATAGTTCTTCTATGTTCCAATCTGAAACTTCATTTCTACCATCGTGATTTTTGTTGCGTTTATGGTCAACTTTTTTCTTTTGGTGAAGAAGTTGGCATAATCCAACCATTCATGCCTGTTAAATGCAGTGGCTCACAGCTGTTGAACTTGGGCTTTTGAAGGGTCGTCATCCTCTTCTTAATGATGTAGATGTTACCATCAACCCCTCAAAAGGCTTGGCTCTTGTAGAAGGCAGATCATCCAATCAAGGTGGTGCTAACAAGCTCTTGGATCTTACCCCAACAGATGCCAATGCCAATGATTATGCCATGTATCCTACAAAGGAGATGTCTAGTCATAGTGACACTGCCGATAGGCTCCACTCAAGGTCCAAACAAGATGTACAAGGAAATGTGGAAATCCGAAGAGAAATGGAAGAGGTTGATGATGACTTGACCAAAGATGAAGGTGCTGACCCTATGGATTCTGAAAGAGGAGAAGTGTTGCAAACAACACGGGTTGTTATGAATATGCTAGATATAAGTATGCCTGGTTGTTTGACAGAAGAAGAAAAGAGGAAGGTAATGTCAAAATTGCAAATGCTAATCAATTATGGTGTTACAAAGTATTGAATGTCGGTTCTCTTCGTTCATGGAACCCTTTACCCAAATTATCCATATTCAAGTATACTGATTTCGAATAACCTGAACTTTATATAGTTATAAAAACTGACTCTTTTATCTTTGGTCATCTATATTCAGTGTAAAAACAGAGCATGTGGTTATTAGTGTTTCTAGGATTGGTTGCAGTATAGAAATGCGACTTTTTCCACATATCATGTTTTGTATTACATACTGGATGGAATTTATTTATGTTTGCTGTGCTGTACACAATGGGGTATACTTAGCTTTGGCCTTATTGCTTGTATTAGTCCATTCAGGTGCGGTTTTAGGGATAATTGGTTTTTATTTCCTTTATTCCTGTTAAATGTTCCTGGTTAAGATTTGGTTAGTGCAAGATCATGACTGCTTTTCTATGCTAGAAGGGAGAAAAGGATGAGTGAGTTTGTTAGAGGGAGGTTGAACTTGATTTCGTTATAATATTTGTAGGTGATTAATTTTTCATGGGGACTATATATGCACTCTAATACTATTTAAGGAAATAGTCACTGCTTATAAATCCTCTTATTAATCATGGTTATCAGGGTGTTTTTTTGGGCATGTAAGGAAAGTATCTACTTGTTTGCAGGTCTTAACTGCTGTGGGTCAAGGAGAGACACTTATTAAAGCATTGCAAGATGCTGTGCCAGAAGATGTTCGTGAAAAACTTACAACTGCTGTTTCTGGAATTCTGCAAGCTCAACAAAGAAACTTAAAACTTGAGGAACTTCTGGGATTTGGTAAGATTCGTAATGCATCATCAGGACTTAAGTCAAAGATCCAGGAAGAGGTTGGAGAAGTAAATGTTGAAGGTGCATCTAAAGATCCTCATTCTTCAGATATAGGAAAAAGGGCTGATGAGTTACCAAATGGTTCTGATGACAGTCAATCCGGGTTGGAGAAGTCTTCTCATGGACTGGCACCAGAGCTTCATCCTTCAGAAAGCAAGAAAAAACCTCTAGATTCAGGTCCTTCTTATCAGTCAACTGGCAGTCAGCAAGTTGATGCTTCTGGTTCTGCCTGGAAGATTGCAAATGAGTTAGGTAACATTTCTGGAACTGATGATTACTCTAAAGAGAAAACTGCTTCATGTCCTGACGGCACTGATGGGGGATTGGATACTAGTGGCAAGCTTAACTTTACTAGCAGCACTGGGAAGGCCAATGTAACTGAGGAAGCAATTGTTGACGAGAAAGTGGGCCAGGATAGTGGGAAACCTGAAATTGAAATAAAGAAAGATTTCAACACTGTGAAAAATGAAGAGAAAACTCTAGTTTCTTCAACTGATCAGAATAAGATAGTAGCAGGCAATATGACTGAGGATGCCCCCTCACCTATGAAATCATCTTCTGAATCCCAATCAATGGAAAAGGAAGGCATTGATAAACATCAGAAGGAAAGTAGAACCTCTCAACCTGTTCTTGATCAGAATAAGAATGTTTCTGATTCTAGCACCCCAACTTTCAATGTTGCTCAAGCATTGGATGCCCTGGCAGGGGTGGATGATTCTACCCAGGTGGCTGTCAACAGTGTTTTTGGCGTGATAGAGAATATGATTTCTCAGTTGGAAGAAGAAAAAGGTGATGAGACCGATAACAAAGATGAAAGCAAGGTTGAGGATAAAACAGTTGATTTACCACTCAAGAAACGGGACATTAGTGTCTTGCCTCCAGCAACAGCGAAACAAGATAGTAAAAATGACTTACAGATAAAGTCTAATGCATTGCAGGATCCCCCTGTCTGTGAGCAGAATGAGAATAATAGCAACTCAAGTAGGGCTGCTTGTACAGGTTGGCTAGAAGAAGAACCTGCCGCAGATTCTAGTTTATTGAGTGCAGATGGTACTGATGGGTCATTGGGAATTGCTGCTAATAACCATAATGGAGGGGGAAAGGAGCATGACCAATTACTTGGAAACAACTTTTTGGCTGATCATAATGATCGACATGTAGGCAAGATTCCATTGTGTGTAAATGCACTCCCGTATGGTGATTATATACATAATGGATACTTAGGCCGATATCTGCTTTCTAAGGTTACAAAGACTAAACCATTGGATTTAGATACAACAACTGCTTTATTACTTGACTATTTCCCAGAAGAAGGTCAATGGAAGCTCTTGGAGCAACTAGGAAGCTTTGAAGGATCTAAGGGAGATGCTATAAATCATAATCGGGTTGGTGAGAAAGTTTATGGTCATTCTTCAGCAAAACTGAATGATTCAGACAACATTATTGAACCTCCATTTGTCATATTAGATACTGAAAAACATGGAACTGTAGGAGAATATAATACAGAGGAGACTTTTGATCAAGCTCTACAATATGATGATAGACTGGAAGAGCTGATGCAAACAGTGAAAAGTGTTATTTTGGATGCTTTGAAGGTTGAAGCAGGTCGTAAGCTAAGTACAGCTACCATGAAAGAACTGAAACCCAATCTTGATAAAGATCTGGAGGAAGTAGCAAATGCTGTGTCATTGGCTATAATACATGATAAAGATCACACTTGGCATTTGGATGGTAAAAATTTTGGCTCAAATTGCACCTCAGAAAAAATTGGTACTCTCAATGGGGAGCACATATTGAGGGCCATTTCCTCTGCTGTTTTGGGCACAAGTTATCTGAGAAGATTCCTACCAGTTGGTGTTATTATAGGAACCAGCTTAGCTGCATTGCGAAAATTTTTCGTTGTAGCTACAGGGCATGATAATAGCATTAAGTCTGTTGGTTGTGAAAATTCTGGGGATGAAACTGACAAAAAATATAGTGCAAGGGATATTGATCAAAAACTTACCAAAAGAACTGATCCAGTAATCAGGTTGAATGCTACAAGAATCAGAGATAGGAAAGAATCTGAGTTGAGGACTAAAAATAGTGATAGTGTTATGGTTGGTGCTGTTACAGCAGCCCTGGGAGCATCTGCTTTACTAATGCAACAACAGGTAACAAGCTATGTTTGTGTCCTTTGTTTATGATTATCATGGGGTTTTAAACCTAGGTCTGCAAGATTCTAGTTTTGTGAAAATCTATGATTAGAAAATAATGTTCCTAATTTGTTTCAAGCATTTACATGAACATGATTAGACAAATCTCTCTGCAGTTCTTAAAGTTAAAAATTCCTTTCACTGTCTGTTTTAATTTTTTTAGAACTAGGATGCTTTTTTTTCCTCCTGTGGTTTATTAATGCTAGCTGATTATGTATCTCTTTTTACTTTTTCTGACAACTTTGGTCCTTATGGTCACACTTACAAACTCTGAAGGGCCAATACAATGAAAAGGAAATTGTGGACATTTCATCCAGGCCCTTCAAGCAGAACGCAAATACTCAGAAGGTGGCTGACAAGGTAGATGAGCCAATATCTGAAAAGAATCAAACTAACAATCTAGTCACAAGCCTTGCTGAGAAAGCTATGTCTGTTGCTGGACCTGTGGTTCCTACCAAAGAAGATGGTGAACTCGATCAAGAGAGGTTAAAATCTGACTGCTAGTAATTCTCATTTAAACAGGCTTACCTGATAGTTGTGTTCTCCTGAAGTTTCTGTATATTGTTGAAAACAACAGGCTGGTTGCGATATTAACTGACTTGGGGCAAAGGGGTGGCATATTGAGGCTAGTTGGTAAAGTTGCATTGCTTTGGGGTGGTATGCGAGGTGCTATGAGTCTTACTGATAGGCTTATCTTGTTTCTGCGAATAGCTGAACGCCCCTTGTACCAGAGGTATTTAAAGTTGCTTAGAATGCTAATTCTAATACCTTACTTTTACCTTTTTCTTTATTCTAATTTTTTGTCTTTGCTATAATTTTACAATCCATAAGTCACTTTCGTCAATATTCTTCATGTAATGTTTGGTTCAGTAATCATTTGATGTAAAATCTGTGGCAAAAGGATCTGTTTTCAACAATTAACTTTATTGGATTTTATCAAGATTAGGGTTTAGACTTTGATAGTTCTCAACTCTCTGATTTTCATTCCATTGCTACAGAAATAAAATTCAACTCCAGTAAGCCAAAAGTTTGTTATTTGGATTGAGAATTTATCTTTTTTCTGTTGAATGATGATTTTAGCAAGGAATTCCTTCCCCTTCCAATGTTGCATTTGTATTACATATCCCTGATGTAATCATCTGGTTTAGTGAACAATTTGGGTCAATCATTTTGATTCGTGTTGGAGGGACTTGAAAGAACAGATTACAAATATTTCATGATTCCATTCTATTAATAAGATTGCAAATAATTTTTATTGAGTTCTGATTCTTTACGATTCTTTTGCAAGGATTCTTGGATTTGTTGGAATGATGCTTGTTTTATGGTCGCCGGTCATTGTTCCATTGCTCCCAACACTTGTGCAGAGCTGGACAACCGGTAGCCCATCCAGATTTGCTGAGCTTGTTAGCATTTTCGGTCTCTATACTGCTGTTTTGATACTTGTTGTGTTATGGGGCAAAAGAATACGTGGTTATGAAGATCCGCTTGCACAATACGGACTGGATTTGATATCACCGCCTAAGGTACACTAGGAATCTAACATTCTATGAAATAGAAAATCTTGATCTCTATGGATTTGTTTGGGTTTGGAAGAGCTTGAGAGTGTTAATTAGCTCGGCAACATTAGATAACGCTGTCAATGGTAAAAGATGCATGTATCCTGACTAGTTACCTATTCAGGCCCAGGATGCTATTTTTATAACAACTTTATGCCAACAGCATGTAGACTTCGTTCCTTGAGTTTGGATAATGAATGAAGTGACGCCACATTAGTTTAAGAATGTTAACAAATCTTTGGTTATCCCCATCACTACGAATAATTTTCTTAGTGAAACAACATACTTCATTTTCTATAGCACTTATTCTGTAATTGCAGTGGCAATTAGCTGCTTCATTTTCAGCTGATGGAAGCTTAAATGAACTGTGGATAAATTTATCCCACCTTCGAGAGAAAAGTGAATTGTTTTAAATCTTTTGCAGTCCTAATATAATGAACAGCTCATGATCACAGGGTTAAGCTTCTCTTCCGTTTTATCTCTTTTCTTTGTCTGTCCATTCTTTTCCTGAAAATTTAGCAGTGAATTGATCATCCAGATAAACGAAGCCTTTTTTTAATAGACTGTTGAGAATGTTATCCATTCTTTAGTATAACTTGTACTTCAGATACCTTAGGTCCAAATTTTGTTTCATTGTCATAATCATAAGGGGATGTGTTGGAGATTGATGAATACTTTTATGACATCATTCAATCAGCCAAATTATTTACTATTAAACCCATTGGCTGCAGATCCACAACTTCTTTAAGGGATTCATTGGAGGAACAATACTTGTGTTGTCGATACAGTCCGTAAATGCTGTTGTAGGCTGTGTCAGTTTCTCGTGGCCTTCAAATCTCCTTTCACCTTCTTTAGGTGCCATGACAAGTCTCAAAGTGTTTGGTCGGTTAACACTCTTGGCTAGTCGAGGAATCATTACTGCCTCTGGTGTTGCTCTTGTCGAGGAGTTGCTTTTCAGGTCATGGTTACCTGAAGAGATTGCTACCAATCTTGGTTATCATCAAGGGATTATCATTTCAGGGCTTGTATTTTCTCTTCTCCAGGGGTATCTTCTTCATCTTTATTGGCTTATAACATTACAATTTTCATGCAGTTCTTTCCCTTTTGCTTTCTGGTTGTCCCTGTTTGGAGCATCCTAGGGATATAAATTGTCACTTTTCATCCTGTTCTGGTCACACATCTGTCTTTATGTGGTTGTATTAGCAAACATCATCTAATGTCTTTTGGCCTATGATTAATCAAATGAACGCACACATTTAGCAATTAATGCATCAACAGAATGCTATTGGAAGATTTTCCTTCAGATGAGTCTGCTATTTTGTAATCATGATGCGTATTGTTCTATGTTAAACTCAGATTGTCGCTACTAGGCACATTGTAAAATATCTCCCTATTGGTTTGCAGGTCTCTTCGGGCAGTGCCTGGTCTATGGCTATTATCTTTAGCTCTTGCAGGGTTACGGCAAAGAAGCAAAGGCAATCTTGCTATTCCAATCGGATTGCGCACTGGGATAATGGCATCAAGTTTTGTTTTACAAACAGGTGGCTTTTTGAGCTATAACCTTAATTCACCGCTCTGGTTTACTGGGACTCGCCCATTCCAACCTTTTAGTGGGGTAGTAGGCCTTGCATTTGCCTTATCCCTGGCAATTATCCTGTATCCGAGGAAGTCCTTCCGTAAAAGAAAGAGATTGAAAAGAATCATCCGAGAATAACAAGAAAGTTTTGTTGATTATCATGAGGACATGTATATAAGTTTTGTTGATTATGATGAGCACATGTATATTCACCCGGAACACCTGTGTTGTTTGAGAAGGTAGGAATTGCGGACAATTAGTTTGGTCTCTAAAGCGGAGAAGAGAAGAAAAAGAATCGACGGCGGCGACGTTTACTAAACCAGGAGACGTTTATTGTACGTAGGAAGCTGGATCGTAGACATTTTTGTATGTAGAAAAGTGAAACGTATGTGCGAGTTCCTGAGCATTTTGGCTGATGGCGTAAATACACAAGTTTTGTTTTTTGTTTTTTTTTCACTCGTATGGTCATTTCCCAATTCCCACACTAGACGGAATCGAATGTACAGCTGAGTTTGATTGAATTCAAATATAAAATGTTTGGGGATGTATTTACTGCGTAAATCGAGTTAGTTAGTAACCTTTACCCTAACATTCAGCATTGAACTTTAATTACCGTCCAAGACACTGTTTGTTTTCGTTTTTTTAACAGTAAGTGATTTTCTTTAGCTGTTGTAAGGTTTCTTCACTTCGATTATTTATTATTTCCAATTTTCGTCACTTTAAGCCGGTAAAAGGCAGAATCACTCCTTTGAGTTATCCAATTCCATGATAAATTTTAAGTTATTTTTAAGAAGTTAGATAATTTAATTCAAATGTTTATATCTATTAATAATTTGTCCATGTGATTGAGTAATCAATGTAAACTGATAGAGAAACTATGTTTGTTAAGTGTCAAAAACGTAAATATCTTTTATTATTTTGTTAATCACGATATTAAACATTAATAGAAATAAATTTTAAATTAAATTAAAATTTTAAACATTGAAATAAGTATACTTTCCTCTCTTTAAACGGTTAAAATTGATACAATCAAATTAAAATTGTCCAACTATTAGATTAAACTCCTGTGAACTACATAATAAAACTAAATGTTTACCCCTACTTGTCGTTTTTAATTTCATTTGCGAATCTGAGTTAGGCAGGCACGTTTACAATGATTTATAATTACTAAGCAAAGTCATCAGTTGTAAGGGTCAAACCATAATTATTAACAAGTTACTGAATGATCTATTTATTTATAATTATCGATTACATTGGCTTTTATTCATTTGTTTTGTTTAACTTTTTATTAATAGCATACTGGTGTCTATATCTACATCTAAAAGCAGTACTTTGCGTCCTGTGACAAATAATCTCAATATTTTGTATGGTGATATGAATTTTATAGGTTCCAATGCTGCGTGACTTAACATATCGGGACTAGATTTGCTGTGCCAGTTTTAACTCAATGAACGGATAATATAAAGTTTTAACGTAACCCCATGCTAGATATATAATGTCCCCTCACATGATGCCATACTTTCTCCTACCTTAAACCCTCTGATGTCGTTTAAATCTAACAAGTTGATTCTCAAATCTTTAACTCTTGCTACATCCTCTCATTTAATTTACCCATTTGAAGGTGTTGATACTTAAATAGTTTGGTTTATTTCGAAAGTGAGGTTTATCGTATAGCAAACATGGACGGTATTTTACCAGACTTAATATTTATGTTCCAAATGCTCTCGTAGTTTCCCTTTTTTTAATCTAAATTAGCTAAATTTCATAAACATTCATGTTTCGGTACTAGTTATAGATCAAATTGAATTTGATCAGGTTTCAAGTTCAAACTTAATATGACATATGAAGGAGATATACAAAAATTCACATACTACATACATTCCTTTACTAATGAGGAAATAACTTAGATATGGAGAGGTGAATTTTGTTCTTAATGACTCATTTGAGGATTGAATTATCAACCTAAATTTTGATAATGATCTATCCACATTGAGAAGCTTGATTTAAAGTTGTGGGCATAAAAATCTTGAAGTGTATTTAAGTCGTGACAAGTAGCCAAAGTTTTCTTTCTTGAGAAAATGGTAATAAATTAGGCCATTAAACACAAAAGCAAAATGTACACATGCTACAAAAAGCACTACATGAGTCTACAATTGCAATATGATCTAAAAGACAATCCCCATTACAACCTCATGCAACTTTGAACCACACTTGTCTCACACCTTTCATATTCTGTTGTAGTAATCTAGATCCTGGCATTTGATAGTGTGTAGGCTAAAGAAGTTTCTAATAATCCGTTGAAGAGTTCTACTATTGAACCGTTGTGAAGATTAAGCTTTATCCTGGAAAATGCAAGGATTCCTTTCTTCCCATATAGCTTTGATTAGAAAGGCCATGTACAAGCTAAAACAACACTTGATAGTGCTATTGGGATGAACAATAGTAGTAAACCACCTTCTGATCGAATTCCAATTAGTTGGAGCCTCTTAAATGTAACATTTTTATAGCAACGATTTCCATGTATTAGAGACAAATTGAAAATGAAAAATAAGGTTATTGTTGCTTTCTTCATCACTTATGCACAATGAGCATCTGTTTAGGATATTAAAAAATCTCAGCTTATTCAAAGTTTGTAATTTTTCTTTTATAACTAGCCATAATATGAAAGATACTCAAGGATGACACTTTTTGTGTCATACCAATTGAGTCTAAGATATGTAATTGAATTGTAGAGTGCCCATTATGCTCGAGGATGACAAGTACCCAAAGTTGAAGTCCAATAATGGAAAGGAAAAAAGACTAATTAGAAGATTATATGATGAGTATTGAATCTAACAAATATAATCTTATGCTAATAAAAAAGTTTATATATTGATGAGTAGGGTCAAATTTATAAGGATTAATAAATTTTTATAGCTAAGTCAATAAAACAAAATAAAGGAAGGGAGTTTTTAAGAAGAAAATTAAAATAGATTAAGAGCAAAAAAAATCAAGAATGTAATTTAATGAATATCAAGTGACAACGAACATTTACCTTAAAGTGTGATTTCATTTTTTATTCTTTGAAAATCATTGAGACAAAGATAAAACCTTTTATTTCTTAATAAATTGGTTATGATTGTTATCATGCTTTAATAATCTATCTCACCTTACTTGTTAACTAAAATAAGCTCTTTGATTAATTCTCTTATCAACAAACAACCTTAAATAAGCTCTTAAGATTCAATTTATTAATAGCATTAAAAACTAGAGAGACTACTAATTCTAACCATAAAAAAATACGATCTTAGTTTATTTAAACTAAAATATATATCCATATCATATATTAAACTCTGTTATTTCAATATATATCCATATCATATATTAAACTATGTTATTTCAATATAAGCATTAGAACAAACAAACAATTACAAATTTAATCACTCCAATTGGCAATAATTTTCATGATTGAGCAATAGGTCTTTTGTGTTAATCAAACAAAACAATAATGATAATAATATCAGAAGATATGTAAGCAACAAAGAATAAAGACTAAAGAACAATAATTAGATCTCCCAATTCTTAAAGAATAAAACTACAATAGACCTCTAGCTAGAAAGAGAGAGTTTAGTTGCAAATGGTTCTTAAAGACAATGTAAATGAAATATAAAGAACTATTTAAGAATGTAGAAAAAATAAGGTGAACTATGATGAGATGGACATGGGGTAATTGTTCCTAGTTTTACCTCTATATAATCCCAAAACTCTATCTAATTTTCCTTAAAATAACGGTTAAAAGATAAGATAAAGATTAAATCTAAAGGATCTCGCTTCTATTAGGATTATCCTACCAAAAAAATCCTAACTAATTAGAACTCCCAAATAGGGAAAAATAAGAGCTGAAATAATGGGGCCAACTGACTTTAGAAAGGTCTATTCTATTTAATCACGTTTATTTTTTTGAGCAATCATATTGACTAAGGTATGGGCACACCTTATACTTAAGACCCTTTTGTAACTTTTCTTATATAGGCTTTCACTCTTTTCCAAAATTTATATCTTTATTTCTTATGTGCTAAATCTTTACTTTTAAGCATATTTTGATCCAAATATCCAATCTACTATATAAAACATAAAATATATAATTATAATCCATAATTACAAACATTTTATTAATCAAAACATATACAATTAATATGAAATTTGTGTACTTATGCATACTGCCAAATTCCCTCACACTTAGACAATGTTTGCCCTCAAGCATAAAATAGTTCAAACTCATCAACTTCACTCCATATCCTTCTCTTTTGCTTCTCAACTCATCCCTTCATAACTTAAACCATGACCATCTCTCATTAACCAAAATCAAAATATAACATGAAACAAGCAACACATATTATAAGTTCTCACAAACTATACAAATAAGCAATCATCCCAAGAATCTTTTTTGAAATCAAATGCAACATGAATCAATACCTTTCACTTTATCCACTTAAATGGTTGATGGTATTAATGATCTCTAATGTCGATATAATGAAACTCTTACCATAGGCTTGATTATACATCACATCTATGCCATTGTATAATAAACTAAATGCAAAAAGCCAAGAGTCTTTGAAAGGGTTATCATGGAACATATGCAAGGTTTGAACAAACAAGAGAAACTTTTATGTTTAAAGGAAATATACAAATCATCCATATAAGTTTCAACTAAAAAATGCTTCAGAATTCTCTTAATTTAAGTCGCTTAACTATGATGATGCAAGAATTTTTCATCTCCTCCTATGATCATGCAAGATTTTTTTTCATCTCTTCCCCTTTATTTTTCTTTTTATTTAATTTTTCTTTATTTTTATATATACATATTTGTGGAGGAACTAAGAATATGCAATGTGAATCATTTTACTATAACTTCTACAATGATACTTTTAATTCCATGCAAATATACTCAGATAAACCTTTAATGAAGGGCTCAAAATTATGAAAAATTAATAAAATTAGTAAATATGGCTCGTATTGTGATTCATATGCCCAAAGAAAAGGAAAAGAAGAAGGATAAGGCTCAAATTGATTAACTAAGGGAGATATAATCTAGGAGGCTTTTTGAGAATTCAAAATCTTTAACCTAAATATCATTATCATTTTAATACATCTAGTCTAACAGTTTAGTCTCCATATGTATAACAAAACAAGATGTAGAAAAATCAAATTATATGATAATCACTCGATTTAGAAAATAGGGTACAAAGTCATGTCTGCTCTTAAGCTCAAAAGCTCACAATGTCGATTGACATGTATTAGATCCTTTTACACTTTTCATCTAAATCAATCACCAAAAAGAATTATTCAATGTACACTTTTCATCTAATATTCCTAGTGCATTTCAATCTACATAAGTGATTCATAATAACTCAAATCATTTACAGACAAATTTCAAAAAAATTAAGACATCTAAATAGATAGGTTGATGAATAAGAACTAAAGCAAGCTAGATAAAAGAATTTCCTTTTGCACAAATTTAGTCAAAATCATAAAATATATAATATGAGAATAAAATCATGAAATAAAGTTAAATGCTAAACTACTTTCCCCACCGTTATTTCATACATTGTCTTCAATGTAACAAAATTAATACTTGAAGTTTCAAAAAATAAAAGTATAAGAATAAGTCAGACTTCCATTGAAAGAGTTGAATATGGTTGATACACCCCTTACATGTTCACCATATGCACATCAATCTTCATTCTAGTTATCTTAGGAAACAACCTCCCTAGCAAAACGTATATAGATTTAAGAGAATTATCTTCTTTCATATCAAGCACTTAAAATTTAGCAGGGAAAACAAATTCATTAACTTACACAAAAACAACCTTTAAGACCCTTATAAGGTATATAAAAGACCTATTGGTAAGTTGAATAACTACATCTATCTCTTTTAATGAACCAACATTCAAAGATTCATAAATAGACAAAAGGATGAAATAAATCAAAGCACTCAAATCACATATAACTTTCTTAATTCCAGCATTATCAAACATATATTATGTACTTGAGTCTAAGGATGGTAGTGGGCCAGGCCAGGCTCGGGCCCTTTCAAGCTTAAGGACACAAACTCTGAGCTCCATTGGGCCAAATTTGTTGGTAGAAGGTCTTAGCTCGATTGGGCTTAATAGGCCTAAAGCTAGATCGGGTTTAGCAAGCTCGAATTTTTTAAATTTTAAAATTAAATTAATTAATAATTGAGGATAAGATTATAGACAATGAAAGAAAAAGATTAAAATTAAAGTTCACAATTCAATTAATTAAAGTTACAAATTTTAATTGAATAATAAAATTATAAAAATTGAGATTTTATAATGAATGAATATATAAATCGTAGATATACTAACAAAATAAATAAGATGAATCCAAATTCATTAATGAAGGAGGATATGATTATAGGAAATGAAAGAAAAAAGATTATAGTTGAACTGATAAATTCAATTAATTATAGTTACAGATTTAAATTGATTAATACAAATTGAGATTTTATAATAAATGTATAAAAACTTACATATATTGATAAAATGAATAAGATGAAATCAAATTTATTGATAAAGGAGGATATGATTATAGGAAATGAAAGAAACATATTATAATTAAAGTGATCAATTTAATTAATTATTGTTATGAATTTCAATTAATTAATAAATTTGAGATTTTATAATGAATGAATATATAAAACTTACATATATTAATAAAATGAATATGATCAAACCAAATTCATTCATGAAGGAAGATATAATTATAGGAAATGAAAGAAAAAAGATTATAATTGTAGTGATCAACTAAATTAATTATAGTTACGAATTTCAATTGATTAATAAAATTGAGATTTTATAATGAATGAATATACAAAGATTAGATATATTAATAAAATGAATATGATGAAACCAAATTCATTAATGAAGGGGGATATGATTATAGGAAACAAAAGAAAAAATTATAACTGAAGTGATCAATTTAATTAAGTATAGTTACGAATTTCAATTGATTAACAAAAATTGATATTTTATAATGAATGAATATATAAAAACATAGATATACTGATAAAATAAATAAAATGAAACCAAAACCATTAATTATAATAATCTTAATTGTAGAAAAATGATAATCCAAATCATTTTACAAAATGATACAGTTTATTAAAAAATAAAGATAAAATCATAATGAAAACTATGGACTAGAGACTAGAGAGGGCAGAGATAAAATAGACTAAGAGAGCACCTAATCGTTGTAGTCAGGATAGTTCACAGTTTGCATTACTTCATTTGTATGTACAAACGTTATACTTAGTAATGTAATATTAAATTAAAGGAATATTAAGGACATTGTAATAATTAATAAATAATTAAATATACCTTCATCTTCGAATATTTTATCAAAATAATGCCCACTTGTCCGATGAGTATAACTACTCATTTCCGCATTAGTGCTTGCAACTGTATTAATTATAAATTTAAAAACAATATTAGATAAGATAGTAAAAAAATAGATGAAATTGATATGTCAAAAGGAAAAAATGTATGCTTAATATCTTCATAATCTAACTTCAGGTATACATAAGGGCTTCCACAATTCGAGGATGAAGTTGACCATGATGAGGACTAATAACTTAACTACTATTGCTAAAAGTAGACTCCAAAGTAATGTTGGATGATGGAATTGCTAATAAATCTCGTGCAATTACCAACATGACCAAAAAATTATTTCCACAACTCTTCCACCATAATAATACATCGAACTACATATCTTCAACTTCGAAAATTCCTAATAAGAGATACACTGACTCAAACTTAGCTAAATTTGCATGTCTTATTGTTGAGTCCTTAGAATATAGAGCACCTGAAACCTATGAGGAAGCCATGAGGAGAAAGGATGAAGAACAATGGAAGATGGCTTGTGTTGGACCCCGATTTCGAAGCCCAACATTCGGAACCATAAAACGTGAGATTATACTAATAAGATATCCTTAACCATATATGGTTATTCCAATTAACCCTCATTAGTCATCCTCAGTTCATCTTCATTCTCTGATACCGTAAGTGCCAGGCCCTATTTTTCGAATCATTCTTATACTGAAGTAAATAATCTATGCTCAACTTCCATCCAGATATTGAAAGTCTTAGCTAGGGACTAAATTAAAATTCACCTTCTCATATAATTTGTAAACCTATTTCTCTAGTTTACTCCAAATTGAAAATAATCTCAATTGGAACCCTATAGATCCAGATATATTCAAAATGTCAAAGCATGTTCAGTAAAATAATACCAGTTCACACTATTCCAACAGATCCCCTCACTTTCCTTCAATCAACTTTTTCGAATCAATTCGGAATGCTGCCAATTTTTGTGGAGAGATAGCAAAATGTGTTAGGAATCTATTGTCTTAAGGATCACTTCGTTTAGAGGTTAGATAACAAAGATTGCGCTGAAGGAATCAAACAAGGTTCCGTCCTCAATCATATTAAACATGTTCGAGACAAATGGCATAACTTGCTCTAGAGATATCTGATCAAGGTCATTATTAGAGGTTTAGAAAGAGGACTTCAATATATACAACTTTCATGAAGATATCCAAGTGAGATTTTGTCATCTAAAAGGTCAGAATTGGACCAGATGATACAAGATAAACAGTGACCAGAAGAAAGTTATGAACAGTACACAGAAGATATCTTTTAATTAGCATAACTTTCTCTATAGACATTGGATCAAAATTATTATTAGAGGGACCTAAAGATAACTTTAATATCTACAACTTTCATGAAGACATAAAAGTGAGATTTTGTCATCTAAAGGGCCAAAATTGGACCAGATGATAGAAGATGAACAGTGACCAGAAGAAGGTTATGAACAGTTCATAGAAGATATATTGCAATTAGCATAACTTTCTCTAGAGACATCGGATAAAGGTTATTCTTAGAAGGTTTGAAAGAGGACTTCAATATCTAAAACTTTCATGAAGACATTGACGTGAGATTTTGTCATCTAAAGGAAATTAGACCATACGCTGCAAGATGAATAGTGACCAGAAGAAGGTTATAAACAGTACACAAAAGATATCTTGCAATTAGTATAACTTTCTTTAGAGATATCATATCAAGATTATTCTTAAAGGGTTCAAAAGAAAACTTCACTATCTACAACTTTCATGAAGACATCAAAGTAATATTTTGTCATTTAAAGGGTCAGAATTGGACTAAACGATACAAGATGAACAGTGACTAGAAGAAGGTTATGAACAGTACAAAGAAGATGTCTTGCAATTAGCATACCTTTCTCTAGAGACATCAGATCAAAGTAATTATTAGAGGATTCAAAAGATAACTGCAATATCTACAACTTTCATGAAGACATTAAAGCAAGATTTTTTCATCTAAAGGGTCAGAATTGAACCAGACAATACAAGATGAATAGTGACCAGAAGAAGGTTATGAATAGTACACAGAAGATGTCTTGCAATTAGCATAACTTTCTCTAAAGACATCAGATCAAAGTCCTTCTTAGAGGGTTCGAAAGAAGAATTCAATATCTACAACTTTCATGAAGACATCAAAGTGAGATTTTGTCTTAAAGGGTCAAAATTGGACCAAGTGATACAAGATGAATAGTGACCAGAAGAAGATTATGAATAGTACACAAAAGATGTCTTGTAATTAGCATAATTTTCTCTAAAGATATCAGATCAAGGTCATTCTTAGAGAGTTAGAAAGAGGATTTTAATATCTACAACTTTCATGAAGATATAGATGTGATATTTTGTCATCTAAAGGGTCAGAATTGGACCAGACAATACAAGATGAACAATGACCAGAAGAAGGTTATGAATAGTACACAGAAGATGTCTTGCAATTGGCATAATTTTATCTAGAGATATTGTACCGAGGTCATTCTTATATGGTTTAAAAGAGGACTTCAATATCTACAACTTTTATGAATACATTGAAGTGAGATTTTGTCATTCAAAGGGTCAGAATTGAACCAGACAATACAAGATGAATGGTACCCAAAAGAAGGTTATGAGGGGTAAACAAAAGATGTTTTACAATTAGCATAACTTTCTCTAGAGATATCAGATCAAGGTCATTCTTAGATGGTTCAAAAGAGGCCTTCAAGATATACAATTTTCATGAAAACCTTGAATATAGATTATGTCATCTACTGAAAATTGGACCAAAAGATGTAAGATGAATAGTGCACAAAAGATACAATCTATACTCTTAAGCATCTCCACTTATAAGGATCATAACTTTCGATTCCAATATCTAAAAATTTCATACTATATACTATTGGAAAGCTAGAAGGATAAGATATAACTTTATAAGATACAACTTTACCTAATTCAGCCTATATTATTCCATATTTTCCCTGAACTCAGAATACGAATTTTTCCCTTTGGAAGACTTGAAATTTTGCACTGTGCAAACTTAGAATGTCCTGAGCATAACCATTCAACTACCAAATTAACTTCATTAAACTCTCAAATCTCAACTAATCTGTCTCATTATATTCAACTACATCTGATCAGTCATAATTCCTATCTTTCTTTTCCATAACATCTCACTTATGTGTATATATATGTATACATCCACAATTTATGTTCAAAAACCATCTGCTCAAGCTGATAATCATCTCAATATCATCCAAACACAATTCATATTTTCTTAACATCAAAAGAATAAAGTTTTACAAATATTTAATGGCATTCCAAGTCTCAATACATCATCATCTCAAATGCTCAAATTACAAAGATTCTTAAACAAATAAACTTGGTTTGTAACTAAAACATTGTGCTTTCCCAAAACCAACTCAAAATACAAAATAAGCAAATTTGGAGAAATTCCCTTAGAATCTTGATCACTTGATCTCTTAACTATCACTTGAAGATGGGATGAAAAATAGGTGAGCTTGAAAGTTCGTAGGTAACAGTTTATAATGGAACAATAAGAAAAATCTTTGAAAACATTCACTTGTCGTAGAAAATCTTCATTGAGTTCATAAAACATATGTTTCACATCATGCGGTCAAATTCTCAAACTACAAAACTTGAATGCTTCAAATTTGTTCACATATGATAAGCGCATAAGCATATTAGAATGGTTTGAGTAGATCCAAAATGGAACGTACTATATATTAACAAAACGTACTAACGCAATCCCGCATAATGGTTTTACGTAGCTATGAACCTATGAGAGTCCATGAAGGAGCTCCATGCCACTAGTGGGCAGGCAGGAGAAGCCTTTTATCAAAGTACACTTGACTTAACTTAGGGGACCACCACAAACTCACATAATCATGTATTTCATATCTTGTAAACATATTGCCCAAAATGACACTTTTCCGAATCTTGACTTTTCATAGACATGAGATATTTCGAAAACATGATTTCATAAACATGATATTTTTTTCAAAAAAATCACTTTCAATCCTTTTCATAAATCATCACACAATTCGTAAAATCACATATTAAAATTTCTCAAATCATTCAAAAGCAATAAATGCAACACTTATAATGCAATTGAAATCATTAAACTTCTTTGATTCAAAGAAAATATTGGTGGCTTATTTACTCTATTATATGTTAAGTCAAAATGACTTTACTTAAATATGATTTTGATGTATAACAAAAAGAGTCAATTAAAGTAGTTAGAAAAGTAGACGCAGCAAAACAGACGAAGCAAAGCAAAGCAGACGCAGACGCAGACGCAAAGCAAAGCAGACGCATACGCAGAAGCTAAACAGACGCAAAGTAGTCACAGACACAGACGAATTGAAAAGCAGACGCAGAAGTCAATTATAAAAGAACAAAGAAGAC
>JANZLD010000236.1:25150498-25160538 GCA_026413575.1 Erythroxylum carthagenense
TTTCTGCTACTATTCATCCTCAAAATTTCAGATTTTCAATTCTCCAAAATCTAACACTTTTACTATTCATTTCTTGCATTTCAATTCCATTCAAAAACAATTCATTCACTATCAATTCAATTTAAACTCAAAATACCATTTTAGGCCATAATTAATCATAAACATCAATAACAAAAACATATTTCACCTATCTTAATCTCATATTACAAATTACATTCTTAAATTTTCTTTCTCTTCGCACATGAATAATTCAACACAATTTCCTCATTTAATGTCAATTTATACTTCAAAATTTCAAGAAAAGTTCAGGGTCCAACATAATCTCCACCACTCTATTTATAAGTTCCTTGACCACTAGGATACCGACCCCATTCTGCTTCCGCGTATTTCTCTGGTACTATAGTTTGAAACCTCCTATCTTCTTTGCTTTAGCTCTTGACCGCTTAGTCTCCTAAATGTAGGCTATTTGTATGCTATATTTGTATAAAATATCCACTAATTCTAAGGACTTACTTGTAAGGGTCCCAATGTTCTAAGAGCCGATTCTCATTTCGTCCTCTCCTTTTTTATCCCGACATTCTTGCATCGACCTGCTTGCACTGGTACCAACCACTCAAATTAAGGACATCGCTCCTGCCTCATGTTTACACTCGATGTAAGTGATGCAAACAATTAAAGGCACATTTATCTTTCCATGTTAGTTTCCTTAAACTATATCATGATGATGTAAAAAATCCAAATATAAGTCACGTAAAAAGGGCTCAACCAATTGTAAAGAAATAATTTGATTATCAAATTGAGAAAATTTTGGGACATCAAAAGATGGGGCAACATTAGAAGAATTAGAATACTGAGTTATTGATTCAATGAAAGAGAAAATTAAATTTGGAAGCTACTTAGGAGAAAGACATGACCTTAAGGCAATTTAAAAACCAAATAAATGCTTACCTTGAACTTATTCCAATGAGGGTGTCGAATTCATCTAGCAAGGATAGTTTATTAGCCCTTTAACACTATAAAACCCTTTTGCTAGCCATTGGTAAGTCTTGACCAATGTCTAGCAAGATTTAGGTGTGGGAAAGACATTCAAAAGAACTAAGATGACTTAAGTAGGATAGATGAAGCATGCTTTTAGCTTTAGTTGGCTTTGATGGACTGTGGTGAGTTGATCAACTTGGTTAGGATAAGCGTAATTTATCTTGGACATCCTTGGTTGAACTAAGAACAAATTGGTGCTGAAATGATGAACTATAAACGAAAGAACTACACCATGAGTGTGCATCGGTTGAACCATTTATGGATTAGCTCAGACTTTGGCTAACTTCACCTTTCTATAGGCCTGTTGAGAAAGCAACCGCCAACAACCAGAAACTTTGCCGCTACTATCTCTAGCAAATCTCAAAGTCCTCAAAATCCCATGACAAACTAACATCTTCCTCTGCCTTTTTTTTTTCTTGTTCTTTCTTGTGTTTGCTATGTCTTGCTTTTCGAAAGAAAGGGAAGCTACTTAGGGAAATAGGGAGTCAAGGAGTAGAAATTGATTAAGAAAGTTAACAAAGTATTGGTCTTTAAAAGATTAATAGCACATTGTTGTAATTGCAAAGGTAGTATTGATGTCAGCAAACTATTAATCATCATTCACAGTTAATATCTTCACTTTATGCCCTTTATATTTCATATAGATTTGTTCATCCTATAGATTATAATGAAGACATTATGGAATGTCGCAACCCACAGAAACTAAGACACGTTAAGAGTTAAAAGGTCACATCATTACAAGAAATAAGCTTAAAGTTGCATTGGTCAATAGTTAACGACCATAACTGTGCTACGCAGAAACAGATCCGAATTAAAAGCAAGTCTTTCTCCTTAATGTTGGTCATCCAATCTAACCTGCGAGGCAAATAGAGGCCAGCTTCCACTTGAAAAACAAATTAATTCCTAGTCAAAGTACTACTAAACGATAGATGTTATCCTATGCTATATTGTATACAGATAGCAACAACGATGTAGACAAGAAACAAACCCACCCATTGCAAAAATCGTAAAAGAAAAACTAAAAAGCAGATAGAAAGGGAAGAGAGAGAGAGCCTGATCCAGGAATAAAAACCAAGGAGAGTTTCTGAAACTAAAAAAAAAAGCCTTATTGTTACTACTTGATTGCTTGGTTGGAATGAACGTTTAACAAGTAATAATGAGTTGTGGCTAGCCCATACAAGTCTCACCTAGTAGTAACTTAGCTGGGTTTAACATTGTGAACTTGAACACTTGAGTGTATTTATTTGTAATCATAATTCCAATCAATAAGTTGAAAAATTTATGCAATATACAATCCTTTTAATTTAACTGAATTGAGCTATAGATCTCTTTTTGTCAGTAAATAAAGACTGAAAATGACTCCAGTCCAACATAGTTAAATGCAGTTAGTTCACTACAAGAAAATAGTATAATTTGCAACGTTTAAAAAATGTCAAAAAATTTCAAAAAATGTCATAGAATACAATTTGCGACGTTTTAAAAAACGTCATATATAACGTCACCAAATGTGTAGGCAAAAGTTTCTGTGACGTTTCCCATAAAATGTATACGAAAAACACAGATATTTCGCTACATTTTAATTAATGTTATTGAAAGATTGATCTTTCTGGAATGTTTTTTGGAAATGTCATAGAAAGTCACATTTCGCGACATTTTTAAAACATCGTGGAATGTTGTTTCTGTGACATTTGTATAAAAACGTCACAGATAGCTAAATTTTGCGATGTTTCTAAAAACGTTGTGGAAAGTCACTTTCTGCAATGAAGAATAGATAAATAAATAAAATTTATAAATAATATTGAATAGTCATTAAACAAATAAGATGTTTAAAATTTTGTATTTTAAAAAACGTTGCGAAATTTCATTTTAATTATTATTTTTTCCATTTTTTCGAAAATCTTCTTTATTTAATAACTATTCAATATTATTTATAAATTTTTTGTTTAATAATTCTTCAATTTTTTAGTATATCATTAATTTTAATAATTATTCATGTATCACAAGAATTTTATACCTATAGACAATGTATTATTTAATTGCAATTCATAAACATGTCATAATATAATAATTAATATCAAAAGTACGTCATAAGTATCTAGTAAATAGTTATAAGTATATAATATATCGATATGAGTACATTTATCTAATCTAAACGAATATTATATGTAGAACATAAAAGTTTTAAGAGCTTTTTTTGCTGTTCAAATTGAATTTTTTATTGTTTGACTTCGGTAGTTAATTGATCCTGCATTTGTTCAACTTTTTTATTCGATTCATCGACTTGAGACTGTAACTCTTGATTAACCTTGGACTCCTCTAGTTCATCTCAAAGTTTCTTTTTGACCAAAGTCTTCCCTTGTGATCGAGGCTCAACTCTCATGTCAACAACTTAATCTAATATAGTGCCTAACACTTTGTTGCACACTTCATCCTTTATCATCAGATGACCTTGTTCAATTGAATTTGCCAATTCCTTACACATTAATCCCTAGAAAATTAAGAATTAATTAGATACATAGTCTCATTTAAGAAATATTTATAAATGTACTATGTACTTACCCATTTTTCTCTGCATTCGGTAGTTGTCTAGTGACCTTTACTTTCATCATAATGAGTGTGATACCATAGCTTCATCCGGTCATACTCTTCTCCATCCTTGTCACTCTGTTGTATAGAAATATATTACTAGTAATATTTATTATCAAATGTGAAATGCCAATCAAAGTAAAATATAATTAAAAAGATAATAACTCACAATCTCATGCCGTATCGCTACAAAGGGCTTAAAGTCAGATTTTGGTCATTGGACACGACTCCTAGCCCATTTGACTTTTTCACTTTTTTCCTAATCATAAACGTAACAAAATCTATTATAACAACTATAATTCACAATTCATAAATACTAAAATATAATTAGTTGTCAACAAAGTTGTGAAATTAAGTTTTGTGATCAAATTAAGTAACCTTTGTAGTTGATTGCTCCCAATATTCGCATAAATCCATCCACTCTTCCACTATTACATTATGTAGTTTAACATCCTTTCCGTGCTTGATATAATGCTTTTTTTTAATGATATCTTTGATCTTTAGACCTTAAAAAAGGAAACTTCTTGATAGCAGCATATATTTCGTTGTCTGTCCTCCTTCCTTTGACTTCCAACTTTTGCTACAAAAAAATTAAATTATTAGTTAAAGCTTTAGGCATGGAAAACATGTACAAATTATATAGTTTTAAATACTTATGTCTAACTTATCAGTTGCAATGTCCAACTCCTCATTAGTTGTTTTTTCCATTTTGTTCTTATAGGTAAGGAAGTTTGGGATATCACACCGATCTCACTCGATAATTTGACAGACTGTATAGAATTAGTTGGTCGTCCTTCAGTGAGGGAGATCTCTATCTCCAATCTTTTACCTATATCCTTATTAATCTTTGCCAACCCATGTCCTTTTGTGACACCCCTTGTCTTTTTCGGATCAGTCGTGGATCCTAAAATATAGCAAAGGAATATTTTATAATAAGCATATAACATACTTTTAATTGGTTAGATAAAAAAAATTATTAAACGTATATGTTTCACCAATGTGATGTAAAAGATCATAACTACAGTGCTTGCGGAGGTTGCAAGTGGTAATGATTCCTGTGAATTTTTACCCAACTAAGGTTCCCTATGTGGCTGACGTGAAACATGAGAACTAATATTGGGAAGACTAATTTCCTTTACTAGTGGCTAATTATAAGAAGCAGGAGGCATCTCTTCAGAAGTTGATGGAGAACTAATATTGCATCGCATATTCAAAAGTTGTAGATACTTATCTTTAGGATGAGTAATAGGCATAGATATGACATCTCTTGATGTTGAAGTAGGCTCACAAGGTGCAGGTGCATGATCTTCTGCTGTGTAGGAGCAGATGGCTCATCAGTTACACTTCTAAGAAACTGATGGTACCGAGACTACAGTTGTGTCAATACTAAGCTACTTGGTGCAGCCTTATTCTTCTTCTTGGTTAGACCAGGTCCCATATGAATCACCTGCCTTCAATTCGACATTAGATTTCAATGATACTATTAATTGACCACCAGAAAGCACAAACTAAAAGTATAGATTTGTCTCCACCAACCTTATTCTTATGAGGAACAAAAAGCACAAACTAAAAGTATACATGCATGCCATTGAATTTTAACTGTGGATGAAAATGAAAAATCAAATACGCTTACAAAAGCAATGTATAGTATGTAAGTTCAAATACTTTGTCCTATCCTATTCTCAACTCACACACAATAACGAAATGTCTCATGTTTACATGATTTGTACTATAATTTATAACATTATATATACATAACAACCCTTAATAATTTTGACTGGACAAAAATTTATGTAAGTCAAGAGATACATATAACCTAATCCAAACTTCAAAATTGGCTTTTTATATTAACTTTAAAATTCTCTTAAAATCTACATAAAACAATGAATAGAAAACTTTGCCTTTGGTCAATTGAGGCTGAACAAAACTTTTTACAATAACAATGAACACAGCAACTAAGAAATTAGATCTCCTTGAACCTTCAACAGTGTGATGCTTTTTGTAATGACTGCATGAGCATCCAAGAAATAAATGATAAGTCCATCGACATTTTTAAGTGTTATAAAACTTTGATTTAATGCTCAAGTTAAGGACTCCAATAGCAGCAATAGAAGCAAAAGCAAAATATATAGAGAAGTAAAAATGTAATATTATCTTTTATTCTTAAAAAAACAACAAACCTTCTTCTCATCCGATGCTTTAACTATGAAGAAAATTTTTCTCTATGTCTCCTGTCAACATATAATGGACTTTGTTACCTTAACTCATCCATGTGCTCACTATGGATGAAAAAAATTAAATCAAGATTATATGAAATATATCTACTTATTACATATATTAATTTCAAAATAGGTTAGAAAAACATACTTAATAAAGGGCCTAATCTTATGACAATTCATAAGCATATACCATTGTGCAATCTCTAGCTCATCTATAGGAAAAGCAATTGTTTTACCATCACCAATCGGCTTACATCGTTAGAAGAACATTGATATGTCACTACCATCAACCATATCATTGATTCACTTTGGCACGTTGAAGTTGGTTTCAATTTCTTTTAGATACTTTAAATAGAATGCACTCTTTAACAACGTACGTTTCAGCAATTGACCCTTCTAGACGTGTTTTATTTCTAACAAATCTCTTTAGTGTACTTAGAATCTTAATAAATGATTAACCATAATTAGATAGGACACTATTTAGTTAACTTTTAAGAGTGATAGGATAAATTTAAATAATACCTCTCAATTAGATATATCCATCTATACGCAACTGGTCCACCAAGTAAGGCTTCATTTGGCAAATGAATAGTCAAATGTACCATGACATCAATGAATGTCGATGGGTATACCATTTTAAATTTGCATAAGATTAAAGTTATCTCATCACACATCTTTTGTATGTCATCTTTATTCAAACTTTTTCTACAAATTCGATGAAAGAAGTCCCCCAGCTCCATTAAAACACCTGTCACATCTTTATTCAAGATGGCACATACGCCTAATGGAAGAATGCTTTGTAACAGTATATGACAATCATGAGACTTAAGTCCAATAATCTTCCTTTCATCAACATTAACATATCTAGATATATTAGATGTGTATCCATCTGGAAACTTCACCTGCTTTACAAACTTCCAAAACTTATTCTTCTCATCAGAAGACATTATATAGCATGCTGGGGGTTTTGTCACAATAGTTCCACCAACTACTCTTTTTAAGTGTAATTCCTTTCAAATGTTCATATCTTCCAAATAAAGCCGAGCCTTAATTGTATCTTTGGTTTTGCCTTCAACATTCATCAAAGTATCAAGGATATTATCACAAATATTCTTTTCTATATACATGACATCAAGGTTATGCCTCAATCTTAACCCATATCAATATGGTGGATCAAAAGAATGTTTTTTTAATTTCAATTTAACTCTCCTTCCAATCTCGTTCTCCTCTTATTGCTGGGATGTTTTCCATAACATATATTCTGCACATGATATAATTGTTCCACCACATCATCTCCATCTGGTAAGTTAGGTATAAGCTGATGATCACTCTTGCCATCAAACTTCTTGCTTTTTCTTCATGGATGATCGTAAGGAAGAAAACATCGATGGCCTAAGTAACCAATCTTTCTTCTTAACTTACAAGAAGGAGTGTGCTTGTTACAAATAGGGCATGCCTTATAACCTTTAGGGCTCCACCTAGAAATATTACCATAGGCTGGAAAGTGATTAATAGTCCACATAAAAGCCACATGCATTCAAAAATTTTCTCCTTTTTAAGCATCTAAAACATCAACACCATTCTCCTATGACTCATTTAACTCATTTACTAGTGGTCTCATATAGACGTCAACGTCTCTACCCACTACTTTCAGACTTGGAATAAGTAGCGATAGACTAAAAAATGACTCATCCATACACATACTAGGGGGTAAATTATATGTTAAGAGAATAATAGGCCACAGGCTATATGAAATTGACAAATCTCTATATGGGTTCAATCCATCTATTGCTAAGCCTAGTCTAACATTAAATGGCTCTCTGGCAAACTTAGGATATAGCTCATCAAAGCTCTTCCAAGCTTCTCCATTAGAAGGATGAACCATCTTATTACTGTCACCTTTAGGCCTATCAATATGCTATGTCATTTGTTTAGTGGTCTTACTTAACATGAATAATTGTTGCAATCTGGACATTAATGAAAAGTACTGCATGCATTTATCGACACATAACCCAAACCTAGGCTCTGTAAAAATTAATTTTCTTCATAATAGAACTTCAGCAAAGATTTAAAATTAGGTAATACATCCCTCAGCAGAGCAAGTAACATGTCAAATGACTTATTGCTCCACTTGTTGTATACTTTCAAGTGAAGCAATTTTATTAAAAATAACAACTTTGAAAAGTTTGTACATTCAGGGTACAACTCTTCAGTTGCTACACTCAACGATTCATGAAAGGCACCCATAATAGAATCTCCAATGCCTATAGGAGGACTCCTTCCATCCTAATCAATTGGACAATCATTTAAGAAATTTTTGGACCCCAAACTTTTCTTAGAAGATTAGAACTATTAAATGAGAAATTTTGGTGATTAGTCATGAGTAAAGAACAAAAAAATGAAAATCTTTGAACCAAGAAATGATAGACAAAAGTAAAGTAGTGAATTAGAAATATGGATAGATTCATGTTTTGCTTTGGTGTTTTGGTGGATAAGAGATTTTGAGATGGAAAAAATTAAGATGAAAGTTAGAAGTAAAATGAAAGCAAAAATGAAGTTGAACTTGTGTAATAAGTTGATGAGGAATATGTATATATATATGTGTAAGTTTTGTTATTGGTGTTCATGATTAATCATAGATTATGATTTTTTTATGAATGATATTGATTTGAAATGAAGTTGAGAATGAGGAGTAAATGAAGTAGAAAAGGTGATGTTGGTATGAGTTGTGTTAAGGAAAGAGTTGGAAACAAAATTGGTGATTGATCTGGAAAATGTTCACTGAGTATGCTTCAATCTTTTAGCCACAACTTTTTCTCTAGTTATCCAAACAAGATGACTCTTAAATTTCATTAAATCAGAGACATATGGATAAATTTTTCATGCAAACATAGAATTTAAATTCTATCTTTAAGAATCTCAAAATTTGTCATGAAGTTGAGAACTGGGTGCAATGCATTGGTGGATGAATGTAAAGTTTGTGCTCTAAATTAGAGGGAACTTTTGGATTGATCTAGGATGAATTAGAGAAAGGTGTCTTCTCAAAAGTTGTAGATCTTTCTTTATCTTTCCAAAGGTGTATAATATGTAATTTTTGGACATCGGAGTTGAAAGTTATGGTCCTTGTAAGGGGAGATGCTTAGGAGTTTAGATCATTTCGTCTATAATGACGTTATATCGTATGTAAAGATGTATCATCTCTGATGACGTCATATCTCCTGTGAAGATGTATCGTCTATGATGATGTCATATCATTTGTGATGATGTCATATCTTCTATAGTTGACTTTCTTCTTCTTCTGTTGTTGATCGAAACTTCACCTTCTGCGTACTATCGTTTACTCCATTTTTTACCCTTCAAATGATAGAATTTGTCTTTAAGGTCTGCATGAAAGTTGAAGATCTCAAAGTCTTCTGGCAAAACATCCCAAGATGATCTTAATATGATATCCTAAATGACAGTTATGTTAATTACCCCAAGACAGGTGCAATATGATTAAGGTCAAAACCCTGTTTGATTCTTTGAGCCATAATTTTGTTATGGGATCTCCAAATGAGATGATTCTTGTCTCTAAATAAACTAGAGACATAAAGCCAAAAATGATCTAAACAAGTTAGATTGAAATTTTCAATTTGAGGTTTCCCAAAAATTTGTCCTAAAATAGGATAAGGGAGTTGTTTTGATGTTTGTCCAAGTATGGGCTCGCCATCCTTGTGGAACACGCGTTCAGATGTCACTTAAGATGTCGGGCATGTGACCCACTAAAGCGAGGTGCCCAACACTTATGGTGTTAGAGCGACTAGGTTTAGGAGTATCTAGGCATGAAGTGGGTAGTCTAAGACATGAAATGAACATACATTGTTTTAAAGTAAATAACTTGCATTGTTTTGAATTGTTTTACAAGATTTGAAATTGTATTATGTGATTTAAATTGTTTTACATGATTTGAAACTGTTTTGCATAAACTAAAGATTTTCAACAGTTTTAAATTGAAAGACTAAAAAATTCCACCTCGAAAGAGAACTCGAGGAGCTATGACTCGATCTAGCTCTCACAAAGGAAGCATGGATGAATCTTATGTCCCACAAGATGTTGGGACAACTTGCTCCTGATTTCGAGACACCTAGTATGCAACATGAAGTGCCACCGCCTCCTCCTCCTATACCTACTATGGACTCGCAGTTCTTTCAAGCCTTT
>JANZLD010000236.1:25280129-25294456 GCA_026413575.1 Erythroxylum carthagenense
TGATTTCGTATTAGAACAGGCCCAATTATTTACTGATATCTGCGCTCTCTATTGGTTTTCAAAAAAAAAACTGTGTTTCCGAGTTTTAAACTGTATTGACGCTCTAGCATACCACCCTCGCGAGTCGCGGGCTCGGATATCACCGTCGATTTCGGGTTCGGGTCTTGCGGGAGTGAGATGCTACATAAATCTCTCTAGAAGGCTTAGAAAAGATGGAATCCTAGCTCAACTCTCTTCTTTCCTCTCAACCACCGAAACCTCTCTTCTCTCTCTCTTTGGTTTTGTTATTTCACTTCTTCCTTTCCCATTTTCGTTTTTCCCCCTCTTAAGGAAGGAAACAATACTTGTTTCTTCCCATTTTATTCTTAATGATTGATAAAAGTCCACCTTGCCCTTCCTTTAATGCCTTATGTCTTGTATACTTAAGTGTCTTGCCAAAAGCACCCTTGAATATTCTCATATTACTCTTTCTTCTAGAAAAATGTTCTCCCTTGTCTTAAGTTTCCAATGACACCAAAATCAATCCATTTGGTTCAGAAATCTGAAAGTTAGGGCCCAAACATTTCAAATTGTTGTTAGACTGAAACAGTACACTATACCCAACTTCCATCCAGAAATTAAAAGTCCTAGAGACTGAATTAGATTTCAACTTCTTCATACCATTTATAGCTACATGTCTCTAGTTTATCTTGAAACAAGAACCATCTCATTTGGAATCCTATAGGTCTAGATATATTAAAAATACTGAAGCATGTTTAGTAAAATATCCAATTCCCACTCTTCCTACCGATATCCTTACTTTGATTCAATCGATCTTTTTCAAATCAGCACAAAAAGCTATAACCTTTCATGGAGAAGAAAAAAGAAAAGTGTTAGAAATCTAAGGGTTCAAGAATCACTTTCATTTGGAGATCGGATAACACAATTATGGCCGAAAGAATCAAACAAGATTTGGTCGTCAATCTTGAACTTGTCTCGGGACAAAGGGCATAACTTTCACTAGAGATGTTGGATTAAGATCATCTTATGATGATTTCAAAGAGAACTTTGAGATCTACAACTTTGAAGAGGACCTTGAGGTCAGAATTTTTTTTTATCTGAAGGGCCAAAATGGACCAAACGATACGATCAGACGAAGCCAAAGGAAAAAGCAGACGAATGGGAAAAAGACAGATGAATGGGAAAAATTGCTATAATGTTCCCTACAAATATTGAATTAAGGTTTTCCTTGGATGTTCGAAAGAAGACTTCAAGATATACAACTTTCAAGAAGACCTCAAAGACAGATTTCATCTTCTAAAGGGTCAAAAATGGAACAGAAGATAGGTACAAATGAAGCCAAAGGAAAAAGCAGACAAATGGGGAAAATTACCATAACTTTTTCTACAGACATTGTGTTTGTGTGTTATTTTGATGGTTCGAAAGAAGACTTCAAGATCTAAAACTTTGAAGAAGACTTAAAAGATAGATTCTATCTTTTAGAAGGTCAAAAATGGAACAGAAGATAGGTACAGATGAAGCCAAAGGAAAAAGTAGACGAATGGAAAACGACAGATGAATGGGGAAAATTGCTATAACTTTCCCTATAGATATCTACTTTGTGTGTTCTTTAAGTGGTTAGAAAGAGGACTTCAAGATATAAAACTTTCAAGAAGACCTAAAAGATAGATTCTATCTTCTAAAGGGTCAAAAATGGAATAGAAGATAGGTATAAACGAAGCCAAAGGAAAAATCAGACGAATGGAAAAAGACAAATGAATGGGAAAAATTGCTATAACTTTCCCTAAAGATATCATATTAAGGTGTTCTTTAGATGGTTAGAAAGAAGACTTCAAGATATACAACTTTTTTTAAGACCTCAAAGACAAATTATATCTTATTAAGGGACAAAACATTAAGCAGAAGATAGGTATAGACGAAACCAAATGAAAAAGCAGACTAATGGAAAAAAGACAGACGAATGAGGAAAATTGCTATAACTTTCCTTAAAATATCGAATCGAGGTATTCTTTATATGGTTTGAAAGAAGACTTAAAGATATACAACTTTCATACAGATCTCAAAGACAGATTCTATCTTATGAATGGTCAAAAATGGAGCAGAAAATAGGTACACACGAAACCAAATGAAAAAGCAGACTAATGGAAAAAGACAGATGAATGGAAAAAATTGCTATAACTTTTCCTACAGATATTATATTAAGGTGTTCTTTATACGGTTCGAAAGAAGACTTCAAGATCTACAACTTTTATGAAGAACTTAAAGACAGATTTCATCCTTTGACAGGTCAAAAATGGAGTAGAAGATAGGCTAGGAGAAAAAACAGAAGAAGCAAAAGCTAGAAGAAACAAAACACAGAAGAAGCAAAAAGCAGAAGAAACAAAACACAGAAGAAGCAAAACGCAGAAGATACATCTTCCCTTATAAGGACCATAACTTTTGACTCCAAAGTTCAAAAGTTTCATACTATATGCTGTTGGAAAGTTAAAAAAAATACCTACAACTTCCAAAAAGACCACATTCTCTAATCTAGCCTAGATCGATCCAGAATTGCCCTCGAATTCAGAACACGAATTTTACATTCATCCACCAATGTACTACACCCAGTTCTCAACTTCATGAAAAATTTTGAGATTCTTAAAGGTAGAATTTATACTCGAAGTCTTCATAAGAAATGTAGCTAAATGTTTCTAGTTTAATCCAAATTAAGATTCATCTTGTTTGAATAACTAGAGAAAAAGTTGTGGCTAAAAGATTAAAGCCTACTCTGTAAACATTTTCCAAATCAACCACCCATTTTGTTTCACAATCTTTCCTTAACACAATTCATACTAAGATCACCTTTTATACTTCATTTACTCCTCATTCTCAACTTCATTTCAAATCAATATTATCTATAAAGAAATTTATAATCCATGATTAATCATGAATACCAATAACAGAATATACACATATATACATAGTCTTCATCAACTTACTACACAAATTCAACTTCATTTTTGCTTTCATTCTACTTCTAACTTTCACCTTAATTCCTCCCATTTCGAAATATCTTATCCACTAAAAGAATCATGGCAAAATATGAATCTATCCACATTTCTCATTCTCCACCTTACTCTTATCTATCATTTCTTGGTTCAAGAATTTTCATTCATTTGCTCTTTACTCATGACTACTCGCCAACATTTCTCATTAATAGCTCTAACTTCTAGGAAACGTTTGGGGTTCAACAATACACCTTTCAAATGTTACTAGTGCGCTACACAACCCAAATGGCATTCTTCAATAGGCAAAGGTGTCGAATGGACATGTGAAAGTTGTTTTCTCTTAGTTTTTTTAGTGCAACCAAAAATTGATGATAACCTAAATAACCATCTAGACAGCAATAGTGAGATTTATTTGTAAGTCTTTCATACATTTGATTGAAAAATGAAAATGCAAATTGATCTTTTCTAGTAATTAGATTTAGCTCCCTATAACCTATGCAAACTCTCTACCCATTTTTGACACGAGTGGGTATCAATTCATCATCACCATTTTCTATTATAGTTATCCCAATTTTCTTTGGAACTACCTAAGCTAGGCTTACCTAATTGCTATCTAAAATGGGATAAATAATTCCAACATCAAGAAGCTTCAAGATTTCCTTTTTCACCACTTCCATCATGGGTGGATTTAAACGACGTTGGGGTTGCCTAACCTCCTTGGCTTCATCTTCCATCAAGATTCAGTGCATAAAAATGGTGGGACTAATGCCTTTTGAATTAGCCACTGTCCATTCAAAGGCTTCTTTGTGTTGTCTTAACACTTAAATCAATTGCTTTTCCTACAAAAATATGAGTTTATTTGAGATAATAACAGGTAATGTATCTTATTCACCTAAAAATATGTATTTTATAGACAAACTCTTTAGCTCCAACATGGGTGATTGAATCAATGAAGTTAGTAGCTTGGAGTTGTTTCGGGATAGCTCCATATAAGGCAATTACTTCACTAATTGCTTGGTTTTCTCCAAATGGCAAAACATGGCTTCAAGTTCATTGTTAGGCACTAACGTTTCTGTGATTAACTACCATTGTCATGTCTCTCCAACTTCAAGGATTGTCTCAAGTTCTTCTCTTCCATTTAATGATGAATTTTCCTGTACCTAAATGTCAATAAAATCCATACAAATAATAGGTTGTTCATCATCTGGAAATTTCATGGCATTGTATATGTTGAATTTAATTAATTCACCATTAAATTCCATAGTCAATGATCCATCATGAACATCAATTTTTTCTAGTGATTTTCAAGAACAACCTTACAAATAAAATTGGAGTTGAAGATCATCGCTTCCTATCTGCAAAATATAAAAATCGGTTGGAAAAAGCATTTCACCCACTTGAAATAAAATATCCTCTAACACTCCCTTTGGATATGCATTTGAACAATCCGTCAATTGAATCACCACATTAGTTTCTTTAAGGGGCCCCATGTTTAAGGACTTGTAAACATCATAAGGTATGACATTTATTGATGCACCCAAATCTAACATAGCTTTTCCAACTCTTAAATCACCAATTTTATAGGGAATAGTGAACAAACTTGGGTCTTGACATTTAGTTGGTATCTTTTTGTTCTACAGTATGGTTGAAACATTCTCTCCCAATTGGACTTTCTCATCAAATTTCAATTTTCGTTTCGAAGTGTAGAGTTCCTTAAGAAATTTAGCATAACAGGGAATTTGTTTGATGGCATCAAGCAAAGGAATATTTACCTGGACTTTTCTAAAAGTCTCCTATATCTCTTTCTCTTGCTCCTCTTTCTATGCTTTACTGAATCAACTAGGAAAAGGGGGCTGCACAATAAATTCCTACATATTTGAATATGACTTTTCTAGTTGGTTAGATATCTCCTTTCTTGCTTCTTCTTCGATTTCTCTCTTGGAGATTTCTAGAGAAGGTTCCTTTAGTTCCTTACCACTCCGCAACATGATAGCTTTAATACTTTGCTTGGGATTGATTTCCTTTCTTCCTTCTTCTTCAATTTCCCTCTTGGAGATTTTTAAAGAAGGTTCCTTTAATTCCTTACCACTCCGCAACATGACATCTTTGACACTTTGCTTGGGATTGATTTTTGTTTGAGCAGGAAACTTTTCAAAACCTTGTGCCTCTAACCGATTGATGGTTGTTGCCATTTGGCTTAATTGATTTTCAAGATTTTGAATATTAGCTTAAGTATCTTGCTGAAATGTCATGGTGATGGTGTCCAAAGATTTAACTATATCTTTCAAAGAAGACTTACCTTTAGAATTGGGTGCCATTTATTGATGTTGTCTATAGACATAAGGTTGCCTATATTATTGGAAATTTGAAGTAGCTTGTTATCCTTGAGAGTTCACATAATGCAAATTTGGATGGTCACGCCAACCCAGATTATAGGTGTTCGGGAATGGGTTATATTTCCTTTGACTTTTCCCAAAAAATCCCCCCACGACCTTGACTTGTTATGCACTTTCTTCGTGCAAAACTAGACATGCATTAATGGAGTATCCCAACATCAAACATATTCCACATGCCCTTACTTCTTTTTTCTTTGTGACTGCGAGTTGCTGCACCAAAGATGTAAGATCGTCTAATCTCTTCTATAATGTTGACACATTCACTTCATTCACTTGTTTTAAACTATGGATAGAATGTATCCCAAATTGCTATGTATTAGAAGTCATATTTGCTATCAAATCTCTTGCAGTTGTTGGTGCTTTGTCAACCAATGCTCCACTACTTGCAACATCAATCATACTCCTATCTGTAAGCAAAGGACCTTCATAAAAGTATTGAATCAACCGTTGATCATTTATTTAGTGATGGAGGCAGCTAGCACAAAGCGTCTTGAATCTTTCCCAATATTCATATAGCGTCTCACCCATGTGTTGTCGAATGCAAGAAATCTTTTTCCAATATTGGCATCTCTTGATGTTAGAAAATATTTTTCAAAGAAAAATCTCCTTATTTTAGCCCATGTCTACACATTTTCACCAGTAAAATAATACAAACAAAATTGAGCATCATCTTTGAGAGAAAATGGGAAGGATCTTAATTTGATTTACTCCTCAATCCATTCGTAGGCTTCATACCCATATAAACCACATCAAATTCCTTCAAATCCTTGTAAGGATTCTCTCTTGGTAAACCTTGAAAAAATGGTAATAAATGAACTAACCCTGACTTCAATTAAAAAGTAATGTTGTCACCTAAATTCAGAAAATTGACGCAATGGGATTGTTGAGCATCCGTAGGGTAGCTAGTTAACAAAGGGTGCGATTTGTAGCCATCTTTTCCTTCTTCTACACTTATAGTCTTTATTTTGTTTGTTTCCATAATGTCTTGGCTGTCTTTCTATCTCAAATAGCAACTGTGTTGTCTTGTCTACTCACATAACATACACATACCTTCAAGAATTCTTTGGCAGGAGCGCCAAAATTTGGTAATGTTGTCGCCTGCAACCAAATTAATATCAACTATAGCAATGAAATATGTAGTTAGTGAAGAGTTAAGATCATTCCCACAAAGAAACTATTGGTAAGTGTTTCACGAGTGAAAAACTAAAACAAATTGGGGGGTTAAATTAACAAGGTTTTAAGAAATTAAAATTGACAAAAATCAGAAATAAAAATAATCAGATCTGAAAAATTGACGAACAAACTTTGGTTTCTAGCCACCTACGTTATCAAACTAGTATGGATCATTGGTATAAAATTATGTCCTTTAATAAATACTCATTGAATGATGTTCTCTCTTAGGATTAGATGAATAGAAACATGTATTCTAACACTCTTATTAACCAACAACTATGTTCTCTCTTAGGATTAGATGAATAGAAACATGTATTCTAACACTCTTATTAACCAACAACTTAGATACGATCTTAAGTTTGATAAATTAATAGCTTTAAGAACCAAAAGAACTAGTGAGCAAGACAATACACATACAATATGTATTTAGTCTACATAAGTATCTTTCTTAGAAATTCCAATCCCTAACATAAAGATGGTAATCCTAATTGTCACTTTGGATTAGCAAAATTGAACGTCAAATCCTACTAATCTGGCTGTAAATTAAATCAATTAATTCTTAGTTCCGCACCATAAAGATCAATCAATTCAATCATAAAAAGCAATACGAAAGACACTTAATATTCATCAATAAAATAAACTTTATTCAAAAAATATCACACATACTAGATAACGTCAGTTCCCTTCAACCAAGAGGAAGTATTTAGCTAGTCATGACAGAGGAAAAACTCAACAGAAAAGTAGTAGGACATATTGTCTCCATCTTTGCAATTTTTCCAAAAAATACAAAAACTCCTCAAAAAACCAAAACAAAAAATGTGAAAGATGATTTGTCTAGCATCATTTTTGTCTTCCCTCTTATCAATTTTTATTATATACACCTCCCTAAAAAATCAAATAGAAAATCCCCAATAAAGAAAACAACTTGATTCTCAAAATAATTAGAATCCTAATTCTATCGAATCTACTTCAAATTAAAATCTGCTAATAATCTTTTCTTTCGCTTAGTCAAAAACTTTTATGCCATATAGGAATTCAAATTGCCTTTACTTTTCTTGCATTTTTTTATTCAAATTCATCTCTCATATGTTGAAAATAATCTGAGAACAATTAAGAAATAAGTCTGTTAATTTTAAATAAGAATTTCAACACATTAAAGAGATTTATATCCAAAATTAGCACAAAAATAATAACTTATCAAAAGGTTAGAGTTATTTCACTTTAATGTGTATGGACTTATAAGTAAAGCTTCACTAACTGTGAGCAGATTCTTCATGTTATTCATTGATGACCACAGTAGATACAATCAGATTATCTTCTTGAAACATAAGAGTGAAGTACTTGTTAGACATAAGAAAGTGAAAGTAAGACTAGAGTAAAAAAAGTCTCTCACTAAAGTAATTGAGATGTGAAAATAGTTCGGAATATATTTTCAAAGAGCTTGAAATTTTTTTTGCTAAACAAGAAATCGATCATTAATTGACAATCCCATATACTTCCCAAGAAAATGGAGTGGTAGAGAGGAAAAATAGATGTACTATAGACATGAAAAAGAGTACAATGGATAAAAAGTAATGCCTAACAAGTTTTGGATTGATGGAGTTAATACTCTAATATATTTGGAAAAATTCCTACCTACCAAGGCATTAGAATGCATAACAGTACATGAAAAATTGTTGAGCAACTTACCTTATGTTGAAAATGTAAAAGTACTTAGCTCGTGTATGCTATATTCATATTCGTAAGGTCAAAAGGGCAAAGCTTGATAACAAGAGTACTCTTGGCATTTTTTTTGTTATATCAACATAAGAAAAGCTTATAAAGTCTTCAATCTTCGAAAAAAGAAGATTCAAGAGAACTAAGGTGTTCTAATTGTGAACTTGAAAAACTAAATTGGTAAAAGTTATTGAAGGGTGATACTTAAGACTATGAAGATGACTCTTCATCACTTTATGAAAAAGAAGAGATTATAAAGAAAGGTCACTGAGCTTGACATTAAGATTTCAATTAAACCAACAAGGCCTCTCACTAAAATTTTTGAAATAGCATATTTTCTAGTTATTGAACCATTTACATTCAATGAGGTAGCAACAAAAAAAAGAGTGGGTTTCAGCTATTAAAAGGAAATTTTCATGATAAATAAGAATTAAATATGGCCCTTAGTAGAAGAAAAATCCAATCAGATGATGATTGTCGTTAAATAAGTCTTTAAAATCAAAGTTAATCCTGATTATTAATCAACAAGCTTAAGGTAAAGCTAGTTATAAAGGATTATCTCTAGCAAAATGAATTTAACTATTTTGACTAGTTGCAAGACACTATACCATTAAATTACCAGTTGCATTAACTGCTAAACATGGATGGCAGTCATGCCATCTTGTCATTTAGAAAGTATTCTCAAATAACATTATCAAGGAGATCATATATGTTGAGCAACTTGAAGGGTCCACCAAAATTGTCTACGAGGATGAGGGATATCTATTGCATAAATTTTTTTACGGGTTCAAACAAGCCCTTAGTACTTAATTAAAAGGTTTGATGACTATATTATCAAGCAAGTAAATAGAAGTAAGTAGAAATAAAACTAATCTCCATTTATTAATTGAAAATAAATCAATAAAACTAATTATGCCCTTATATATTTCAAAACCTGAATGGATATGTGAAACCCAAAAATTAAAGCCCTCGGATCACACGTAAGCCTAACTACTAGTAACATAAATAAAAACAAAATCTAAAAAATAAGTGCCAACACAAGCACGCATAAGTGCAAACATAATGAAGTACAATAGTGTTAGCACGTATCAAAAGAAAATTTATCAAGATATTAAATCATATCACTACATACATTAGAGTACAAGTATAAGGGAAAATAAATAAAAAGCATGCATAGAAGTAGATATATTATAACCAACACCCCTGAAAGTTACTACTGCAAAGTTGGTGGTATCTAACCTAAAAAATAGAATTGAGGGGAGTCAAACCTCACCAAGTAAGTTCAAATCACCCCATGATACCCAGTGACATGCTCACACAATATATAATTTTTATGAGTATAAACACATATATATGATGTATGATAAATAACATGCAATACAAAATAAATCGTAGAGAAGAAATATCTATAGGACTTTAGTCTCCAAGGGTAAATCATCATAATACTACACCTTAAATAGTTGCAAGGAGCTAAACATCACCAACAGCCCAGCCATACACCTATATTTATAAAGTCGTAGGGTTCTCGTATTTCAAAGAGGCTACAGGGAGCGAAACATCACCAATAGATCAACCCTCATTTAATACATCCAAAGTAACAACCATATTGATAATATACATATCAAATAAAGACCAAACACAGATCTAAACATCAATCAGAATCAGCTTATATCATATCTTAATATCATATCATAATCATCTTTGATAATAAAATTAGTGAGCATGTAGTCCTACTGTATACCTATCAGGTGGCAAATCCTACTATTTTCCTCCATAATCACAATCAAACACATCCACACACAAACTAAATATCAATCCATAATTACTCAAGCAAGCAATGACCATCATAAATGCACGCAGTATGCTATAGGTAGCTTAATATTTATCCCTATACTTAGATATTGTGGTAAAACAAAAGAGTAAAGGGGTAAAAAAAAAGATAGTGTAAACAATATAATTAAGATATTACCCACATAGGCATAATAACCATACTAAATAGAGGGTATGGATTCAGTGTTGGGAAATAGATATAAACTTACTTGATTGATGTATTTGTCAGTCCAAACTTTGCAATGTGAGTTTCACTCCTAATGTACCTATAAAATACGATATGTTAATCAGTGTAATTTACAAGTTGTTTGGCTCAATTAACAACCTATGACTTATTACATTTGCTAAGATGGTCCAATTATGCAATTTGAACCTTGATATTATTCTCACTTAAACTTTTCGTAGTTTTTAATTTACAATCGATCAAGAATTTGACTATCATTCTTGAGGAAAAATGATCAACATAATTTATAAGATTTTTTAAAAAATTTCAAAAATAAAAGTCTCTGGCAGGCCTCCAAAACAGTATCTCCAATGACTGAAATATTCCTCAGGTCATTGGAATATTCCTCCAATGACTTGATTTTTTAATCATATAATTCACTGATTTTTATACCCAATAAAGCTTTTGATGACGAGAAAAAAATTTATAACTACAAGAAACTTAGATTCTTAACTAATCTCAACAAATAAAGAATATTTATTTCAGTCCCTAACCCCTATTTTCATCAATCGATAACAATATAAGCAATGATTGGCAACGAAACTATAAGCCTTTTACTCTTGAATTTTAGGAGAGTTTAATGGTAGTAGTGGTAGTTGGCAACACTCACTGGAGGCGATGAATCTAATATTTAAGTTTGTGAAAATTTTTGTTCTCAATTTTTGTGATGATTTTGTGTTGTTTGTGAGGTAAAATAGGTGTGACTATAACTAACTCAAAGAGAAGAGTTCATTGGTATATATGATTGGCTAGTTAGAGTCACGAGTGGTGAAATGTAGCACCCTACTACCATAGAGTACGTATCAGAGTACCCTGAGGACATTCCAGTACATACCCTATAATAACGGGATGTTAGAGTAGTCACTATAATCACTTAGTCATGGCAAAATCATTTATAATCTCTTATATGGTATCATAAAGAAAAGACACAATATTTAAAAACCAACTGAATTACTCCTTTTATTTCATAAAAATCGAATATGTACCTTGTAGCTTTACAAACCATCCAACTATCTACATCATCCCAAAAACTAATACAAAGCATACTATAAGAAAGAGGAATTATACAAAAATTTCTATCCAATCCTTCTGAATCAGCTGACCAACCTTTGAGCCATTTCTTCTTCCCCAAAAAAAATACAAGAATTATACGTCTTATAGAGTCTCTCTGTCACTAATGTCCTCTCTTGGCCCTAAAAATCAACGTTATAATTTTTTGGTGAGTTTTACGAACTTAGTGAGGTAACCATCCTCAATGGTTCACTCAATTCATACAACATATCAACACGTGTAAACACACAATTCACATCTTTTCATTTAGCATATAGCATCAAATATCATTTACTTCACATATCCATTCTCATTCAAATACATGTCCACAACATATTTCAGTCAGTCAAACACACATATTAAATGTATATGTAGTACTCGTGAGACTCATTTTTTATTATTACGTTGTTATGATTGAGTGCCTAAACTATCTCGTATCTATTGTGGATATCGGGCTAACTGATATTGTCCCTTATCTATTAAGGATATAGGGCTCATTATACATAGTGAGCCTTTAGCTCTTAATAAAATTTTGAGCTTTAAGCTCATTTTCGGTGGCTACTTAAGTCACAATTGTCTTTATCTGATCATGCATTCATGTAATAAAATGCATCATACATATTCAATCAATCATTGTTTTAATCAATCACATTCACAGTCTCATTCACATTTATCATTGGATCTTAGTTTAGCATTCAACAATCATATTGAGTAACACTTATTTCTTCAAATTCACATACAAGGAGCACTTCAAATATCACATTCATACATCAGAAGCCTCAGACCTTCAGTGTCCAGAATCAGCACAATCAACTCCACATTTAAAGATAACTCAAAACATAATTTATAATAAACAAATAATTAAGTGAGACTATCTAGGTTACTCACAGATGACTCCAAAAGCTATTGCCTTGAAGTCTCAGCAACGTCTGGATGGTGACGTTCCAAATGCTCCTCTATATCATGCAAAATATACATTTACATATATCACAAATTTGCACAATTATATATATACTCATTTATGCACATATGTATACATGATTATGTACAATATATGTTCAATGACAATCCCAAGTATCTATTCTCCTCACATAATCATTCATATATCAATACTTACATAAGTATAATTTGTGCTTAGGGTTTTCATCTCCATAAAACAATTTGAATCTAATTTCATAACTCGTTTAATGATTCCAGATTTTTCTAAAAACAGACTTTCCGATCCACTTTGCATAATCATTTTGACAAGGAAAATTGAGTAATTTGGATACACATCCTTTTAAAACATTGCTCTCCTATGTCTTAAGTTTTTAATGAAACCAAGATCATAAAATTTGGTTTAGCATTCCGAAAGTTATACTCAAAATACTTCAGACTTAGTATGTTCAAAATTTTGGCTAGTGCATGATTGTGCACTCAAAGTTGTACAAATCATATCTCCCAATTCCAATATCCAAAAATTACAAACTTTATACCAATTGAAATCTAAGAGAATAAGCTATAAGTTTTGTGAAAAAACTTTGTTTGATAGGCTAACATCAATACAGTTTATTCGATAACAACAGGACATGATTTCTATCATAGGTAGTGCTACAGCCTAAGCCAAAACTGAACTTCAAGCTAAATTTCAAGACCCTTAATGAAAAAATTCAAATTCAATTTCTTCTTAAAAATTGTAGTCGTATATCTCTAGTTTCATCTAGATCAAAATACATCTAATTTTAATTTTCACAGATCAAGGTATGGCTCGAATATAAATGCATGTTCAGTAAAAACACTCCATATAACATACTCCAAAACACTACATTGCCAAAATTCTATCATTTCAAGTTGATCATTTTGTTATACCTCAACTTTTAGTTCAGTATTCTCTATACACAATTCAAAATTTCATGATTGATTACAACCCAAAAATATAACCTATTTCCATACTTTTCTATATCACATTTTTCTGTAATTTTGTCTACTTCACTAATCTTCATTTAACTCTAATTATCACAATCCTTTATCATGCTTTCTATACAATTTTCTATTTCATTTTTCACCTTCAATCTCACTTCAATTTCAGTTCAACTTGATCACAAACAAATCAAAATCCATGAATAAACAAAGACATCAAAAACATAACATCGTTCACACATGTTCATCATTTTCTGCACTTCTTCATTTTTCTGCTACACTTAGTAATCAAGTTCTAGTATAATTTTGAAACTCTTAAAGAGAGAATTTGAATTCGATTTCTTCATGAAAATATAGTCATATGTCTTTAATTTAATCTAAATCAAAAATCATCTCATTTGGAAAACTACAGAACAAGTTATGGCTAAAATACAGATGCTTAATTAGTGGAAATGTTATAGCTAACATTTTCCATCACACTCTCTTCCAATTTTTCAATTTTTTTAACTTCCTACATTTTACATCTAACACATCTTGTAACTAGATCATCTTTTCTAATTCATTTCTTTCTCATTCTCAACTATATTTCAAGACAATATCCTTCACAAACAAATCATGATCTATATTTGATCATTAACCCAAAAACAGAACAGGTATATGTAATTATTCATCATCAATTTTCTGCACTAATCCAACACCATTATGATGATCATTCTACCTCAAAATCATCTCTATAACAATTTATGGGTCATTAATCATCATATACATATACAAAAGCAAGACATTTACATAAACATTTCATCACTCACGTTTAACTTCATTTTATGTTCGTTTAATCTCTAGCTATCATCATACATGCTTCATTTTACATTACCCATGAAGATTAACAAGCTACTTACTTGATTTTGTAAGTGTAAGTCGACTTGTATATGTGCTAAGTCGACTTATGCATTGTAAGAGTGTTAGAGTAGTGCCATAAAGACAATCCCCTTTAGCACGTTTTGTACAAAGATGTTTGTATGAATAAAGAAAAGGCATATTTCATTAATTTGA
>JANZLD010000236.1:25302441-25328755 GCA_026413575.1 Erythroxylum carthagenense
TTCTGATCTCTGCGTGGATCACCTTTAGAGATAGTCTCTTTTGGCTATTTAGGTTGATGTCTTCATACCGACACCTGGATCCTAGGTTTCGGGAAAGTCCCGGGAACAAAAATTTTTTGTTTTCCGCTGCTGGTACATGTGATGTACCTCCCGGGATTTTCCTATATTGTCTAGTCACTATATAACCCAGAAACACTACTTGATCTAGCCAAAATTCACACTTACTAAACTTGGCATATAATTGTTTCTCCCTCATAATCTGTAAGATCACTCTCAGATGCTTAGCATGTTCTTCTTTATTCTTTGAATACACTAGGATGTCATTAAGAAATACAATCACAAATCTATCTAGGTAGGGTTGAAATACCTTATTCATCAAAGTTATAAATGCAACTGGGGCATTATTTAACCTAAACAGCATTATTAAAAACTCAAAGTGCCTATACCTACTCCTGGATGCACTTTTTGGTACATTAGCCTCTGCTATCTTCAACTGATAGTACCCAGATCTCAAATGCAACTTTGTGAACACTTGTGCTCCTTATAACTAATCAAGCAAATCATCAATTCTAGGCAACAGGTATTTGTTCTTCACTGTTACCCGATTCAGTTGCCTATGATCAATGTATAGTCTCAAATTTTCATCTTTCTTCTTCATAAATAAGACCAAAGCTCCCTATAGTGACACACTGGATCTAATAAAAATCTTTTCCAACAACTCCTATAACTGAGCCTTGAATTCCTTTAGTTCTATAGGTTCCATCCTATATGGAGGAATAGATATAAGAGCAGCACACGAAACTAAGTCAATCGTGAACTCCGTTTTTTGATTTGGAGGTAAACCAGACAACTCAGCGGGAAACACATCCAGGAATTTCCTAATAATGAAAATGTCTTATACATTCTGCTCAGCTCGAGTATCTATGACGTGGGCCAGACAAGCCTCACATCCCCTTGTATCAACCTCAAAGCACTCATAAATGAGATCAACCTGGTTGGCACTGCTTGACTAATACCTCTGAAAACTGCTCTCGGCTGATTAGGAGATTATAATACCACTTCCTTAGTATAACAGTTCACCATAGCCTTATGAGCAGTAAGCCAATCTAAACTTAGGATAATATCTATCTCCCTCAACTATAATATGATCAAGCCTGCCTCTAATTCTACCTGATCAATTCAAATCAAGCATCTCTTGTAGACTTCTCCTATAACTGTGGTACTACCTATCGATGTACTCACCTTTAATCCATGTTATAATAGCTCTCTATTACGATGCAACCTAGATGCCAGTTGTGGTGCGACAAAAGAATACGTAGATCCAGGATCTAGCAATGCAAATGCTTCATAATAAAAAATAAGTAGTGCACCTGTAATGACAACCAGAGAATCCTGAGCCTCCTGTCTGGTTATAGCGTACATTCTGGCTTAGGACTAGGGTTGGTTGTTCCGTACTTCAGTTCTGATAGTAGAACTTCCTAAACTCACTCTACCTCTACCACAGCCTCTCTGTCTAGACCCACTAGCTTGGCTCTACTAGATAGTAGCCTAACTCACTGATCCTCCTCTTATACTAGATTAGGCTCCAATAGTAGTAGGACAATCTCTAATTTGATGACCAAAATAGATTCATCTGAAGCAAGCTCTAGACAATCTCTAGCACTTACCACTGTGCTTCTTTCCACAGTGCTCATAATTTGATAACTGACCCAACACTGCACCTCTTCCACTTCTAAACTATATGAAGCTACCCCTCTATCTGAATTCTGACTGTCTTGATCCAGCCGATGGTTAAAAGGATCTATTCTGGCACTTACTAAACCTCCTGCCAGAACCACTCTGAAATTCGCTAAGCCTCTTCATTATAGACCCTTGCTCATACTCTACTTGTCTCTCTCTCCATAGCTGTTTAATTCTAATCGAGGAAGCCCTCAACTTAATAAAACTGCTCAGATTGGTGATTGCTAGCCTTGTCCTAATCTCCATGTTCAACCCATCTTCAAATCTTCTACACTTATCTTCTTTAGTAGGAATTAAGGCAGTAGCATACCCCATCAACTTATTAAACTTAATCTCATGCTTTGTTATATATAATCTACCCTGCTTCAGATCTAGAATCTCATTCATCTTTCTGTCCAAGTAGATCTTAGGCATGTAATTCTCCTTAAAGACCCTCAAGAAGTCTTCCCATTTCAGATTGCAAGGCCTGGTGGTACTGCTTAGAATAGTCTTCCACCATTGATATGTTGAGCCTTGCAATAAATACCACATAATTGAACTTCTTGTCTGAGTTGCAATCCATATAGTCGAAAGCTCTCTCTGTTCTTTCTAGTCATCCCTCGGCCTCTACAAGGTCTGTACTTCTATAAAAGTCCATAGGCCCTTACTTTCGTAGCCTATCGTATCTCCTCTCCCTTCTCTCGAAAATTTTGGGAGGCATTACCTTAGGTCGAGGTACAGAGGACTCTCTACTGGCTCCTACTAATTATAGGTCAGTTGCCTGTCCCACTTGAACACTTATGATGGATGACCTATAATAGACAATAACTTCAATTATTATGGTGGATGACCTCTAATATTCATATATGTCCCAATAGATGCCAACTATGCTCTGATACCAACCAATGTAACACCCCACTACTATAAAGTACATACTAAAACACCCTGAGGACATTCCAGCACATACCCTATAATAATGGGTTGTTAGAGCAGCCACTCTAATCACTTAGTCATGGCATCACCATTTATAATCTTTTATAAGATATCATAAAGAAAAGACACAATATTTAAAAACCAACTGAATTCCTCCTTTCATTTCATAAAAATCGAATATGTACATTGGAGCTTTACAAACCATCAAAATATGTACATCATCCTAAGACCTAATACCAAACACACTACAAGAAAGAGGAATTATACAAAAATTTCTATCTAATCCTCTAGTCTCAGCTGACCGACCTTTGAGATATTTCTTCTTCTCAAAAATACAAGAATTATGCTTCTTATAGAGTCTCTCTGTCGCTAATGTCCTCTCTCAATCCTGAAAAGTCAAAGTTGTAATTTTTTTTGTGAGTTTTGCAAACTCAATAAGGTAACCATCCTCAATGGTTTACTCAATTCATACATCACATCAACACATGTAAAAACATAATTCACATCTTTTCATTTAGCATATAGCATCACTTATCATTTACTTTACATATCCACTCTCATTCAAATACATGTCCACAATATATTTTGGTCAATCAAACACATGTATTAAATGTATATGCAGTGCTCGTAAGACTCACTTTCGATTATTACATTGTTGTGACTGAGTGCCTAAACTATCTTATATCTATTGTATATACCGGGCTTATTGATATTGTCCCTTATCTGTTGAGGATACAGGGCTCATTATGCATAGTGAGCCTTCAGCTCTTAATCACATTTTGAGCTTTAAGCTCATTTTCGATGGCTACTTAAGTCACAATCTATCTGATCATACATTCATGTAATGAAATGCATCACACATATTCAATCAATCACATTCATAGTCTTATTCACATTTATCATCGGACCTTGGTCCAGCATTCAACAATCATGTTGAGTAACACTTATTTCTTCACATTCTCATATAAAGAGCACTTCAAATATCACATTCAAGCATCAGAAGCGTCGGACCTTCAGTGTCTGGAATCAGCACAATCAAGTCCACATTCAAAGATAAATCAGAACATAAGTTATATCAAACAAATAATTAAGTGAGACCATCTAAGTTATTCACAGATCGCTCCAGAAGCTATTGCCTCGAAGTTTTGACAACGTCTGGATGTTGACATTCCAAATGCTCCTCTATATCATGCAAAATATACATTTACAAGTATCACAAATTTGCACAATCATGCACGTACTCATTTATGCACATATGTATATATATATATATATATATGAAATATGTACAATGCATGTTCAATGACAATCCTAGGTATCTTTCTACTATTCTTGTCACATAATCATTCATAAATCAACACTTATATAAGTATAATTTTGTACTTAGGGTTTGTACCTCTGTAAAACAATTTGAATCTAATTTCATAACTCATTGGTCATTCCAAATTTTTTTAATAATAGACTTTTGGGTCCACTTTGCATGATCATTCTGACAAGAAAATTGGAGTAATTTAGCCACACTTCCTTCTAAACAATTGTTTTCCAATGTCTTAAGTTTCTAATGACACCAAGATAATACAATTTGGTTTAGTATTCTGAAAGTTATACTCAAAATACTTCGAACTGAGTATGTTCAAAATTTTGGCTAGTATATAATTGTACACTCAAAGTTGTACAACTCATATCTCTCAATTCATATATCAAAAAATTACAAACTTTATGCCAATTGAAAGCTAAGAGAATAAGTTACAACTTTTGTGAAGACAACTTTGTCTAATTCAGCATACATCAAGACATTTTATTCAATAACAACAAGGTATGATTTCTGTCATGGGTAGTACCGCAGCCTAAGCCAAAACTGAACTTCAAGCTAAACTTCAAGACCCTTAATGACAGAATTCAATTTCAATTTCTTCTTAAAAATTGTAGCCTTATGTCTCTAGTTTCAACTTGATCAAAATATATCTAATTTTAATATTTATAGATCAAGGTATGACCTAAATATAAATGCATATTCAGTAAAAGCACTCCGTATAACATACTCCAACACACTACACTACCAAAATTCTATCATTTCAAGTTGATCATTCTACTATACCTCAACTTTCAGTTCAGTATTATCTATACACAATTCACAATTTCAAGATTGAATACAAACTAAAAATAGAACCAATTTCCTTTCTGCAATTTTGTCTACTTCACTAATCTTCATTTAACTTCAATTATCACAATCCTTTATCACACTTTCTGCACATTTTCTATTTCATTTTTCACCTTGATTATCACTTCAATTTCAGCTCAACTTGTTCACAAATAAATCAAAATCTATGAACAAACATAGACATCAAAAACAAAACATCATTCATGCATGTTCATCATTTTCTGCACTTCATTTTTCTTCTGCACTTAGTAATCAAATTTTAGTCTAATTTTGAAACTTTTAAAGACAGAATTTAAATTTGATTTCTACATGAAAAATGTAGCCATACGTCTCTAATTTAGTCTAAATCAAAAATCATCTCATTTGGATAACTACATAACAAGTTAAGGCTAAAATACAAATGCTTAATTAGTGGAAATGTTATAGCTAACATTTTCCATCACACTCTCTTCCAATTTTCCAGATTTTTAAAACTTCCTACATTTTACATCTAACATATCTTGTACCTAGATCATCTTTTCTACTTCATTTCCTCTTCATTCTCAACTCCATTTAAACTCAATATCATTCACAAACAAATCATGGTCTATATTTGATCATTAACCCAAAAATAGAACATATACATGTACCTATTCCTCATCAATTTCTTGCACTCATCCAACACAATTATAATGATCATTCTACCTTAAAATCATCTCTATAACAATTTATGTGTCATTAATCATCATATATATATACAAAAGCAAGACATTTACATACACATTTCATCACTCACGGGATATAACATGAAAAATAACAAAAAAGATGGTTTTGTGAATAGAAACTTTTAGAGGGTGAAAATGTAAAATAAGAAAGATGAGGTTGGAAGTGAGATACACACACACACACATTTATATATAAAGGGGGATATTGCAATCTGCCTTCCTTACAAAAAAATTATTTTTAAATTTTACAACAATTCTTTATTAAGGAAACATTGTGGATACAACTCTCATTTCTCTCGCTCTGTTTTCCAAGTGATCTCCTTGACATTACCATTTAAATTTTACAACAATTCTTTATTAAGGAAACATTATGGATACAACTCTCATTTCTCTCGCTCTGTTTTCCAAGTGATCTCCTTGACATTACCATTCCTCTATATTACCTTAACTATAGGAATTTTCTTTAACCATAACTAACGCATTTGAAAATCTAAAATAGCTACTGACACCTCTTTGTAGGTCAGATTCTTGTTCACCTCTATATTCCATGTTTGGATTACATAAGAAGGATCAGAAATGTACCTATGAAGCATAGAAACATGGAATACTAGGTGGACTTGCAACATATTCAGATAACAATAATCAATATGCCATGTTTTCAACTCTATGTTTTATCTTGTAAAGTCCAATATATCTTGGAGACAATTTTCTTTTCTTTCCAAACCTCATCGTACCTTTCATTAGAGATATTTTAGAAATAAAAAGCCATTAACTTGAAGTTACATGTCCTTATGCTTCAGGTCTAGATAACTCCTGTATCTATTAAACACTGTATCTAATCTATGTTTAATCAATGGAATCTTCTCTAATGTGATCTTGATTAGCCAACTGTCTCTTACCTACTTCTCCCTAGCACATCGGTGATCTGTATTTTTGTCCACACAATGCCTAGTAAGGTGCCATACCAATGCAATTGTGATAGATATTATTATTATAAGTGAACTCAATCATAGGCAAAGGTAATCCCAACTACCATCAAAATCCATTACTCACATCCTCAACATATCTTATAAAGTATGAATCATCCTTTTAGATTGCCCATCAGTCTGAGGATGGAATGTTGCATTAAAATCCAATCTATTGATAAATGCATCTTATAAGTTCCTTTAGAATTAAGATGTGAACTGTGATCCTCGATCAGTGAATATTGACATAGGCACTTTATGGAGACACATTATCTGCTTGTCATACACTTGTGCTAGCTTGGACATTAAGTAGGTGTTTTTATCACATGTAAGAAATATGCTAATTTTGTCAACTTATCTACAGTCACCTGAATTAAATCACATTAAGTCCTCATATAAGTTAGGACAACCATAAAATTCATTTTAATCTTTTCCTATTTACATTCAGGAATTATAAATAGTTATAGCTTACTTGAGGGTCTTTAATGCTCAAATTTTACTTATTAACAAGTGAAGCTGTTGGCCCCTAACTTTATTATTTTATTAAGCATGATTTAAATGAATTATGAGGTTGATGGATTAAATTTTGGAGTTAATTATTAGGTAAATGTTAGTAGGATTTTTATTATATGGGTTAGTTGGATTAAAAGTGGTAAGAATGCCTAAGGGCATTTTAGGCAAGTTACTTAAGTTAAAAAGCTTTAAGACATAAGGCATGAAAAAAAGGGCAAAATGGACATTTAACATTCATGAAGAGTATAAAAAGAAGAAGAAGAAGATGTGTCTTGCATTTGAGAGAAGAAAGAAACGAAAATAAGAAAGTAAGGGAGAGGAAGAAAACGTGGAAGGAAGAAGAAGGAAGAGGATTTATTGAGGTAATCATCTCTCCTTCTTGCTTTGTTAGAAAAAGGTTTAGAGAAATGGATTTGTGTAGGGTTTCTGTGGGAAGAAAGAAAGAACTAAAGAATCATTTTTTATTTTTAGGGATTTCTAAGCTAAGGTTTCATGTTGATTGAAGAAGCTTTGGATAAACAAGTAAGTATAAGCATCCTTCTTTTGGATTTGTTGAATGAAGCATACTTAGTGATGGTTATAAGTGAAAATTAAGTTGAATATGTGTTGGAAGTTGTTGATGATGGTTTATGTAAATGTGTTAGTGCTTGGTTAATGATCAAAAGTAGATTATGAATTAGTTGTGAATGATATTGGGTTGAAATGAAGTTGAGAATGAAGTAGAAGAGATGGTTTAGGTTTAACATAGGTTATGTATGAAAGAGGGGAGGTTATAAGGTTAAAAATGGAGTGAAACACGTTCTTAGAGCATGTTTCTGGACAAGTTCGCCGCAGCGAACTCCTGACGTCACCGCGTTGAACATGTAAATTTGCGAACTTTTCAGCACAGAACATGCTTGGGTATTTTGATGATAACTTTTTCTGTAGTGATCCAAACGGAGTGATTGTTGATTTGTAGTAAACTAGAGACATATGGCTACAAATTGTATGAAGGAATTAAGTCTTAATTCAGTATCTAAGAATTTAATTTTTTGGATGGAAGTTGAGTATAGAATATATTGTTTTAGTATAAGAGCAGTCTAAAAATGTTTGGAGTACAACTTTCGTATTACTAAACCAAATTGAATTATTTTAATGTTATTGGAAACTTAAGACAATGGGGATTGTTTTTATTAAAGAAAGTGTTAGCAAATTCCTTCATTGACCAGATCATAATGATCATGGAAAAGTTGACCTGAAAGTTTAGGTTTTGGAAAGGGTTATAGTCAATTTTAGCATTTTTTATTATTGAAGCCTTATGAATTTCCTTTGAAAGTTGTTTGAATGAGAACTTGGCTTGTTATAGGAAACCAAGCAAGCCCGATCCAAAAGCAAGAGGAAAGACAACATTGAGCTTGGATTGTCAAGCGAAATTAGGTGAGTAATATATTTATAGTTATTGTGTAATATAGGCAAGTTTGCCTTATGGGTGAATATATGCTAAAGTGCTTGAATTGAATGCATGTATATTGCATGTTAACTTGTTTGATAATGAATTTTTGTGATTGTTGAAAATGTATTATGATTTATGAAATATGATCAAGTTATGCCATTGAAACTTGTCATGGCATTTTATATGACTGAAAAGATAGAAAAGCATGAAAGTATGAGCATATGATAAAACGATTATGTGCTTCTGTTTGGGTGAGAGTGGAACCATTTTGTTTTTCACATGCACATTGATAAGAGCCTACTCCCAACTACCCGCTTGTGGCATATGAGCTCCGAAAAGTGGATTCATTATGTTCATGGTGTAAATTTCAGTTTCTCCATTCTGTTTTCATATAACCCTCGAGCCATTTGTTTGTGTGTTGCATCTCTGAATTGTCAAGTATGATACATAATTGAATGTTATATTTTGATGCTTAAATGTACATGGTATGTTTTAAGTGATAGCATCCTTGACTATGAATATTTGAGTTAGAATTTGTGGATGGTTGACTTGCTAGCTAAAATGAGTTAAAGATGTATATGAATGAATATATATGTATATGTTGAATTGTATGGCTCATTGCCAATGGCTATAAATGTATAAGCCACTGAGCTTCGCAGCTCACCCCATTACCTCCTACTCTGCAGGTGAAGAAAAAGCATAAAAAGAGAATTGTGAACCTTGCAAGGCATTTGGCAACTTTGAGATAGCTACATTTAGTATTTAAGTTAGTTCAGAAACTTTGGTATTTAGAATCATATTAAACATAAGCATTCAATTGTATCATGTGCATTTTGTATTCTATAATCAGCCAATAGTGTTGCTTTTAATATGTAAATAAAGTTGTTCAAACTCTTTTGCTTTAGTAATGAAATGATGAATTGAAGAAGTTTCGTTTGTATTTTTTCATAGTTAATTTCTTTGTTAAAAAGGGTTATGTTGAAAGAATTGTATGAATGTATGCACATTTTGTGTTATATGTTGGTGGTCAGCCTCACCGTGATGAAACCTTCAAACAAAGAATTTATGTGCTAAATTTGGTGACTTCACCGCGGTGATGCAAAGACTTTCGCTGCAGTGAACTACACGAGGAGACTTCGCCGCGGCAAACCCACCACTATTAAAGCTAAAATTTTCTAAAGTTTGAAATTCTTGGGAAATCAGAGCCTCTTAATAGGTACCGTGACCCGGACACCAACACTGTTTGGTATCAGAAGTGATTATTTGATTCCAGAAACGGGGTCCAACAGAAGCACTTTGAGACATATTTAGCCACATCATTTTTCATATTATCCCACTAATACATGTCTCTAATGTTACGATACATCTTGGTGGAACCTGGATGTATATTTTATGCCTCATAATGCACTTCCTCTAAAATCTCCTCTTTTAAGTTCTTTTCATTTAGAACAGACAATCATCGATTCATCCTTAGTATACCTCCCCCTTTGATCTCTAAAAATGTGTGACATCCTTCTTATACATCATACATATGCTTTTAAAGCTTAAGGTTTTGTCCTTGAGCAACCTTAATCCCACTAACAATATTCATCATACTCCAATGCTTACCAGTAGTACTCCTAATCTGAAATATGAAATTGAGTGCCTTGATCCATCAAATTATGTAACTCCTTAGTCAAAGCTCTCCTCTCTACTACAACATGTGCCAAGCTACCTGAGGACTTCCAACTTAGTGTATGTACTAAATATTTTGCCTTTCTAGGGTGATATTAAATCATACAGTCATAATCTTTTGTAATTCCATCCATTTTGCCTCAAATTTAAGTCCTTCTGCTAAAATATATGTTTTAGACTCTTGTGATCCATGTAAATTTAACACACCTCACTATACAGATAATGTCTTTAAATTTTTAACATAAAGATCAGTACTGCCATCTCTTTAGGTAATTTTATTAGTGCCTTTTCAATTTCCTAGAAGTATAAACAATCACCCTACCATTTTACATCAACATACAACCTAGGCCAACTTTCAAAACATCATAATACAATTGAAATCCTCCATCTCCAGTTGGTAACACCACGACTGGAGTTGTAATTACACATTATTTTAGCTTTTAAAAACTCTCCTCATACGCATCAAAACAAATGATATTAGACATTCTTTTCCTTTAAATATGTCAATTGGGTTGTTATCTTAGAAAATTCATGGACAAATCTTCAATAGTAACTAGCCAATCCCAAAAATCTTTACACTTTTGTCAGTGTCTTTGGCCTTTCCCAATTTGTTACACTTTCACCTTCCACGAGTCCACTTATATCCCTCATGAAATACCACGTGTCCTAAGAATAAGATACTCTTAATTTCAAATTCGCTCTTTGAGAGCTTAGCATATTATTGATGTTCTCAAAATATTTGCAACACCACTTTTAAATGTTAGGTGTGCTTTGTATTTATTCGTAAATACACCAAAATGTCGTCAATAAAGACAATTACGAACCCATTTAACAACAATTTGAACGCTTTATTCATTAGATCTATGTGTTTATAAAGCCAAATAACATTACTAGGAATTCATAATGGTTATATCGAGCCCTGAAGGTAGTTTTAGAATATCTTTTCCTCTGATCCTCAGTTGATGATATACAGACCTTATGTTGATCTTAGAAAAATACCTAGCACCTTAAAGTTGATTGAACAAATAGTTGATTCAGAATAATGGATATTTGTTATGGAATGTTACCATGACACATAACTAAAAAGAACCATCCTTTTTATTTACAAACAGTATTAATGCACCTCATGATGATGTGTTAGGCCTCACAAAACCATTATCCAATAAATCATGGAATTATTCTTTTAATTCTTTTAAATATATAGATGTCATTCTATGTTGAGGTATAAAAATCAGAGTTGTTCAGAGTTGTTCTAAGTACTAGATCAATACATAACTCAATATTTCTCTCTAAAGGTAGCTTTGGTAACTCTGCAAGAAATATATATGGAAAATTTTAAGCTATTGTAACATTTTGAAAGCTATTAATTTCTATAGAGGTATCCTTGATCGAGGCTAAGAACCTTTGAGCTTCTTGTTTGCTCGAGGAAATCCACCTATATTTACTGTTGTTTCATTACTACATGGCCATTTATACTTAAGGAGAAATTCAGCTGTTCCATTCATTTGCAAAATGCTTTACTATTTTCATGAATCTGAAACAAACAGTAGCCATGGGCAGAATCAAAAATCCAAGTTCCTACAACAGAAAATGCTGGTATTATCCATAGGTACATATGTGACCTTCTACTTTGCAGCAGAATGAGGCGTCTTAGCTATTCGATAGCTAATCAAGTTATCACAATAATGGGATAGAGTCAGTACTTTATAGCTCTGATAGATCCTGCAGAAAGAAATAGGTCCAAAACAATGGATGAAGAACATGGAAAATTGCTTCTGAAGCCCGCATTCCATGCAAAAGCAATGATCCCAAACTGCTACATCAAACTGTAGTTCTCTAGGTTTAAGTACATGTAATTTCTTTACTTTTTCAATGAACGCAAAATATCTTAAGAAGGACTATGAAATAGATAAATCTCAATAAGGAAAAAAATAATGAAATATCATAATTGATTTATTCAGTGGAAAGCAACAAAAAAATTGGTGCCTAAAGGAGAGCCTTGCACTTATTTACTTAGTAGGACCTCAGGTGCTATTCAATGGACAAAAGCAAATATCAGCAGTTCTCTGTCTAAGTGTTTAAGCAGCCTATAAACAAAACCAGTAATCCTTCTGCCCTAACAATATAATCTTGCATCATCCAAAATTTGATCCCATAAATGGTATCTGGCATTTGACATGCCAATTCATATAATATGTTTTCATAGATATGGTCTTCATTTTTTTTCTCTTTTTAGTGCATTCATACAACTTACATGTTTCCAGTCACCACTCCCATGCGCTTATAGTGCAAATACTAAAGATATTAATCAGGGTGATAATGCCATACTCTTTAGCACTTCTTTTTGTTTGCTCAACGAGCTTGTGCTTTAGGAAAAGAATTAATGGAGTCGGTGAGTTTTCGACGCCACATGCAAATTTCTCCTCTTTGTCAAGGTTTTGGGTTCAAGTTCTTTTATCAAAAGTATGCTCAAGGAAAGAAACCACTTAATACAAGTTTCTACTCGACAAATTCTATACTTGATTTATGTGCACTTCATTTCTTTTCTCAGTAAAAAAACAAAAGATGCACCTCTTACTTACTTCTTGCAAATTTGATGAATGAAAAAGGTACTCATGGATACTAACATTTTAAGTGCATCTTACGTGATTAAATAATATATCCTAGTTTTTTTTTTTTGGTACAATGGAGATAAATAGACATAAAATTACTGTAGATAAGGAACGTGTTAAGAATTAAATATACAATAAGAGTTCAATGGTAATAATAATTTTTTTTAAAAAAAATTCTTAGTTGATTAACATAAAAAATTTGAAGGAAACTTGTATAATAATTAACATTAATATACTAATCAATTAAAACTAATGATTTGTGTTTCATTGGAAATATTATCAACTCTGAAGTAAGAAATAAGATTGTCATCACATTTGTATTATCTTATTAATAGTTGCATCTGTATGATTTTACATAGATATATAAGAGAATATAATATATGATTTTCTAGTCTATATATATGTACGATAATTTTGATTTGAAAATATGAGCATGAAAAATGCAATAGTAAAATAAATTAAAGAAAAGTACAACTTCATATTTAAGACCTCTTCTGCAATTATAATAGTTTTTCAACAAATTATACTTTATTTTAATAAAAAAATAAAAGAATAAAATTGAGAATTTTCTATTATATTAAAAATTAAAATTAAAAATAAAGTTATAAATGTTGCATTAGAATTTATATTAATTTTTAATTTTGAGATTTTTTTCCTTCTCTATAAACTCCTTTCATTTCAGGCTATTCTTTATTTGCTAGATTAGCTACTTGTTTTCTTGATCATATATATATATTTCTCCATCTTAAATTTGTCCTTTTCTCCCTCCCTTCTAACCTAACTTTACTTCCTGCTTTGTACTCTTAGGTGTAAGTTTACCATTTTAGGTAACTATCACAATTTTTATTTTCCTAGTAAAGTTGTTGCCTTATCTTTTCATGAATGGTTTCAACTTTGTTTATTTCTCCTTCATAAGCTAATCCACTTTCACCTCCTCTCTCCTCACTTATCTCCTTTTCTCCACTCACTAAATAATCATCTAATCTTCCTTTTCAATCTTCCTTTTGCCAACCCCAAAAACCACTCCCTTTGATCAACAGGCACCTTTTTTTTTTCCATATTCTAGTTGACATAAGCTACCTGGTCCTCAGTTGGAAGTAGCGACAATTGCTTGGCATTGAGTGGTAGGAGACTCTTCCATCAAGTGGAAATAAGTTATATCCCTCCTTCAATTACAAAGGAAGGAAGTGTGGTAGCCCCTTGGCTAGAAATACTTAAAGTTGAGCCTTAAAATGTCCAATGCTTTGATTAGTTTTTCATAAGCGAAAGATCAACGTTTCGTTTAATGTTTCAATGGGTAATAATGATCTAAAAAAAATGAGATCTGGAGGATATTCTTGTTAGTAAGGAAGGATGCTTCATCTTCAAGGTCAACTCATCAAAAGGAGTAATCAAAATTATGGAGATAAGGCCTTGACACATCAATAATAAACCTATCTTTCTCTAAAAAATGGAGACTAGGCTTAGATATTGGTCCACAATGAAATTAAGCTACTTAAAAAACTTTATTAGGAGGCCTTTGTGTCGAGATGAAATCGTAGTAGGCATGAAACGTGTTTAATATATAAGTTTATATAAAGAGGTTAAATTAAAGTAAGAACTCCACAACGTTATCATAATTATGAAACTTCAGGCAAATGATAAGTTGAGGAAGGCAAGCATGGTGGTACAATGATTTATGGCAATGTAATTGCAAAAACTCACCCAACAGACGCCACTCCTCCTATATATAGTATTCATATTCCTAGCATCCTAAAGAGCAACTCATTAAAGTGTAGTTTTAGCTTAAGACAAACTAGTTTGACACAACTAAGAAACTTAAGAGGAAGAGCATATCCAACTTCAAACTTAATCCAAAAGGATCCTAATCTAAAATATCTAGCCAAAACTCCCTTAAAGGGAAGCTAATAAGGAAATTATAGAAAGGAATCTACATAACGACACAGAGATGGAGATTAAAAGCACCAAATCTTGCACAAATGACTAATTGTAAAGTGAAATGGAGTTCACTCAAAATATAATAAGAAGATCAGGAAGAAAAGCAAAATCCATGTTTTTAGCAATCAGACATGACCCCTCTTAATTCCAATGATTGCATGTAATGTAAGAGGGATAAATAGCCCTAAAAAGTAATAGGTACTTTATGACTAGTTGAATAATAGGAAACCTTCTATTATTAGTTTATTAAAAATAAAAATGAAATTAGATCATTGTAATAAAAGGCACATTGTAGTTACATATGACCGTTCCAAAGTCAAAGTAACACAAATAGCTTCCTCTAACAAACACTTAATTATTAAGGTGCAACTTCTATTTGATCTTAGAGATATCTTCATCATTTTTGCTTATGCAACTAATATGGAGTTCTAGAGAATATCCTTTTGGAATAAGCTACTCTAAGAAAGAAGTGGTATAACCGATCCTTATATTTTATTAAGGGACTTCAACATAACCCTTTATCCCTCATAACCAGAAGGAGAAAGGCATAATTCTAAGTGCTGTAGTGAGTAATTATAAAGTGTATCAACAACGTTGGTCTAATGGACCTAATCTCTAAATGAAATTTCGTCACTTTGAGAAAAAGAAATCAAAGTGGTAAATGGTTGATAAGGAATAAATTGGACTGAGCTCTATTAAAATAAGTTTGTCAATACATTTATCATCTTGGCAAGGTTACTTTCTCCATTTGCCTAACTTTTGTTCACTCTCTAATTGAGATTAATCACCTATAAGAAAGAACCTGGAAGAATACTCCATTTAGGTTCAATAATTTCCTATTGAATGTTGTAAGTTTTAAAGATGCAATTAAAAGAGGACTAGAGAATAGCATACAAAGCTTTAAAGCCTTCAAATATGTAGGAAACTTAAAGAAGTAGAAGTTGAGTTTAAATCTTTTAATCATAGCAGAAATGACAACACAAATATAGGTATCTAGAAAACTAGAGAAGCTATTATTCAACTTCAAAATGATGTCTCTATTGATCCTACAAATGAAATGAAAAAAAGACTAAGAAAAATATGCACTCAATGTTTAGATCCATACACTCAATATCCACTACTCACTATTTAAGCAAAATTCCAAAATCTAGTTGCTATAGGAGGCAGATTTAAACACCAAGTATTTCCATAATCCACTCATCTCAAAGAGAAAATGTAATAGGATCAATCTCTTTGAGACCATAATGGGGATTTAATATAGAAGTAGGAAGAATTACTAAATAGGTATATGATTATTTCAAAAATTCCTTAGGAGAGTCCTCTAACTCCTATTCTTCTACACACATTTTCAAGTCTTTCATAAATCATACAATTTATGATCAAGCAAAGGCTCTCACAAAACCATTCAAATTTGAAGTTGTTAAAAGTGTCATATCTATCAACCCCAATAGAGCACCAAGACCAAATGGATTTAATGATTTAATCTTCCATAAAACCTGGCACTTAATGAAAAGATCAGGTGAAAAAACATATGTTGGAGTCCTTCATCAATAAGATAATGTTGAAGGAGTTAAACATAACTTACATCATTATGGTGCCTAAAACTCCAGACTCAAATGAGCTAGGTGATTACAGAACTATATCTTAAAACAAGAATATTGTGCTTTTATTTTTTAAATAATTTTTCATTGAATTTCTATACCCTCACATATATAATAATCTAGCAATCATAAAATTGAAAATGTCTTAATTAAATCCCTGGGAGTCTGCATAATAAATGAATGATAACTAATAGAACTAACAAAAGAAAGTTTGAATTCTATATATTTAAACTCAAATAATGAAAATCTCATACAATCCTCCTCAAGCTTAAGAATAAATATTTCTCATTCCAAGCTTACAAAGAAGATGTTTGCTTCCTATTTATGAGTAAAAATGTAGAATAGATCAATACCTCCTTCTTTAATCTCAATCTTTATAAAATTTTAATCAATTCTGACATGTTTCATGTGATCATATTGGACTAGATTATTCACTATACTGATAGCTAACTTACTATCACTATAATTTTAGAGAACTTATTGTGAGTTGTAAGTCTTACATCAATCTTTCCAATCACATTACTTCACAAACTCCTTATGCAATAGCCCTACATGCTACCTCAACATTATTTGTGTGCATAACTTTATGCTTTTTACTCCTCTATGTAACTAAATTACCCCATAACTTAGTACTATACTCAAAATTGACTTATAATCTTCAATCTAGCCTAGTAAACATCAATATACCTTTCAATTCCTCTATTTTCTATTTTCAAAGACATTAGTCCCTTCTCAATTGTCTCCCTAAGAAACCTCTAGATATTATCTACATCCTGCACCTCTAGATATTATTTACATCTTGCAAGTGTTTTTTAGAAGGTGAGTGCATGAATTGCCTTACTGCACTCATGGTATAAGCAATGTTTAGTTCTATAAAGTACAAGTAAATTAACTTCCCAATTAAGCGTATGTTATCTACTTACTTCCACTAGAGCATCCTTACTTGAGTACTTACCCTTCCATGTCTTCCCTTTAGGTTTGCAAACTAATTTTCATGTTTCCTCTAGCAAATCAAGATTGAATTTTCTTTGAGAAATGAAAATACCTTTTTTACTCCTAGCAACTTCCATTTTGAGAAAGAACTTTAATAGACCTAACTCTTTAACTTCTAACTCTTCCGTCAATTTGCCTTTGAGCTTTATAATTTCCACTTCATCATCTCTTATAAGTGTTATATCATCTACATATACTATGAGAATAGTTCTCTTAACTACTTCTCGTATGTTAATGAAAACGTATAATTAGCTTTCCCTTGATGATATCCTAACAGAGTTACAATTAAGCTTAATTTAAAATACCATGCTTACAAAGATTACTACAAGACATATAGAGACCTTTTCAACTTCTAGATTTTAACTTTCTCTTCTTGTGTTTCAAATATAGACGGAACCTTCATATATGCCTTCTCCTTAATATTGGCATATAGAAATGCATTCTTAATGTTAAGTTGGTATAGTTTTCAATCAAAGTTATTTGTAATAGATAGAAGGAAATGTATGAAATTGAGCTTCGCCATTAGAAAAAAAGTATTATCATACTCAATTCTATATGTTTGTTTGTATCATTATGCCAATAATCGAGCTTTATATCTTTTTCTCTTCTTCACTAGCTTTATACTTCATAATGAAGACATATCTACTGCTAACTAACTTCTTTCCATACGGCAAGTCAACCATTTCCTAAGTTTTGTTTTTTGTAAAGCTCTCATCTCCTCCTCTGTAGCTCCTTTCCATCTTAGATCAGTTAATGCTTCAAAGATTTATTTGGAATCTCAACATCATCAATGTGAAATCTTTAAACTTAGAACATAAGTGTTACTAGTTATGTAATTAGAAATTGGATATTTGGTACAATTTCCTACCCCTTTTTGAACTAAAATGGGTAAATCTAGGTCATTGATCCTATCATGACTAGATTCTAAGTTAAAAAATTGACCTTACGGAGGAGCTTTTGGCCACCTAAGTGCATAAGCCTACAAAGGTATCTCAGTGACTTGGACTGAAGGGTGGATTATATTCTAATAGTGGTGTTAATTGTTCAGAGGTTGAAATAACAGAGTTATGAGATATATATTTTGGAATAGGAGGATTTTGAAAGATATCTTGACTTATTGTAAGAGATACTATTAGATCTCAATGAATTTTCTCTTCTAAGTCACCCTATTGGAAAGTGTTATTAGGGTAATAAGTTGATTATTAAAAGAATCACATGTCATACAGAATTTTTATAAGATTGGAGATTAGCACTCGTATCCCTTTTCTATTGGAGAATATCCTACAACACACTTAAAGGCTTAAGAATCAAATTTACTTCAAAAAGGTTGCTTGTCATGAACAAACACTAAATAACTAAACACCTTTGGGGACAAATAATTGAATAAGTTAATGTTTGGAAAGGAACTATGAAGGGTAATCAAATGAATTTTGAATTATGGTTTTTAAGGGTAAACGGTTCATTAAGTAATTTTTTATAAAGGTAGCTTCTGCCTAACATGAATTAGGAACAAAAGTTGCAAACAATATTGATATGGCAACTTCCAATAAGAGACCATTTTTTCTTTGAGCTACCCCATTTTATTTAGGTGTATCCACACAAGAACTTTGGTAACGTATCCTAAGTTCTTCCAAGTACTAATTAAACTTATTTGAGAAATACTCCCCTCGGTTATTAGTTTTAAGTATTTGAATATTTGACTAAAACACATTTTAGACAAATTTATGATAATGTTTAAACTAATAATGTGCTTCAAATTTGTCTTTCATCAAGTAAATCCAGCAAACCCGTGTATGATCATCTATGAAAATGATAAACCATTGAGTTGTAGTTAAGTTAATTCTCATAGAAGGAACCTATATATCACTATAAATTAATTGAAAAGTTTTTAAGGGTGAGTAGGTATGAAGTGGATATGGAACTCTAGACTATTTAGGAAGAATATAATGTTTATATTGACATGAGAACTTTTCTATAAATAGATTTGGATATAAAGTTTTAATATAAGAAAATTGAGATGTCCTAAATATTGATGCCGTAATATATTCTTAAACTTTGAGATAATAGCCAAATACCTTGTATTTTGTGACTTATCTTGAACAACCTCCCTTGTTTCTCTTAGGTAAATATAGGCCATATTTCTTCTTAACAATACCAATCATCTTTCCCAAAATATGGTCTTAAAATTCACAATAGGTAGGAAAAATGGTTACTACACAATTCATGTCCTCTGTTAACTTACTAAGATAATATATTATAAATTAACTTAGGCACATATAAAACAAAGCTCAAAGTCATATTGGACAAGAAAACTATCCCACTTCTTATGGGAGGTGACATCTTCCCATTAGCTTAACCTTATCTTTGCACTTATAATATGTATTAAACTTATCAATTGGCCTAGACATATAGTCTTAAGATCTAATATCCATAATCCAATAGTTCATTAGACAAGTTTTACCAATTTATGCATGGTTGCAGTTAGGTTTTGTGAGTTTTGACTCTTAGACCCAAATGTATGCTTGTATTAATTGAGTAGTTGCTAAAGTATATCAATTTTTTTATGTGAAAAACTAACTCTAGTAGCACTTCCTAAATTGGATTCCGCTAAGCTAATTCTAGTAGCATTTCTTGAGTTAGATTCCACCAAGTTGCCTTTAGTGGCACTTTTTGAGTTGGATTTCCATTTAATCAACATGTTTTTTGTACAAAACCCATCATATGTCACAAGAGAGGTAAGGCTTATTACAATAATGACACCAAGCTTTCTCCGTAGACTGAGAGTCCTGACCAAAATCTTGTTTCTTCGTTATAAAGGTCGATCCTTGTGATTCTATAGGAAAAATCACATCTTATTTGGTTGAGTTCATCATCACTCTCTTCTTACTTTTGTAAATGATTCACGAAGGGTAAGAAAGGGTTTCATACCTAATAATCACCCACAAACTTCATCAAGGTTAAGATTCAAACCTTTAAAAAAATTTAAGATACTCTCTTCCTTAAGCATTTTATTATATAATGCAACATGATTAGGGGACTCCCATCTAATCTTATAAAAAAACATTAACATGTATTGTTCAAGTTAAAATATCTTTCTTAACCTGCATCCTAAATTTCCTTTGTTGTCTTGTAGAATAGATACATTCATCTAATGTTTGGCTCAATATAATTAATTAATCAAGCCATTACAATTGAATTCTATTCTTCCTAAATGTTGTAAGTTGGGATACATTTGGTGGGGTTGTTATTGCTCCATCGAGATACCAAGCTTTTCCTCTTCCACGAATTATAAGAATTATAGATTTTTAACACTCACTGAAGTTATATATATTGAGTATATGTTAGGTGACTTAAAGAGAATTAATATCAATTGTAGTGGTGATTAAAGAATATCATCCCGAAGTGCTTAAAGACACTTGATCTACTATTGTCAAAAATCCTTCTATGATTAACGTCTTTTAGTCTACTTACCTGTTTATGAAAACAAAAAGTATGGAGTTTATCATATATAGATCTGCACTGATACAATGAAACAAGAATATTTTGATTTTAATTCTTGAACAATTCTTTCATTGAATTTATGCATCCTTATATATACAAAAATTTATTAATCTTAAAATGGAAATAATCTTAATTAAATCCTTTATAATCTATATAATAAAAAATGACAACTAATAGAACTAGTAAAAGAAAGTTTTGCTTCTAAATATTTACACTCAAATAATGATAATCTCTTACATATCATGCTATAATTTGGTTTATAAATTCATTTATAAGTGTTAGCCAACAAGTTGAAAGAATTCCTAAGCTCATTAATCAATCCTTATTAAGGAGATTTCATAAAGGGAAGGAATATTTAGACAATATCCTTCTAACTCGAGAGTTCTTTAAGAACTACTCACAAGAAAAATAGATTACAAAGTTATGCCTAAATACTGATTTTCAAAAAGCTTTTGATTATATCAATTTGAGCTTCATCTAACACACATTAGAGGCTTTTTTATTTCCATAGAAGTTTAGAAGAAGGATTCAACAACGCACTAAGATAACCTCCTTTAGTATTATTTACAATAGAGAACATACAAAACCATTAAAATGGGTTAAAGGAGTTTGACCCTTTTTTCATATCTTTTAACTTTATATGTAAAAGTCCTATATAGGTTAATGTTTCACAATATAAAGAAGGAAAGCAAATTTATTTTCCATCACAAATGCAAAGAGTTCAAGATTGTGAGCCTCTTCTTTGCTTTTGATTCGCAAAGCTAAATCTCAAGATTATACGAAAAGAAATGTATTATGATCCTCGTAAATTGCATCTGAAACCATTGGAAGCTATAAAGCTGGAAGAATACATTCCTTCAGTGTATGATCATAGCTCCATCTTAAGGCAAAAAGTTAAAGTTAATTAGCTTTTGATTAAGAGATGCGAATACCAGCTTCTTCCATAATTATATCCTGGCTAGAAGGAACAAGAATAATATTAGCTCACTAAAGGATAAGGACATTTGCCCTAACAATAAGAGAATAGGAATGATAGCATTTAGTTATCATCAGTGACTCCTGGGAGAAAAGGATGAAAAAGTTGCAATAAGCAGAAATCTAGAATAGTATGTAAGGAAGACAATCTCTCATGATTCTAAAGATGATCTTATTAAACTTTTTACAACTTATGAAATCAAGGCAACTCTATTTAGCCTTAATCCCAACAAAGCTCTTAGGGAAAATGGATCTATTGCCCATTTCTTTAAGAATACTTGGAATATTACAGGCAAGTTTGTAGTTAAAGTAGCTTAAGAATTCTTCTTGAGTAGAAAGATGCTTAGAGAGTTGAACAAAACATTTTTGTGTTTGATACCTAAATGTCACAACCCCTCGTCTATGAATGATATTCGTCCTGTATTATATTGTAATCTACAAGCTAGTTTCCGAGATCTTGGCTAGAATGCTAAGGAGCTCTCTTAAGGAAATCATTAATTTAACTCAAGGTGTCTTTATCTCAAGTAGATCCATCTTGGATAACATATTATTGGTGCAGGAACTCCTTAGGGATTATGATTCTAGACCAACTAAAAGTTGTGGTATAAAGATATATTTCTTTAAGGCTTTTAACTCTCTAAGTTGGAACTACATTCACTAATTCCTATATGCTTTTGACTTTCCTCATAAATTCATATAATGGATATGTGTCTTTAAATTCACCTCTTACAACTTGATTATTAGTGGTACTCCCATTGAGTTGTTCAAGGGAGTTAAAGGGATTACACAAGGGGATCTTATATCCTTTTATTTATTTACCTTAGCTATTGAAGTTTTATCATGTATGTTGTCATATAAAATACACAGGAATCTTAGCTTTGTGTTTCACACCGAGTGCAAGGAGAAGATGATCACTGAGCTTGCCTTTACAGATAATCTTATTATATTTTATAGGGCAGACCCTTCTTCTTTGGGACTAATGAAGAACACTCTTAACCAATTCTTTATATATTCAAAGCTAGGGTTAAACACATAAAAATAGCAACATATATATCTCCAAAGATGTCTAAGACCTTTAAAGACTGATTTCTATGTTAGGGTTGAGGGTACATTAGTTACCATTCAAGTATTTAGGAGTTCCTATTACTTCTAGAAAACCCAAGTTTAATGATTGTGTTCCTTTATTGGAAACATAATTAATTCATAGAAAAACATATACCTTTTTAATATCGGAAGATTACATTTGATTTCTCCAGTGCTAAGAAGTTTGCATACTTATTGGAGATCTCACCTTTTCTTGCCTAAAAGGCTAAATAAGGAGATTGAAAAATGTATAAAAACTTTCTATGGACAAGCAAAACAAAAACTCCAAAAGAGTTAAAATCAAATGAGAGGAATTATGTTTATTAAGTAGGGCTTATATCAATTTAGACAATACAAAAAGTCTTTTTAGCTAAAATATTATAGAGATTGATCATGGATAAAAAGGCCTTATGGTCTAAATAGGCTAATTGAAGTCCTAATAGGGGATGAAAGCAAAACCAACTTTTGGTATCATAGCTGGACTTATCAAAGTCCATTGAATGAATTGCAAGCCTTGAATCACTTAAAATCAAGAATTAACCTAAATTCTAAAGTGAATAAAGTGATTTGAGGGAGTAGCTTAAACTGTTAATTTAAAGGGGCTAATGCAATGGTAAGCTATCTACCAAATTATCGTCCTAATGCATTGGTAGAGGACATAATATAGTTACTTGATCCATTTAAATATTTCACTAATTAATCCTATTTTCAAATATTCAATCCTTAAGCTCCTAAAGTGCAATGGTATAAAATCATCTGAAAGTAAACCCTGATTCCTAAAGCCTCTTTTGTCAGTTGGTTAGTAGCCAAGCATAGGTTGAGAACCAAGGATAGACAATTTAGGGGTTTTAAAGATCAATTGTGTGTTTTATGCCAAATTGTTCCAGAAACTATACCTCACCTCTTTTTTTAATGTCAATATTCTAATTCTGTATAGTTTATCATTCAACAATTATTGAACTATTAATGTAGAGAAACATATTGGAATGAAATATTAAGGTGGGTTAATAAGATGTCTCATAGGATGGGACGGGATGTACATTTCTTAAAGACTACATTTAATTGCACTGCCTATGTAATATGAAGGGACATAAATCATAGAACATTTAAAGAGATTGCATTAGAGAAGCAATTGGTAGCTTTTAACATTAGATGTTGGATAAAGGTGATATTACATGCTTATGGTTCTTTCCAAAATGCTAGAAGTTCCATGAGATCAAGATGGAGCTTGTAAGGTGATGATAGGAATAGACTGACCCTTTAAGAGGCATGAACTCTATAAACATTTATTTGATTAGTTGATTGGGGACTCAATTTGAGTATTAGTATGCATATATTCAATAATAAAGGTTAAGAATTGAATCAAAACTTACATGGAGGTACAAGAACATCGTAAAGATGAACTCTTAACTTATCTATTAAGTTAAGTAAATGAGGATAGGAGGTTCATAGTGGAAAGTGTCTTCCTCTGCATGATTTCACAAGTGAAACAAACTTATGAAAGAATTTCAAATTTATTAGATAAGAATAAAAGCTAACAAGAAGAAAATAATGCTGATGATCACTAGACTTTAATCTCAATCAGCCCCTTTAAAATTTTAGCAATGAACATTTATGAAGATGATATGTTTGAAAACTTTATTTCATAATGGGAGCACTTCCTTGATCTTCAGAAAATCAAAGGCAATATATGGAAGTACTAATGGTTAGAGGTATATGTGTGTGAAAGTTAAATGACCTGTAGATGGATTAAATCTTGGTTAATTAAACCCATATATGGGTTTTTTTTTTGTACTCAACAAGTCCTTATTAATGATATTTTTTATTTAGTTTTAAAAAAAGAACAACTATTGTAATCCAACTATTATAATATTAGCATAGTATCAATAACTTCTTTTAATCATTACCGTTAGGGCCTATATATCTTAGAACTTATGCAAGAAGTTAGTCATTTCCTCTTGAAATTTTAATACATTTTAATTTCTAAAAAACTTATACCAATTTTGGTATTGGTATAATATAGTACTCGATAGTACTAAATACTATTTTAGATTTTTTTTAAAATTATAAATGGTTTTTAATTTTTATATAATTAAAATTTAGATGCCTATGATGATTATAATTAAAAATATATCAAACTTTAACTTACTAACTTTATTTATGAAAATTTACATAAAATATTTATTTTTAGATGTAATAAATTTTTAAAAAATATTTAATCATAAAAATATTTTTTAATTAACCTTTATTTTATAAATTTAAATTGAAATTTTTTTGGTGTTTTGATGTAATAACAGTACAATATAAAATTTTATGATATACTTGATACGTTATAAGATAATTTTGTGTTATTTCTCAACTATGGTATGAAATTAAGAAAATTAAAAGATAATTGAAATATAAAAGAAGGGTGAGTGAATAATATTTATTTAGAGATATGGAATAAAAGATAAAATTATAAGAATTTTGACAAAACAACTTATTCATTAATTAAGATTGGAAATAAAATAATAACAACAACGTAATTATTATAATGAAGAAGACAAACGTACAGATTGTGAAAATTAAATACCTTGCAAATTTTGATTTAATTATTCGACATAAAGAAGACAAACAAACAACATATGACCTTGCAAATTTTGATAAAATGCTTGAAACCAAATATATTACAGGAATATAGTTTTATTCTTGTCCCGAACGATGATAGAAAATAATGAAGAAACTCGAGTTTATGTAGAAGTAAAATTATTACAGGCAAAAGTAACTCAATATGACTAAAATAGCAAAGAGTATATTTAAACGTTTTGTGCTAGTAATTTATATATCTTGAATGTGTTTTAGATCTATGAATGAATTTGTTTACATCTAAAATTTTATAGCATCGAATAAAATATTATATATATTCTAAGTTTTATTTTATAACACTCATATTATAATTTATAAAAAATACATATATTTCAAATAACGATAATGTGAGAATTTTTCATATTCTGAGTAGTTTTAACACCCATAATGGTCCAATGTTCTTTAATTAATAAATATGAATGTTCTGTTTTTATGGCAACAGTCAATGTGCTTAATGGAAGCACATTGATGTATGTTTTTTCTTACAGACTTTTTAGGTCCCTAAGCTCCTTTTCTCTTTTAAAAAGATACACCATCGATTTTGGAATTGAGAGCTTAGAAGAAATTCCAAAAACCTTGACTTTTTAAGCAAAAACATCAATGGTAGGAGGTATTTTGATTTCTTCCGCATTCAGTTTATTTATTATTCTAATGTATGTTACTGTTGACTATATGTTGTGTAACGCCCCAAATTAGGGGTTAGCATATTAAGCAAATTTAGTCCGATTTATGTTCTGTCTCTTTGATATTTTGACATGCATTCATGGTATTTCCGGGTACCTTGGTAAAATGAAATTTCGGATTGATGCGGACAATATTAAGATAATTTTGAGTAATTTTTGGAGACTTCAATGATTTTTAGAAATTATTGGTGACGTATGGAGT
>JANZLD010000236.1:25386658-25401568 GCA_026413575.1 Erythroxylum carthagenense
GGGTTAATGAAATATAGTCGTTATGCTGCCCGATTTTTGTAGGGTAGTATAGTGGTATATGTATTAAGTGTTATTGGCAATTAAAGAGAATGACAAGTTTTGAATTTATCGATGAGATGTGGTTTGGACATGAAGAATCAAGTAAGTGGGATTTTGTTTAGAATGAATTTCCAAAAAGGGGAATTAATTGCTTGATATGAATGAGATTCAATAATGATGAAAGGGATGAAAAAGAAAAGGAAAATTTTTTTACACAGAATCGGATAGATTAAGTTTAAGGTTTCCAACGCAACGTGATAAGCTTTCTAGTCTTTCACTTCGGATGTCAACATTTGTTTAAATTCGATTAAGCAACTTGTTTGCTTCGATCCAATTTGTTGTCGATTCGTAATTGATTTGCTTCGATTTGTTCGTTCCGCCTCTTTGTTATCCGTCTTTCATTTCGTTTTTCGGTTGGGGTCCAGTCTTCGGGATCGGGTCCCAACATCTAATCTTTCTCCTAAATATCATCTAGTTTCTTTTATTCAATAGCAATGTCAACACCTTGTTGAAAAAGAGTGTCTTGAACCTCACTTTGCCACATGTCAAAATAACCGATACCATCAAAAATCTCCACCGTAAATCTTGCGTTTGTCATAGCAGTACTTACTAGAATAGACGAGATAGAAGTTATCGACGTGGTTGATGTAGTCATATCTTTGATTTTTATCATTTCTGCTACAATTTCTATTCAATAGCTGTCAATGCGAAATCCCAATAGTCTAAGGAAAAATCTTTTCTAACGTGGAAGATCAGACTACACTACAACCACAAAACATACTAAGAAAAAATCGTGGCTCTGATACTAATTGTTGTTAAATTCGAATTAATTTCCACTAATAATGACAAATTCACCTTAAGCACTATTGTCTAGGTGAATAGAGTGTGAACTATTGTACTGAAAAATCACACAAGGTAAATTCCTAGGAAAGACTGGAGGGGTCATAAACGGTTCTATTTAAAACTCAATCTCTTAGACATAATTGTCCTAGACATATAATTTAATTGCACAATAATTCACTACAACTATACTTGACAATAGCTATTAAATAGATAAATAAGAACATCAAAATTTAACGAAGTTTAGCCAATTATGTCTACTTCATCGGACACTACTAAATTAACATTTTTCTTTTTTCAGGAAATAATACAAGTGAAATACGAAAAAAAAGAGAAGAAATCTTTATCTTAAAAAAAGATAGGTAATTTTTAGAATATTTAAGATAGGTGAAGAAGTCTTCTTTTTATAACTTAAGAAGATTCTCCCATCTTCACAATTTTCTAATACGAAATATCAAAATATGTCATAAGGCAACACATCTATTGACCTGGTGAAGATTGGTTTCTATTAGTTTCTATTTTATCCTTGATTTCTTAGCCAACTAAATTGATCTTCTTACCCCCAGAATGTCTTTGGTATTCTCTTTGAATGTTAGAACTTAGAACAGCCGTACAATCTGCTCTGTCAAGTATCTTCCATTTTTACTATTGCTAATAGCTTAAAAGCTTGTCGAGAGTTGTACGGTTTGGTCCCTATCCTTATTGATGGATATCAGCTTCATTTCTTTGGATTTCTAAGCACGGAGAACATATATGGATACGGTTGAGTACACAGCAGAAAAGAGCTGTACTCTTTTGAGGATCATTTAATCACAATTTTCTTTCTGATATAGTACTTCGCTTTTTGTCCTAAATTCACAAGATGTTCTCCTTGTGGACCCAAGTGTATAGTAGTTGCTCATCCGTTTATATTTACTGTAGTAGTAAATTCCTCTTCTCCAGACTTTAGTTTCACTGTTTTTGCCTCCTGAAAGCTCTGATACAAGACACAGAAGCCATGCCTACGCTCCTGCCACCTCAAATAGAGGGAAAACTTGGAAAAACCATGAAAAGGGGAAAGAAAGGAAATGGCTTGGAGCACTTTTGTCTTTGCCTTGGAATGTCCTTACAAAAGGTCCAAGTTCTTTTGTTTCATACGAACAGACTCAGATCATGTTGAACAACTTGTTTAAACAGAAACATTGGAGTTTTTCTCTTCCTAAAAAATGGAAATGAATAGAGAAGTTACAACAGTAATGGAAATTCTTCTGTCAGTTGCATAGTCTTTGCTGATGATATAAAAGCCTGGTCCCATAGTACTTATGATTATGACCAAGATAATAGAATACCAATCCAACAATTCTGTGCCTAAAACGCCCTCGTTATCAAGAATATCACTAATATACAGAAAGTTAGTGATAAAGACCAAAAGAACAGTGCTTGCTCATCACTCCAGGGATCCACCTTTTTATTTTTCACCTAGGAATGGCACGTCGTCCCTTTTACATAATGACAGCCTTACTTTCCAAGTGAACTTGATTCTTCTACTGCATTTGATCCTAGGCAGTGAGGTAGGAATGCCTACAAACATCAGTTTGCATTTCTCTACAGATTAACAAATTGTACTCAACTGCTTTCGTCATGGATCTTTTACCATTCTTAAAGAAAGTATAGTTGATAATCGTCTGCTTCCATTGCTTCCCGTCGTAATGCCTGATATGACTATGATTGATGTTTCCCTTCTTCCTCAAGATTTTTATTCCTAATCCGAAACAAATCTATTTTTAACGATATACTGAATGTAATTAGAAGCAACGTATTGAGGTTAAGATCCCAATATACTAGGGATTCTAACTTTGACAGTAATTGTATTGAAGGACGATAGGGGCACTACATCAATGGACATATCCTAACAGTTCATTTAAGGCGGGCAATGAAACGGCAACAAGTTTGTTCTGCCAAAACCAGGGAGGCCCAAAAGCATTTTAAGACATTAGACTGTCCTCTGATGGTATTTATAACAACCAGGGAGGCCCAAAAGCATTTTAAGACATTAGACTGTCCTCTGATGGTATTTATAACACCCATGAGGCCTTCCGGACTAGTACTTAGGATCAGCCTCTGCCTCTTTCCGCATCTAAGTACTTTTGTCTCATAGAATAGGAAAAAGAGAACCCATGAATTTTCCAAACCAAATCCTTCTCCTACATTCTTGAGTTGAAAGGTGAAAGATAGAGACATAGAGAGATGAGGGGTAGATCATCCAAGAAGGGAATGAAGATTGATAAACTTAGTAGGCTGAACCAAGAACCTGATCTTTCTGGTGCTTACATCCGTAGTCTTGTGAAACAATTGAACACCTCAAGAACAAAAGAGTCCGTGAATCTAAAAGACCGAAGCTTTAGTGATCCTGATGATTTTTCTACCCAAAACATGTCCGAATTTGATCAAGAATTAAGTGGAAGTCAGCAAACCAGGCAAACCCAACAACCTCAACCACGCAAGAAACAGGTCAGAAGAAGACTTCACACCAGTAGGCCTTACCAAGAAAGGCTTCTTAATATGGCCGAAGCTAGGAAAGAGATCGTGACGGCTTTAAAGCTCCACAGGGAAGCTGTGAAACAAGCCAATCTGCTGCAGCAGCAGAAACAACAAGAAGTTGACACATTAGCGTCCATGCAAGTGTCACCGACAAGGTTTGAACAAGAAGCAAACATGAAATCTACGAGGAATCCTAGGATATGCCCATCAAGTACAACCAGTTTCTCTAGTTATCTAGAAGACTTGTCCTACATTCCTCTTTCTCATCCTTCCACTCCAACTCCACCTGCCGCCTATGGTTTTTCTTGGCCTACTTCTGCAAGTTATCATCCTGTTGTCTCTAAAACTCTCAATTTTCCCTCACCAACCCAAACTTTAGGCCTAACTCTCAATTTTCACGATTTTAAAAACATAGACACCACTCATTATTACGGCAGTAACAACTGTTCATCAATGTACTCATCTTCATCGCCGTCCTCATCTTCGTCCCTTCTTCTCCCAAATGCCATCAAGGAAGCCCCTTCAATGACGAAACCCCAAGAGGTGCCTTCTGCAGGGCCTGATATGACAAAATCTTTTGGTGCAGGAGGTTTGCATCAAGTGATGGATGATGAGGAGATGGCGGAGATCAGATCAATAGGGGAACAATATCAGATAGAATGGAACGATACCATGAATTTGGTGATGTCAACTTGGTGGTTTAAATTCTTGAAGACCATGGAGTTTTGTCCAGAAGTGAAGACAGAGGATGATGTGTACTGTCCATTTCACCAGGTCATGGAATTTCCACCATGGTTAAGTACAAATGATGGGTGTTTGCATCAAAATATTAGTGACTACTGTTCCCAAGACTACTCCCATGATCCTTCCTTTCCCTGGTAGGAGTCCAAAGTTTCGAGCTTTATCTTTAATCAAAAGGCATAAAATTCATTAGGAAAACGTTTTCTATTAATGCGATGAGTCCTCTCTCTCGCTCTCTCTGGCTCTCTGAAAGCAAACTTAAATTTGCCCCAACTAAGTTGTTATCTTGTTGCCAATAAATTAAGATAACTCGTTTCAATATTGAGTAAGTTCTTGATCTGGTTATGTTGGCTTGAACCAATCCAATCACATAGTACCCCTAAAAAAATAGCTAACGAATATTCAGCTTAGCAACAGAACCATTTGTACCTTATGCTGTATTTTTTCTCTGTAATTTCACTATCTAAACCATCACTAAAGTTCTGTGAGGGAAAGTGACCTCGAATACGCAAGATAGCCTAAGTTAGATGATCATGGTATTTGCTGAAAGACCTAGTTAGTGTGGAAAAAGACCATTTTAAGTTCCTATACACCATAGATGCTTATATTGTTGTGTAGTTGAACCAGATTATTGTAATGTACTGTAGAACTTCATTTTATTCCATGTGTACAAAAATCTTTCACATGATGAATCATGATTTCACTGATCATGTTTTTTATTTGGTTCCTGACTCGTTGACTTACAGCATGGACAGAGGAGACGTTGAAGCAGTGGATGTGGATTGGCTAGCTTGACAAGGATTGATTTGTTTTTAGTTAATCAAACCTTTGGACCATTGGGTTCTTTTCCTCTTCTCCAATGAGGTGCTCTTTCTTGGAGCTGATTATATAGAATCTATTGTGGTTAATAAGGTTCGTAGGTATGGGAACTAATAATGTGGTCAAGGAGTGTGACTTCTCCTTATTCAGCTGGTTGTAGTTCTCAATCAGTCTTGTTTCGTTCATGTTTAGAAGTTTCAGTAGCTACAGCATTTAGTTTGCCGCACGAGTTTCATGCTATGCTAGCCATTTCGGTAGTCGTTCAGGGATGTTCCGGTTACCCTCCTAGTCATTGTTGAACAGTGGTCAGAATTACTTGACACCTGATCTTTGTTTTTAGCCCTTAATTTTGAGGCTTTTTGAAATTTTTTGATGCCCCTTTAGTACAATTCTTGCCAATAAGTATGTTGCAGATCAAAGCATGGACCTTTCTAAGTTCCTACTATCTGCGTTGAAGCCCATCTACCCTGCTTTACTTCACCAAAACAAGAACCTGGAAATTTCTGTTCTTGGAATACTACTTGGATGTCTCCAGTACACAGTAGTTAAACGCCTCCGTTGACATACTAATTGAATTTGACAGTTCTTCATGAAATTTGTTTTGCTGAATGTTTCCGAGCAATCCTGTTTCAAAGAAGTATTAATGGTCAATTACCAGGGTTTTCTAACTTGGAAATGTTAAAAACTACTGTAACACTGTTTTTGGTTGCTTTCACTTAAACTAAATTCCATGACATAAGCTTCATATTTGTCAAATATTGCCGCCGATAATATAGATTTTCAATCTCTGTAATAACTGACTAAATATTGGCAAATTACTAAGGAACAATTTTCCTGGTCTTACGCCAAGCAAATGACTGAGTTTATTTGATTATGACTGCAAGAGCCTGAATCCTGTACATTGTGAGTACAGGAACATTCTTTTATTATTCAGTCTTAAGACCTAGAAAACTTTAAATACCGCGTTACTATATATATATATCTATATATATATAGCTACAATTTGAAAACCTTCACGATTCAAGGTTTTGAACATACATAGAGCCTGATCTCTGGCAATTATGTTTGCTTCTTTTCCTCGTAGTCTTGGCTGTTATAAGGGCTAAAAGCTTCCAGTAACCAGTTCTTCTTCCTCCAAGGATTCCACCCCATTTCTTCACAAATCTCATCACTGTAGTTGATGCTAAAAGCTGCAATGCATTGCTTCTGATAAAACCTCGTGGTTCTCTTCAATATATCTGTTTCTTTAGTTGTATGTTCAATCATCTTTATGATGCTGGGAAGCTTGAACTTCTCATCTGCAATCCTGGATAGCCATTTGCACCGCAACTCGGCTGTGTGAAGGTTTGACAGACTCTCAACATAGCCCATGAAAGCCATATTTGGAATCAGCGGATGAATTGTGCCCCTGTAGGTTAATGTCATCCGTTTAGCAAACTCTTAAAACTTTTGACTGTTCTTAACTAAAATGGGTGTCAACCGGCAGTTACTAGAGTGCGTTCATCGAGTTTCTATGTGTATCCAATTTTTGAGTTAATATAAGTGTGATGTTTTAACCTGATATAGGCTTGTAAGTCTACAACTTTTCTCTTCTCTTTTTTTACTTTAACGTTAGTTATGCCCACAAGGCTGGCAACTAACCAATTCATTTACCTGTATAAGGGCATAATACCGGAAGAGTCCACTAAAAGACTAGAAAAGGGCTGAGGAATCAAGTCTTGGAGCTTCTTTTTACCGTCATAACCAGTAGCAAGAAGCACAATGTCAGCCTCCAATTTGGTATTGTCCTGGAATTCAATTCCTCCACTCCAGAACCACCATTTTGAAGCCCTTTTGAAAAGAATATTTCCTTTGTCTGCCTCACTGAAGAAGTTGTCTGGCAAGATTGCCATTTGGCAGGATGCATAATCTTCCAAGAAAGGGTGGTCTGGTTTCAATCCATGCTTTATCAGGGGAAGTTTCCACACCAAATAAGACTCTACGAACTTGGAAAGTGCTTTTCTCTGCACAATTATGTGGAAAAACAAAAAGACACTAATGATAAAGACAGGATATTGATTTACGTATAATACTACCTTCGTATAGGCTTTACATAATCCCGATAGAGACAGATGGGGTTGAAGGAAGAAATTTAAGACAGATGGGGTTGAAGGAAGAAATTTAAGTATACCATAGGAGACAAGAGAGGTGCCAGTAGGGTCTTGAACCTGCCTTGATTTGGCCTATCATGTAGAAATTGAGATGATCTTGTTGAAAAGAACAAGAAAAATGGCAAGCCCCATATCCAATAAGAAGGAACAGTCCAATGTAAAGTCCTTATCACCATTGTGCAAGGTTGCCCATTTGGTCCTTTAAAAAAGCTCAAACAGGTCAAGATTCTGATAAGCCATCTCTCTATAGTAAAAATGAAGTCTAAGAGCCGACCTACTGCACCCATTACAAGTTTTCTATATGTAGTTTTTGTTTTTATTCTTTTGATTGACTATCTGCAGGAAAGTAACTTTTTTTTCCTGCTAAGATTTCTACCATCAATAAGGGTATTATAATGACTTATTTATACCGATAAATTAAACAAATTCCGTTAAGAAAAAACTAATTGGTAATATATTGAAGAATAATAGTATAATTTACATCAGATTTTAATTATAAATATAACTTAAAATGACCAATTGGTAAATAATGTTTTAATTTTATGCATTTAAACTGAATCATAATCAACCTTTTTTGTTGTATGATCGTCGAGCTACTCAAAATTAGCAGTATGCAGGCAAATGGTTTGTTCTTTTGGAGCAAAAACAGACTCAAGCAAGGATGCAGCAGAGATTACAGTGGTACTCTGAACTTTAGATTGAGGATTTAAATCTTCATAGTTAAGGTAGAATAAAATGTTGAACTTGACTGTCAGGAGTTTCACAAGATCAAAAAGAAAATGTTCTAGTCAAGTTGATGGATATTGTCCTGGAACGTGCATATATCTTTCTTGTTTGATGGAACTCTTATTAGTTTACAGGTCTCCTTAATGAGCCAAACTTCATTGATGGATATTGTCCTGGAACGGGCATATATCTTTCTTGTTTGATGGAACTCTTATTACTTTATAGGTCTCCTAACTCCTAAACGTTGGAGGCTTGATAGTCTACATTCTTAATATGATGCATGACTAATGCTATATTTATAGTTTGTTCTTGAAATTGTTTTTAATAGATGTAATAGTTTTCATTTCGTGCAATGAGTGCACCTATGAATTTAGGCTGTATATGAAAAAAGATGAATTGATCCACACAGGAACGTATGCAAAAATAGTAGTAAAAGTTACTATTTGTAGTACTCTGCACGAGTAATGCATGCGCTTTTGCGTACCTTGGTTTGCCTCAGCACACTCCATAGCTAAATCAATGGCTGACTTTCTGTACCCGACAATAGCGACTTTCTTTCCTTGAAGCAACTTACGAGAGGCATCTTTATCAAGTTTGGAATAGTCCAGGGAGTGTAAGACCTTTCCATGAAATACTTCTTGACCTTTTCCAGGTGCAAAAGTTGGTATTTTTGGTATATCGCCATACTTTCCAATGCATATGACAAGAAATTCGAACGCATACCACTGACCAAATTAATATGTCGCAACTTAGTAAGAAATATTGAGAATCAGATATCATATAACCCTGAAGCTTTGTAAGATGATAGCTAAATGCATGTGCGCCACTGACTAAGCAAGTGCAGGCATGATCATGTACCATTAGCAGTTAAAAATTTAAGATCATTATGTACATGCTCCTGACAGAGACTGGATTAAACCTGAAGGCTTTTGGACTGGTTAATCTCCACAGCAACCTCCCAAATTGGATAGCCCCTTAAAAGAGTGGCATACTCCGCAGGTATCACGTCATGTTGGGTGGTCTCTCGGTCACCTACATAACGAATCTCCACAACTCGCGAGTTAAACTTGACATATTTCAGAACATCAAAGTGTTTTGCATAGTTACACAAGTACTCTACTATCTCAAGGTGAGAAGGAAAACTTGAACTATCTCTTTCAGGCCAAGGGTAATCTGAGAACTCATAATCATATCGGGGTGTTTGGAGCTTAGTAGAGCTAAATGAGCAATGTTTCCAAACTCCTCCAAGTGAGTCACTGGCTTCAAACACTACCGGACTGTAATGAGCAAGATGTTTAGCAGCTGCTGTGCCACTAATGCCAGCGCCAATGACTCCAACTCGGTGTGATTGGATTTGATTTTGGTAATTAGCCATATCTTTTCGATGACTATATAATATTCTAGCAGCTTTTTGTGTTGATACCTTGGAACTTTTATTTGAGATATGTGGCCTATTTATAGGGCCTGGGGTGGCGAATTGAGAGGAAGGATCGTAATTTCTCATTGGAAATTATTTAATAAGTCAATGTCTTTGGTTGATTACTAGTCAACATTTTTTTTAATTTCTTAGTATGTATCATAGACTTATTTTTATACTGTATTGTCTCAAATTATTGACCAATGCATGCAAGTCGACTTGATCACACTAGTATAGTGCTTTTAGTAGTAGAACACAATTCCTTAACAAGAATAAGGAAAGATTTGACCTATTGTCTTAGTCTTTTCTCATCATTAATTTACTTGGTACCATCACGCGTATACTTTGTTTATACTTGTTGGTTGGTTAGTTTGTATTTAGGCAATTTGAGTTCAAGTGTTCCCATGCATAGATAATTTGACTCTAAAATTAAAAGGCATAAGTAGTTGTTTACTGGTGGAAAAGGTCAATGAATAAACAACATAATTGTCTAGTATTAAACGGCAGATTTTCACTAATAAAACCTGTTCGGTGCATGGTGACATGGTAATGTCGTCATTCAGTTTCTTGCATGAGGATGACGATTCTCTATCTTAAAACTCTTTAATTGTGAAAAACTATGATACTAATTAATGTTCAAATTATAACAGCGTAAAACTTGCATTGAAGGGTAAGGTTTAAAATGGATCAAATACAATTTCAACATTTTCAAATGACTTTAGTTTAAGATAACTTCAGATAGTTCTTATTTAAGCTAAGCTTTAATAAGCATAAAATCATATTTAATAAAACGTTGTAGATCTAAAGTTGAATTAGGTCATTACGATTAGGATTATCATGATTTGGATAGACATATATATGAAAACATCTAATTGAGCTTTGATATAGAGGAAGAGACTTCAAATGAGATGCCTCTATTGTTATTCGTAAATACACTGAGCAATAATCACAATACCAAGATCTACATTTTATTAGAGCAATAACAAGACAATGAATGTACATACCTCCAATGTTGGGCATAAAATCTTGATTCATTTTCTCCGTTCAAGAAACCATAACCTATCAATACTCAATAAACATGTGAAAGAGAGAGCTTACGGTAGAAAGCCTTTTCTGAACTATCGCTACACATTTCCACGCAAAAAATACACATTCTCATCATATGTTATATTTATAACATTTTCTACCCTAAGGGGTAGAATAAGGCTAATTGTGTTATTTCATAATTGTGATGAACTATGGTCTAATGGGTTGACCTATAGTTATTAGTGTTCTATCATGTACTTCAAATGCAATTAGTAAATTTTTAACCATCCCATTATAGTTATTAAATATACATTAGATAATTCAATTAATGGTTGTGAATATGAAATTAATGTGTATATGACCTTTGACTTGAACAAAATTTATCTTCAAAATAAATATCTCTATATGATTATGTGATTTTGGTCGTGTGAGATGGGCAATAGATTCTATAACCCCTTGAACTAACAGTGTAGCCTACAAAGTAGCCACTAATAGTTTTCATATCAAACTTATTAGATTGTGGATTACAGGTCCTTACTTCTGCTTTGAATCCCTGAATATGAAAATGACGCAAGCTTGATTTTCTATTTAACCATAACTCATATGAAGCCTTTGGGACTGACTTGCTAAGTTCTTGATTCAAGATATGAGCGACTGTCTTCAACGCCTTACCTCACAAAAATTCTAGTAAACTATAATGAATCAATATACATCACAACATATAAAGAACTGTGGGTTCTTCTTTCAATGATTTCGTTTTGTTGAGGTGTTCTTGGTAATGTATATTTTACCTAAATACCACATTCTTGCAAGTATCTAGCAAAAAGCCTTAGATTCCTTCCACTTTCATCATAATGCCCATAATACTCTCCACCTCTATTCGAATTAACTACTTTAATTTTCTTCCCCTTTTGAAACTCAACATTTGTCTTGAAAACCTTAAATGCATCCAAAGATTCAGATTCTTCACGAATGAGCTTCACATGATCATACCGGAAAAAATTATCAATAAAAGTGATGAAGTATTTATAACCACCTATAACAGGTTGAATAAATGGTTCACATATATCAGTATAAATCAACTCCAACAATTATAAACACCTATTTATTTTACTTTTTAAAACCTTAATAGTCAACTTTCCTTTAATACAATCAACACAAGTAGTGAAATCTGAAAAATCAAGATCTTGAAGTACACTATCTTGTACCAACTTCTCTATTTTGTCTTTAAAAATATAGCCTAAACGTCTGTGCCATAACATAGAAGATCGCAGATCTAACCTCATACGTTTTGAACCAACAACAGTATTAAGAGAAGAGGAAGAAGCAATAGTAACAATATCATTGAACTCAAGATTGTATAAATTTGCACATAAAATTCCATTTCCCACCAAAAGAGAGTTATGACACAAAGTTTGTTTTTTAGTTTAAAAAAGAATACTAGTCTATCCAAAATAGATACAAAAATTTAATTCCTCCTAATAAAGGGTAAATAAGCGATGTCGTGTAACTCCAAAAGATGTCCTATATTCAATTGTAGTCTAACTGTCCAAAAAAATTCAACTTGGACTTTGTTATTGTCTCATATGTACACATATTGCTTAGAAATAGTCAGCCTTTTTTGACTTGTCAGTTTCTGTACGAAATTTGTAACGTGAATTATTGCTCCAGTATCTAACCACCAAGTATTTGAGGGCATACCAATAATATTGGATCTAAACAAACCATCATAAGACAATTACCTTTCTTCTCTATGTGGGCTTTGAGCTTTCGGTAATCAACTTTCTCATGCCCAAATTTATGACAAAAGTTGCACTTCCCTTTGCAAAATATATTCTTCTAACTAATAGAATATATGCCTGCCTTTGCACTTCCTTTAGGACTAACATCTTTCTTCTTGAAAAGATTTTGGTCACTTTAGCTATTAGAAGTGAACTTTCTCTTTTGTGAATTGTTATGGTTTATTATCATGGAGATGCTTCTTGCCCTTCCTTTTTTTTCTGTCTTCTTCTTTCTTAGTAAGAATAACAGTCATCTCCTTAACAGTCCATTGCTCTTTCTGACCATTATAACTTGATCTAAACGAATCAAATTTGGAAGGAAGAGTCCCCATCACAAACCATACCGTGTAATCCTCACCAAGGTCTACATCTATAGCCTTAAGCTTATGGTAACAACCCATAAACATGTCAATGTGAGCCCTAATGTCACTGCACCATTTGTAAATGGTGTGATGAAGCATGCTCAAGTACTCATTCTTCTCATTCTTTGAGAACTTCTTATATTTTTTTGTCTTAATGGCAACAAGAAAATCGTTTGCACTATCAGCCTCGGGAATACTATCATGAATGGATTCATCCATGTGATACCTCTTAATCATCAACTAGTATCGATTATAGTATTCCCACTCCTCATAAGATTTCTTATACTTCTCAGTAGCATCTCAGTGGGTTTAGGTGATTCATCAATTCTTAAGGCCAAGTATATAATGATAGTTAAATTCATCATGAGAGATTCAACTCAATACTTATGGTTTGTTCTATTTAGCGTCAAGATGGCAGAAACTCTTGAATTGCTTAAAGTTGAATGAGAACCAAAAGCAATAACCATAATATGCATTTTAAAATAGAATCATACAATTTGTGCTCTTTTTCTCAAAATGAGTTATATCATTCATGCTAGAGTTCCTTAAACAAATATAGAACTCATTCATAGGGAAGAACAATTTATTGAATATTACAACCAAATCATCAATGCACTATCGAAAGGATAAATTTTTGTTGTTGTTCATAATATTTCAATAAAATTTCTTCACTATATTAAGCATCCTACTAGGTAGTAATTATCGACATGACAATTAATTACCCATATGGATCTTAATATTATTTTAGAGGAAAAACACAAAATTTAAACATATGATAATATTTAAAAGTTCCTCATCACAAATAGTTTCACATGCTCAATTTTATGACATGTAAAAATAAACATTTATTATTGTCAACAATTAATAATCATATTTATGCCACAATAATATTTAAAATAGTTAGAATTATAAGATAAAAATCATAGATTAATCTTGTGCATAAACAGATGAAAAGATATAATAAAAAATGGAGCAAAATGATGAAAAATTAGTCCAAAAAAACCTTTCACGCTCCCCACGTGCCATTGTACCAAAAAATTAAATTATTATTTATTATTATTATCAAGGTTTGGCACGAAGTCAAATGGGTCATCCCTGACCGATTGTTGGGAAAGCGAGTCGATTCGTGGGCATATAGATCTGACCCACCTGAAACTCAGCCTTCGATCTTCCATTTCTAACAAGGTTTGAGGGTTTTCTTCCATTTTTCATGCTCTATGGATTTCCAATACCCATTTCAACCAAAACTACTCCAAAACTTGAATGCTTCTAACTTATTTCGACCATTAACGAAACCCCCATAAACGAGATTCATTTGCCCAAAACAGAGCTAAAAGTTAATAAAAATAACCAACAACAGTTTCTACACCTTCAATGCATCATTTCTAGATTATTCATGCCAAAAATAGGTTTGAAAAAAAAGGAGTTTATACCCAAATATAAGCCCTAAAATCAAATGACCATAAAGCTCTGATACCAATTTCTATTCATAAATGCAGTGAGCAATAACCACAATACTAAGATCCACATTTTATTTGGAGCAATAATTAGACAATGAATGTACATACCTCCAATGTTGGGCTTAGCATTTTTGTTTCATTTTCTCCATCCAAGACCACAACCTATCAATACTCAACAAGCATGTGCAAGAGAGAGCTTATGGTAGAAAACCCTTTTTGAACTGTCACCGCACATATCCATGACAAAAACACACATTCTCAACATATGTTATATTTATAACATATTCTACCCTAAGGGATAGAATGAGGTTAATTATGCCATTCATAATTATGATGAACTATGGTTTAATGGGCTAACCTGTAGTTATTAGGGTATTATCATGTACCTCAAATGTAATTAGTAAATTATTAATCATCCTATTATGGTTATTAAACATACATTAGGCAATTTAATTAATGATTGTGAATATGAAATTAATGTTGTGATTATATTAGTCCATATACTTCTAACATCTATGCATGAAGCCGAATGCAACTAAGCAACTGAAAATTGGGTTATATGGAGCGGTATCAACTTTGGGTGTAGAGTGCAAACTAATGAACTTCCAAAATTGTACATAGCAAGTATGTATTGTGCATAGCAAATACGTAAAGTATTGTCTGCCATAATGGTTAAGTCAGTCATATCTATTATATGTGTGGATCTGCATAAGAATATCAAGTGTTAAAATATTATGTTCTATTATTTTTGTGGAAAATTAGAATTAAGTTTTGATGAGAAGAAACTAAAGTATAAGACCACACATGTACAGTCTCTAATTCTATTGTTTGATCCGTGGAAATGTGTATACATACATACATACATATATATATACATACATACATACATATATACATACATACATACATATATATATATATACATAAATACATATATATATACATACATATATATATATATACATACATATATATATATATATACATACATACATATATATATATACATACATACATATATCTATATAT
>JANZLD010000236.1:25403756-25423431 GCA_026413575.1 Erythroxylum carthagenense
TATGATTGAAATGTGATTACTGAATGTATGTTTTGACTTAACTGTTGCAAAACTGCATATTGAGTTTTGTACCGAATCGGAGTGCGTAGCCTACCAATCTCGTGTGTCGCGGATTCGGATATCACCCACGATATCGGGTTCGGGTCTTACGGGGTTGGGGTGCTACAAGCGATCCTTCCTAGTCACGATCCCACTGGGCCAGATGTCCCAATTCTGACTAGTTCGAGTTAGTTCCCCTTCCTCCTATTTGATGACGATTTTTATTTGGAATTGTCAAGGGGTTGGAGATCGGACCTTTAAGCCCATCATGAGGAATTATATTCGACTCCATCAGCCCCGCTTAGTGGTCTTAGTTGAGCCTCGTATTAGCGGCGAACAAGCTAGACAAGTTATTCGGTTTTTGGGATTTTGTAATTCCTTCCGGGTCGAGGCTACAGGATATTCAGGCGGGATATGGCTACTTTGGAAGGAGAATATCGTCATTCGCATTTGTCTAGCTCACTGTCAATTTATTCACGCTCGCGTACAGTGGGACCACCAGGTTTTTTACTTTACTTCTTTTTACGCGAGCCCCATGTATGCGTTACAAAAGTATCTTTGCCATTATCTGGCCACCCTGGCTCCGCATATCACCATCCCCTGGCTTATAGGCGGGGATTTTAATGCGAAGTTGGAAAGTGTTAATAAACAAAGGGGCTCACGAAACTAACCCATTATTAACACTCACTTTCGGGATTGTATGCTTCAGTGTAACCTCCAAGACCTTGGCTTTTCTGGTCCGCGATTCACATGGAAGCGGGGAAATCTCCGTGCACGGCTTGATCGGGCTTTCGGTTCTCTTGCTTGGTTCTCCGCGTATCCGTGCACCCGAGTTAGCCACCTGCCTTTTCTCAAATCGGACCACCGACCTCTCTTTATTCGGTTCCAAGCTCCTGACCCCCCCAATCCTTTGCGCCGGCCTTTCTGTTTTCAATCTGCTTGGCTCACTCACGAATCTTTCTCCCAAGTGGTTGCTGATAACTGGATTCCGAGCTCCACGGATTTTAGTGGCGCGATCCACCGCTTCGTGGAAAGGCTCCACCATTAGAATACCACGGAGTTTGGTAATATCTTTCATCGGAAAAAACACCTCATGGCCCGGCTTGAGGGCCTTCAGAAACCTGTGGAGGACACCGATTCCCCCTCCCTTTATGAGCTCAAGACCTACCTGAGGAACGAATTAGAATCCGTGCTATATTAGGAAGAGCACCAACGGTCCTGGAGTCAGTGGCTCGGACAGGGTGATCGGAATACTCATTATTACCACGCCCTCACTCGTACTCGGCGGCGGCAATCCCACAACCATTCTCTTAGCGATATTCATGGTAATGCAGTTACTGATCCCGCAGCTCTCCGAGGCATGGCTAAGCGTTACTTGGAGGGTCTATACCGCCCCGAAGACCATACCTCTGTCCTTAGGCCTCTTCCTGGGCATTTTCCCCCTCCCCCACCGCATATGACTAAGGACCTTACCCGTCAACTCAGCCCCGACGAAATCAAGGCGGCATTTTTCTCCACGGCTCCTAACAAAGCCCCAGGCTTCGATGGCTTCACAACTCTATTCTACCAATCCCAGTGGGACACCGTCGGGCTCTCCTTTATTAATTTCCTTCAGTGTATCTTTCTGCATAAAGTTTGGGAGTCGGCTATTAACCGCACTATCGTTGTCCTTCTTCCTAAAAACCCCTCCCTTACTTCCATCACTTAGTTCCGACCGATAGCGCTTTGCATTGTGCTTAACAAAGCCCTTACGAAGATTTTATCTAATCGGATCAAATCGTACTTGGCAGAGCTTGTCAGCCCGACCCAGTGTAGCTTTGTGCCTGGCTGTCTTATTACTGACAATATCATCATCACACAGGAACTGCTTCACTCCATGAAACATAAAACTGGTCGGACGGGGATTATGGCTATCAAAGTGTACCTCGAGAAGGCGTATGACCGACTCGATTGGGACTTCATACAAGCCACCCTGCATGATATTGGTCTTCCTGCCTCGCTTATTTCGCTCATCATGAAATGTATCACTACGGTGTCCTATCAAGTGAACTGGCATGGCGAGCTCAGCGAGACCTTTCAACCTTCTCGCGGTATTCGCCAAAGCAACCCTCTTTCCCTGTACCTTTTTGTGCTGTGCATAGAACGGCTTGGCCACGCGATTTCTCATGCGGTGTCCTCTGGTCGCTGGCATCCGGTCTGGTTGAGTAGGCATGCCCCCCCTTTCCCACTTATTCTTTGCTAACGATCTCATCCTCTTCTCTGAGGCTACTATTGACCAAGTTCACCTTGTTCGGCATGTCTTGGACTCGTTCTATACCGCTTCGGGACAACGAGTGAGCACAGACAAGTCAAGATGCTACTTTTCCAAGAATGTCCCCCTTTCGACCAGTCATGCCTTAAGCCGCGCGCTCACTTTCCCCCGGACTACCGACCTAGGATGATATCTGGGGGTTCCACTCCTGCACCAGCGTGTAGGTAAGCGCACCTATCAGCACATTCTTGATATGGTCCATCACCGTCTGTGGGATTGGTCCCCCTCCACTCTGTCTTTTGCTGGCTGGGTCACCTTGGTTCAATCGGTGATTGCGGCTATACCAAGCTATACGATGCAGACGGTTCGGTTGCCACATGGATTGTGTGACGCCCTTGAACAAGCTATGCGGCAATTTTTGTAGGGCTCGTCTCACGACAAACAGAAGATTTCCCTTGTTAGCTAGGAGGAGGTCTGTCAGCCTAAGGCTCTTGGGGGTTTGGGGATCCGGCGGATTCGGGAAATGAACGATGCCTTCCTAGCGAAACTCGGCTGGACTTTGATTGCCAATCCTCATGCCTTCTGGGTCTAGGTCCTCTCTGGTAAATATGGTTTTGATGTTCACCGCATTCCCTCCTCCCTTCCTTCCTCTGGGGGTTTGATGGTGTGGAGGAGCATCAAGGCGGCATGGCCTCTCGTGATTCAAGGCATGCAATGGTGACTCGACGATGGTACGACGACGAGTTTCTGGCTCGACCCTTGGGTCACAGGAGTTGGCCCTCTCATTTCCCATTCTACTCAGTCCATCCTGGACCACCTTCTTAACCACAGTGTTTGTCACTACGTGGATCCCACAGGCCATTGGAATTTGGCTGCCATTCAGGAGTTCCTCTCACCTTTGACTTGTCGAACTATAGCTGGCATGTTTCCTCCTTCCCCTATTCTGGGTCACGACAGGATCGTCTGGGAGCCTCTGATCATAGGTACTTTACCGTTGCTTCGGCCTACTCCCTACTTCTGGGTCCCACAGATGAAGCTCCACACGGGGTGTGGCGGGCCATTTAGCAGTGATCGGGGCCACAGCGGGTGCGCTCCTTTTTATAGTTACTAGCAAAGGATCGCTTACTAAGTAATTAACAAAGGGTGCGCTGTCATCTTACTACCGACGGTACCTGTCCCCACTGCTCCCAAGAAGAATCCTCCCTTTATGCTGTTCAAGACTGTTCGCTCGCTTGATAGGCGTGGGACGCTTTCCCGCCGGATATCGTTTCCTCGTCTGCGTTTGCTCTTCCCACTAGCGACTGGCTACTTACCAGCCTCCTCCAACATCGGCAAGTGCAGGGCAAGGAGTGGGCACTGTTTTTTGGGTTGACCTGCTTGTTCCTTTGGCCATGGCGAAACAAATCTATTTTTGATTCTGATTTTGTGCGTCCCTCCTCACCCTCGTTTCTTATCTTGTCTTTTGCAGATCAAGTTCAGAAGGCAACCGAACAGCACAATCTGGGCCCCACCAGCTTCCGTCCAGGCCAGGATCAACTGATCAGTTGGAGTCGGCCGCCGGCCGGATGGGTCAAGTTGAACACTGATGGGGCATGTAATCCTCACCATTTCACAGCTTCTACTGGTAGTCTCATACACGACAGTAACGGCAATTGGTAAGGCGGTTTCTCTCAACTCATAGGATGGTGCTCAGCGCAGTCAGCGGAACTCTGAGCTATCTACACAGGTCTCTCCTTGGCTTGGAGATTGGGCTTTCGTCGGCTTAAGCTGGAAGTGGACTCGGTGGGGGTGCATCAACTCCTATCTTCTGTGACCTCCCGCTCTCAATCGGGCAACCCTCTAGTCATGGGTATCCGGGAACTTCTCAACCAAAACTGGTCTGTTGATCATCATCATGTGTACCGAGAGGGCAACAGATGCGCGGACTGGCTCGTTGCCCCAGCAGGTCAGGACGTCATTGGAGTCACTTATTTTGATGTTCCACCTTTAGGGTGCCATTGTCTTGTTTTAGAGGATATGTCGGGGATTTGTTTCCCCTGACTCATTTAGCTATCGATGTACTCTTTTTCCCTTTAATAAAAAAAAGTAATTACGGGGCATTATAGCTATCCTTTGTTTTAGACTATTAATATATCTTTTTAATATTAGGACAGGTATATCATCTATTTATCATAATCTAAACCCTAATAAATAAAGATATTAGGGTTTATAGATATATTTTCAGTGCAAGTTCGAACATTATACTCGCGCATTTGAATAATGATTTGTGTACCTTATCACAAATTTGGAATTCTGCCCTAAAACAATGTGACTAAGTGAATGATTATGCTTAGTTATTTTAATTGATTGTTAATCCTTCCTAAAAGTTAAACTTTTCTCGGTAGATAATTTTCTTGATTGATTTGCTTGAAGAGAAGTAAAAATCTAATTATGGAAATTTTTTATGTACATGTAGGATACATAAGTTTTACTTAAAATTTTTCTATCCATCTAAAAAATTTATGTTCATTCCATATTACAATTTCTTATATTTAACGTTTTAGGTAATTTTGGAGATATGTTGCTTTAAGAGTTATTTTGGTCAAGGATTGAAGAGTTTTACAAGTCAAAATAAGAAAAACAATTCACATTTGGCTAAACAAAGGCATGTTGTAGCCCATATCCTTCTATAAATAGAAAAAGTTTGAGAGAAGAAAACATGTCCTTACACACAACCTTGTGCCAAGTTATATTCCCTTTTAAAAATTGATTTTGAAGCTATAGTCTTATACATGAGCAAGTCAAAACTTGTGTTACATGGAAAAGAAGTTACAGTGGCTTACGTTGCTTGTGAAATGATCATATACCAAGTTGTGTCTATAACAGAGCAACTTATTTAAAAATTGGCGAAAACCCTAGAAAATTAATCTTTTTTTTTAGTCTTGTTTCAAGTTTTTCAAGTTTCAAACTAGGTTTAGTAGTTAGGGGGAGGGAAAAACCCTAGGGTAACACCTTACATTCATCTTCAATTATGAAAGAGAAATGAAATCATCCCACAAAACAAAGAACATCAACAGATTGAGATCACATTGGAAAACCTTTCTCTTATGGTTTCTTTGGTTCTTTTTTTTGGGTATATTTTCAAAGGTTATGTATAGCTAAACTATATTAATATCTTGATTTAAGGAATCCTAGTTTATTTTTTTATAGATTGATTTCAGCTATTCTATAAAAGAAATTATACTTATGAAATATCCCAACGTCTTTTAAACTAGGTTGATGAAACAATACATTAATCTTAATGTTGTTTACATAAAAGCAAAAGTTCAAATCAAATCCTAATTTGCAGCATACATTTGAAAGAACTTATTTGTAGATGTATCTCAACATTGATATTAGGGTTAAATGGGGTAAAACTTTTTATGAGATTTCACATATTAATATATTCTTATATACTCTAATATGATAGATATATTAGTTATTCAATCAAAGAATAAGTAACTACAAATTAAAAGATGAAAATTTGTTAACTTAGAAATTTTCACCAGTCCAAGTTATAGAATCCTTAAATAACATAATCAGGAATACAAAGATCTAAGGGAATTTTTATCTAGATGTTACATTATATCTTATTTCTTATCATTGATTACTTATTTTAATTTATTTTTAGTGGAATATTATTTTATGTTAGGGTATATTTTGGGTTAGGTTAAATCACATCACGATTTTTTTCTTTGATTAAATAATAGTGAGATAGTAAAACGTAATGCTTACTAAATCTTTATATGATTAATACTCTACTTGTCATTACACTATTATAACATGATAGATCCATTTGTTTAGAGTTAATAGGATTAAAGTCTAGAAAACCATAATCAATTTTCCATAACCTCTCCTTTGTTTTTTATTTCAATCACCACTCCCACCAAAATTGTCAATTTTCATATTTTAAAAACAAAGTCTATGTCTAGCATAACACTTTGTTTGACTAGCCAAACACCTTATTTCAAAAAATTTGCATCATTATTGTCTAGTAGGGGTTCAACTAGCAAATATTAGCTCTAACTGTCTCTTAAAAGTTATAGAAAGTTTTCTCAAATTTTCAAATTCTTTTAGATTACCTTGATTCAACGTTCTTATTAAAATTTATGAATCAAAATATTGAAGAGTGTTTCATAATGACAACATTCACAAATTATTTTACCAAATTATCTTATTTGAATTCAATATTAGCTCTTATTTTCTTCTTATGAATATAGATATTTCTCTTAAATTTTTGTAAATTCTCAAATAATTTCAATCAAATATTTCAATCAAAGTTTATAATTAAAACATCAAGTTTCAATAACATATTGGACTGGCATACCTTTTTATCACATTCTCTTCTTTGAGTTTAATTAATTACGTGTAAACATCATCTTAATAATTACGCAATTTCATAATCCATTCAAACTCCTAAAACACAACAATTCAATCATCAAGTCAGAACTAAAAATCATTATAACTAAAATCATGAAGCATAGGGATGAAAACTAGAAAAAATTATGGTTTCCATACATAATACAAAATATTAATGACTTATAACAAAATTTTGAATTAAATATATGGTAAGTGCCAATTACCATGGCTAAACTACTAAGTTAAAAGTAATTAATTAATTCTTGCTATTAATTTTTTAGAAGACTCAACTAAAATAGATCTTTCATAGTCAAGTTTCTTTATTTCATTAAAGTTAACTTGATAGGTAAATGAATCAAAGCATTCACATCATTAACAACAGTCATGATATATTCAACTGCAATGCTTATAATTCCCATGCTATGACTTAATCAAGGAACTTTATGGTTAAACTTTTTTTTTTTGCGTTAGTAAACAAATATTCCAACTTCACAGAAATGTCTAAGTGCCTCAACTTTATGCTTGGGAATTTTGGCTACGTGTCTGATCACAGCATAGATGTTGACGGGTCAATCTTGATAGTCCTATTTTCCCTAAACATGTGTACGTATGGTTTGAATAAACTTGCAATTAGTTATTTTACAGGACTTTTTTAGTCTAATTCTTCATTTGGGTAGCACTTAAGGATGAGAGGTATGCTTGATTTAGAATGAATATTTCTATTCAATATTGGCAATAAAATACATAAATCAATCACTTACTATGAGGGGCATTAAAGAAAGATTTGGAAAGAAAAGAAGAAGATGTAATTGATAATGTGAAGAGAAAACAAAAATCTATCAAGAAAATAATAATTATATAGTTTGAGTTATTAATATGAGCTATTGCAAGAGATTGATTGGAGTGATTGCAAAAATCAATTATATTACCTAATTTATCATCATTTAATATTTCTAGCCTAGATTTGTGTAAAGATGTTAATTTCCTTCCCCAAATAGTTCACTTGTAAAGTTTATATAATTCTTGTTCATTATAATAAATATAAAGAGAGAATCATCATGGTATCAAAGCCTATGTTCTAAGACCTATAGAATTTTTAAAAAAATATTAGAGAGAAAGAAGAAGTTGAAAATAATGAAGAAACCTATAGCTATGATAGAACAACTCGAAGAAGAGAAGTTTATCCTTGTAGAACAAACATCTAAAACGTCAAAAGTGCTAAATTAGACTCTAACCCAATATCAAACAATGAGCCATGAGTCAATAGCACAGATTGGCATCAAGTTGGAGGGCACTAATTATATGTTATAGTCCCAGGTTGTTGAGATGTATATCTCAGGCAAAAAAAATTTGGGACATACAAATAGAGACCTTCTGTAGCCCTAGGTTATAAATTTTGATTTTAAAAAATGGATAACTAAGAATACAATAGTGAAGGGATGGTTGATTAACTCTATGGATACAAGATTGATCAACAATTTTATTAGAATTCCAATGGCGAAAGTGGCATAGGATAATATTTTTTTGGAATTTGAATAATGATTGAATTAACCATAGCAAAGCTATCTTAACATTAAAACGAGCTCACCATAAATAAATTAGAAAACTAAAAACAAATCAAATTACAAACATATATGAAATTAAATAGTAGGTATTACAAATTCCATCTAGTCTTCATTCCTTTGGATAGAGCGTGTTGATCAGATTTAGCTATCATAAGGGCTCGAATCCAATTGATGGTGTCATCAGTTAAGTTGAAATTCTTAACTTCCTCATTTATGAAGATCCTCTTGTTTCTTTCCTTCCATATAGAATAAATAGCGGTTGTGAAGGCAGTTTTGTACATTGGGGTGTCATGTAACCTTTGATGGGTAGTACGAATTATTTAGTTTAGAGATGAAGTCTAGTCATAATTGAGGTAGGCATCAAACAACAAATGTACAACTTTGCTCCAAACCACTTTGGGTCATAAGTTCGAAACCACATGCTTTTAGTATAGATCATGTTCTTTATAACCAGCCAAGTGAAAAGAGACAGTTTTTCATTGACGGATCGTTTCCAAATGAAATTGAACCAAGGAACATTCCTTTCACCTTCCTACAAAGCCTTATAACAAGATTTGTTAGTAAAAATGTCTGAGGCATCTAAGACCCAAGTAATTGAATCCTACCTGTGGCTATACTTAATATGGGGAAGAAAACCCACTAGTAGATAGAACCCTTTGAAGTTGCACTCCCATTGCATATGATTCATTAAAGAAGAAGCTTTTGAGTTGAGAGGAATCCTGTTCATAAGTCTGGATAATTCAGTCCTTTGTATTAGAGGACTATGATTTGTCCAATTATCAAACCACACTTAAATATTCTCTCCATTACCTTACACATGCTTAATCAAAGGAAAAATCACTTGTCTCAAGTTCAACATTTTCAAGAAGAACTAAGAGTACTCCTTTAACATAGACAACTGCCAAAAGCTTTCAGTTTTGATATATGTTTCACGTAGGCATTTTACCCAAATAGCATGTTTATCATCAACTAGCCTTTATATCCTTTTGCATAGAAACAATTTTTGCATAAGAGAAAAGAGATAATCCCCAAGCCACCTTGCTTTTTAGGGATAGTCACCTTACTCCATTTGACTTTAGCTATTTTAGAGTTCTCAAAATTCTCAATCCATAAGAAAGCTTTCATGATTCCATCAATCTCCTTGATTACTTTATTAGGTAGAATAATATGAGATATCCAATAGACATAAAGTATCTAAGGGAAGAAATTATTAGAGTAACCCATGCAGCAAGTGATAGTAATATATTCTGTTAAGCATCAATTTGACCTTTGATCCTTTCCATGAGTGAAATACAATTTGAATACCTTGGCTTTGCATATGAAATAGGAACTCCTAGGTATCTAAGAGGAAGGTCATCAAGCTGAAGTTCAGAAATCTTGGAAAGTCCCATAGAGTTCTTCACATCTTTAGAGCAATATAAACTACTTTTATTTACATACCAAGCATGACCATTTGGAAAACTACATAAGAAGTTCCATTAACAACTCCATTGATTGTGTGTCTGACCTCGAAAGAAGGATCAAATCATTCACAAACATCAAGTAGGTAAGCTTGGAATCATTACATTTAGTATAGTAGTGAAACCTGCCATTAAGGCCAATAACCTTATTGATGAGTCGAGAAAGGCCTTCCATAACTAATTTAAATAGATAAGGGGAGAGAGGGTCCCTTTGTTTGACACCCCTAACACAAGATAATGGATTGGTAGTTATCTCATTCATAAGAATACTAATTGAAAGAGTTTGTAAGAACATCAAAGTCTAGTTATTAAACTTTGTTATAAATTCAAAATTTTATAGACACATGTGTATGAACTTCCATTTATCAGTATCAAAAGCCTTAAAGAAATCTATCTTCCAGCAGCAACTTTTATAATTCCTTCCAAAATTATAATCTTTGAAGATCTCTTGAATAAGCAGCATGTTATCCCCTATAGATCTTCCTTGTATAAATGCACTCTGATTAGAATTAATCACTGAAGATAAAGCAATCTTCAATATATTAGTAAGGAGTTTTGCAATTACCTTATAGGTTGTGTTACAATAAGAGACAAGTTTATGGTACGCTATTGTATTAGAATTTATCTTTTTGGGAACCAGGCAAATGAATGTGTGATTTATCTCCTTTAACATTGGAGCTTGCTTCAGTGCCCATTTGTTGTATAAAGAATTCCCTTGTAAGCCTGGATAAAGATTCCTAATCAAATAATGAATTACTTGAGGGGTGTTTATGTTCAACAATTGTATTTCTATTCCTCCTTGCAAGAAAAGATGCATGAAAGAATTTGATATTGGACTCACCATCTCTTAGCTAATCAATACAAGCTTTCTAGTTTAAGATTGAATTATACAAAGTCAGAGCTTTTTGATGATCTTTTAATCTAGCACATTCTATCTGCTCCGGAAGATTATTATGTGGAGATAGATAGCAAGCCTTTTGAGCCTCATTCAACATTTAATGAGTAACCCTAGTTTGTCTCTTATTAGCTTTCAAGAAAGTTTTAAAAGATTGTTTAACCATTCTCAGCCATATGTGCAGGTTTTATTTTATTTTCTAAAAGCCATACTATAACAAGCTTCTTTTCCAACGCCATCTCCTTAACCATTACTTTTTTAAGAGGGTCATTTAACCCTCTAACATTCCAAACTAGAATCATTTGGGGAAGATTCCCCTATTAGTTTATTCCTAGCCCTTCTCCTTGAGGATTGCCTTTTTGAGCTAGCTGATTAGCCTACTAGTTTCACACTTGGTTTGGCCTCTTCCAGAATTACTGTGTTCATTTGTACCTGTTGCTCAGTAATTATTTCTCCCTTTCAACTTGTTGGGTAATTTGAGAATATGGAAGAATTAGCTTAGTGCTACCTGCTATTTTCTCACAATTAGAGCAGTCCCCTAACTCAGATATTAGGGCTTCCTACACTGCTAGGACATCACTCATACTTCCCTAGATAGTTTGTTCAGTCAAGGATTTATACATTAACTCAGTTATAGTCTATGATGAACTTTGCCCCTACATCAAGTTTTCAGAATGTTGAGTTGCCTGGACATGGGAATCAGCTACCTTATCCTTCACACCTAAGCTGGTACTCTATTCGAAACGATTGACTGAAGGTACAATAGTCAAACAAGCCAACTTATAAAGAAGTGTTGCATAGATATCAGTTTCCCCTATTAGATTATCCTTCACTGTTACATCATAATACTTATTAATTGTCAGCTCATTTATGTCATTCCTTAGCAAATTCAAAATATAATTTGGTTGTTTATCCAAATCACTATCAATGAGCACAATAATTGAAATTTTCCTTATCTCTTTTTTCTATAATTCTAAGTTAACTTTAGAAGTTTCTCCAATTTAATACCAGTCGATGCTTCACCATTCTCAGGAATGTTCCTCTCATCCATCTACAACTTATTAGTTGTATTTTGCTTCAATTCCATACTACCAGAGATCAACTCCTTTCCAACCGAGTTTTGGTTTTCCAATTACTCCATTATTTCTACTGTTGATTTGTTGGCCCCAAAAAAAAATTGTTGATGAATAAGTATGATTTACATTAATTACGAGGTCTTTATGGAATTTTGTGGAGTTAATTATTATGTTAATGTTAGAAAGATTATATGGTATAGGTTAATGGAATTAAAGTGTTAGGTTATAAAAATGTTCAAGGGTATTTTTGGCAAGACATTTAAGGTTAAAAGAACATAAGCCTATAAGGAAGGGTTAAATGGACTTTTTAGACTCATTAAGAGTATAATTGGAAGAAGAAATTGTGGTCTTGCATTTTAAGAAGAGAGAAGAACGAAAATTGAATAGAAAAAGATAGAGTGTCATGAAGAAGAGAGAGAAATACGAAGAGAAGAAAAGGAGAGAAAGAAGAGAAAATAAGTTGGGGTTTAAATTCTCCTAGCCTTCAAGAGAGATTTTGAGGTGATTCAAGAAGAGAAAAAGGTAGAGGAAGAGAAGAGCTTCTATTTGAGCCAAAGATCTCTTCATTTGGTGAAGAATCAAGGTAAGATCATTTTGAATCTTTTTGGATTTTTGGAAGGATTTTAGTTCTTGGAGTTTAGAAAATGTATGGGTTTAAGTATTCTAGCACCATTTTCAATGAATGTGCTTTGTGGGATTTTCAACTAAAAACCATATTAAATGAGATTTTTATTATTGTAGAAGGAAATCAAAAAAGGAAAGAGAAGCAAGAGTACAGACATTTTGAGCAAGTCTTTAAGCAAGGAAATCAAGGCGGGCACATGTTTATAATAGAGTAAATAAGCCACTAATATCTTCTTTGAACCAAATAAGTTTAAATGTTTTCAATTACGTCATAAGTGTTGCATTTATTGCTTTTGAATGAATTGAGAAATTGCAATATGTTGTTATATGATTTGTGTGATGAATTATGAAAAGACTTTGAAAGTGATTTTTGAAAAGATAACATGTTTATGAACTCATGTTTTCGAAATATCTCATATTTATGAAAAATCAAGTTTAAAAAATGTGCCATTTTAGGCAACAAATTTACAAGTCATGAATTACATGTTATGTGGGTTTGTGGTGGTCCCCTAAGTTAAGTCAAGTGCACTTTGACAAAAGGCTTCTCCCGCTTACCCCACTAGTGGCATAGAGCTCCTTCATGCACTTCTATAAGTTCACAACTACGCAAAACCATTATATGGGATTGCGTTAATACATTCTATTCACAGCTACATAGGACCCGTATGGGAAATTTGTATTACGTTCTGCTTTAGATCCAACCAAGCCATTCTGATGTGATTATATGCTTTTGTTATGTTAACAAGTTTGATGCATTCATGTTTTGTAATTAGTGGATTTTGGCCGAAAACTTAAGAACCATGTGTTTTATGAACTCAATGAGAATTTTCTACAACAAATGAACATTTCAAAGGTTTTGCTTTTTTTTCCGTTATAAACTATTACCCACGAGCTTTCAAGCTCACCCCCTTTTTGTCCCATCTTCAGGTGATAGCTAAGAGATCAAATGATGAAGAGCCTAAGGGAATTACTCCAAATTTGCTTATTTTGTATTTTGAGTTGGTTTTGGGAAAGCACAATGTTTTACTCACATTTAAAGTTTATTTGTTCTAGAATCTTTTATAATTTGAGATTTTAGGATGATGATGTAATGTGGCTTGGAATGCCATTAAAGATTTGTAAACTCTAATCCTTGGTGTTAATGAAATATTAATTGTGTATGGATGATATTGAGTTGGAATCAAATATATTTAAAGAAGTTATTAACTTGAGTTGATGATTTTGAGCATGAAGTGTTTAAGTGAGATGTTATGGAAAGGAAAGATAGGAATTATGAACAATGAGATGTAGTTGAATGTGATGAAACAAATGAGTTGGGATTTGAGAGATTAATGAAGTCAATTTAATAGTTGAATGTTTATGCTCAGGACATTCCAAGTTTGTACAGTGCAAAATTTCAAGTCTTTCATAGGGGTAAAATTCATGTTCTGACTTCAGGGAAAATACTATATTGATCTAGGCTGAATTATACAAAGTTGTCTTGAAAAAAGTACTAGCTTTCCAATGGTATATAGTATAAAATTTTGGACATCTAAGTCGAAATATATGATCTCTATAAGTGGAGATGCTCTGGAGAGCGTAATTAGTGATTAAGAACTTTTGGTGATGTGAGGAAGACCTCGTAGAAATATCTTCTTATGTTGACCTTCTGTATCTTCTTAGGTTGACCTTTTGTGTCTTCTTCTATTGACGTTCTGTATCTTCTTATGTTGACCGAAACTTCTTCTTGTGCACTGTAGATTGAAACTTCTTCTTGTGCATTGTGGACTGAAACTTCTTCTTGTGCACTATAGATTGAAACTTCTTCTATATACTGTTCATCTTACATCTTCTGGTCCAATTTTGTCCCTTTAGATAATAGAATCTATCTTCAAGGTCTTCATTAAAGTTTTATATCTTAAAGTTCTCTTTCAAACCATCTAAGAATGACCTTGATCTGATATCTCTAGAGAAAGTTATGCCAATTGTTAAACATCTTCTATTCACTGGTCATAAACTTCTTCTAGGTACTATTCATCTTACATGTTCTAGTCCTATTTTAATCCTCTAGATGACAGAATCTATCCTCAAGGTCTTTATTAAAGTTTTAGATCTTGAAGTTATATTTCAAAGAATCTAAGAATGACCTTGATCCGATATCTCTAGAGGAAGTTATACTAATGGTTCCAAAATAGGCCTTAGACTGAAACTTCTTCTAGGTACTGTTCATCTTACATCTTCTGGTCCAAGTTGGACCCTCTAGATGACAGACTCTATCTTCAAGGTCTTCATAAAATTTGTATATCTTGAAGCCTTGTTTCAAACCATGTAAGAATAACCTTGATCCGATATCTATAGAGGAAGTTATGCAAATTGTTCCAAAATAGTCCTTAGACTGAAACTTTTTCTAGGTACTGTTCATCTTACATCTTCTGGTCCAAGTTTGACCCTCTAAATGACAGAATCTATCTTCAAGTCCTTCATGAAAGCTGTATATATTCAAGTACTCTTTTAAACCATCTTGTAATGACTTTGATCCGATATCTCTAGAGAAAGTTATACTAATTGTTAAATATCTTCTACGCATTATTCATAAACTTCTTCTGGGTACTATTCATCTTACATCTTCTGGTCCAATTTTGACCCTCTAGATGATAGAATCTATCTTTAAGGTCTTCATAAAAGTTGCATATCTAGAATTTCTCTTCAAAACCATCCTAATATGACCATAATTAGACACCTATGCAGAAAGTTATGCTAATTGTCCCGAAATGAGTTCAATATGATTGAGGACAAAACTTTGTTTGATTCTTTCAGCCATAACTGCACCATCCGACCTCTAAATGAGATGATTCTTATTTGTAAATAAACTAGAGACATAGAGATACAAATGATCTAAGGAATTGAATTTTAATTTAGTCCCTAAGGCTTTCAAATTCTAGATAGAAATTGAGCATAGAATATTTGCTTCAGTATAAGAATAATTCAAAAATGGGGCCTAACACTTATGGTATCAGAGAATGAAAATGAACCAAGGATGACTAATGATGGTTAAGGAGATTTCATCGGTATAAGCTCACGTCTTATGGTTCTGATGTTGGGCTTTGAAATCAGAGTCCAATAGTTGTGGTATCAAAGCCTAGAATTGAGATCTTACATGGGCGTTTTTGACATACATGTCAAGTTATATACATTTTAGTCATGTCATAGTAGACAGTAGTACCTGATCCTTAGTTTGAGTCGCATGTGTATGAGTCACACTTATGAGCATTTATTAAGAGTTTGAGCTGATAGAAATAGTAAAAGGATAATGATGATCTAGTAGAATCTGAGAAAACGAAAGTTTATGGACATTACGTAGTCCGATATGTTAGACAAAGATGCAATATTTGTGGTTACATCAGTGAATATTGTGACAAAATTTTGTTTTGGATATGTACTTGAATTGATATGGATTTGAAAATATTTTCATGAACTGACTGAGAAGAAATAGAGACATAGGTGGAAATGACCAGATCTAAGGTGTACAAGCAGAGTGGAATTGAAAGGTTGAACTTGAAAGTTAGAATGATTGTTTAATTGCTTGATCCGGTATAAGAAGATATTAGTGGAATTGAGATTGTTGATGATGTTACAATAAGTAATGAATTCAAAGATAAAGGGAAAAATATCGTCTAGGATTAATGGAAATCAAAGTATCAATTGTGTAAGATATAAATTGGTGAGTTGTTGGAGATAAATATGTGGACAAAATGGAATGAATTTGATGATACCCACCTAAGCATATGCGGCAGTAATTATGGTTACTACTTCATTTAGTTTTGGTAATTAGAATGTTATAACCTTGTAAGAATGATAGAAATTAGTCTTCTCAAGGTACTAAGAATGGCTAATCATGTGAGGATGATAATAAATGATTGATAAAGATTGCATGAACAATATAGATGATAGTGGCAAGAAATCTTCTTTCGAAGAAGAATAGTTGAATACTTGAAGAAAACGTGTAAATCGTATGAGTAATGAAAGTGAATAAAATTATGAGGAATTATACTGATATTAATTATATCGTATGGATTTGGAGATTTTATAGTATATAATGATATTGTCTAAGAAATGTGGATAAAATCTAATGCAGCATAATAAAGTGATTTCATATGTATGGAGACAACTAAAGTCCTATGAGTTGACTATTCGATACATGAATTAGAGCTACTATAGTAGTAATTGCTTTGAAAGTTTGGAGATATTATATGTATAGGAACATCTTGGATATAAATATACATGTACAAATCATTAAAGTTGAGGTAAATATTGAGTTGAGAGAATTAAATATGAGATTGAGACAATTAATATAAGTACTGAAAGACTATGATTGTACAAATGAGTATTTCCCAGTAAAGTTAGTGTTTTATCTAATGCATTAAGCAGAAATCCCAATAATAATGAAGCACGAATTCAGATATTGAGGTTATCAGATATATTGCAAAAAGGAGCATAGAATGTGAAGTTGAATTTTGGGCAAATCAAAGTGCTATTTACTATGGAATTGAAGATCAGTATCACACGGAAGGATTAACCAAGCCCAAATTGAGGATTCAGAAATTGTGAATCTTATTGAGAGATTGAAAATAGATCTGAATTTTTGGTTCGAATGGGAAGAATGATACATTGTGATTGAAATAAGAAGTATGTGTACTGATGAAGATGATTGAGCAAAGAGATTGTTAAAAAAGTGCAAATGATAACGTAAGTTATACATCCTAGCAGGAATACACCGGAACATCATTTAGTGACTAAGAATGTAGAATCAAGTGACTGAATGTTTGAATTGCCAATGGTCTTAATTGTCAGAGATATGCTTAAGGCTTATAGTTTGGAGTTTATAGGAACATGATTTTAATGTATAGTTCTATTTGACCTTAAGCATCATATTCATTATTATATTGATTTCATTAAAATATTGTATGAGGAGTTAGATAACAAAAAAAGGAGTCGTTTGCTTTTGTATTATGATGATTAAGCCTTAAAAATGGTTAAAGGCCAGAATTGGAGATGTTACTAATAGGTGAAATTGATCAATATTATAAATTAAGTGATTCAAGAAAGATAAATGAGTTAGGTGGATCAACGCTAAGGGCATGGAATACAGTAAGATAGACATAAGGGTTAAAAGTACTGACACTATAGTGATGTGAATTATTAAGTGAAAGATAATTTATCTATGAGAGTATCACCGTGCCAAGGTGTGCTCAGGTTAGGAAAAAGGATTAGCTAAGCCTGACATGAATAGGTCTATATGGAAAGTTACGAGAAGTGCTACTGATGAAAGATGTCTTAGATTTGTAATGTGAGATATGTGAGTATGTTAAGAAATATTAATAGGATATGATATTGGTGTTATCGACATAAAAAGTGGAAAATTATGAGTAGTCTGAAATATATTGACGAAACAGTTAAGATAGTGTGATATCTGAATAAGTCACTGAAGGATTGATTGAATCTGTTAACTAGAGTCATTTGAAAGAAACTATTTGAGTGATAAAGTTAAAAGGAAAACAAAGGAGACATGCCCCTACCCCTAGATCAGTCAGGTAAGAATTTCGAGGATGAAATTCTTTTAAGAGGGGGAGAAAATGTTGGCCCCCAAAATTTTTTCTTGATGAATAAGTATGATTTACATTAATTAAGAGGTCTTTATGGAATTTTGTGGAGTTAATTATTATGTTAATATTAGAAAGATTATATGATATAGGTTAATAGAATTAAAGTGTTAAGGTTATAAGAATGTTTAAGGGTATTTTTGGCAAGACACTTAAGGTTAAAAGAACATAAGCCTATAAGGAAGGATAAAATGGACTTTTTCGACTCATTAAGGGGAGATTTGGAAGAAGAAATTGTGGTCTTGCACTTTAAGAAGAGAGAAGAACGAAAGTTGAAGAGAGAAAGAGAGAGTATCATAAAGAAGAGAGAGAAATAGGAAGAGAAGAAAAGAAGGAGAGAAAGAAGAGAAAACAAGCTAGGGTTTCAATTTTCTTAGCCTTCAAGAGAGATTTTGAGGTGGTTCAAGAAGAGGAAAAGGTAGAGGAAGAGAAGAGCTTCCGTTTTAGCCAAAGATCTCTTCATTTGGTGAAGAATCAAGGTAAGATCATTTTGAATCTTTTGGATTTTTAGAAGGATTTTAGTTCATGGAGTTTAGAAAATGCATGGGTTTAAGTATTCTAGCACCAATTTAAGTGAATGTGCTTTGTGGGATTTTCAATTGAAAACCCTATTGAGTGAGATTTTTATTATTGTAGAAGGAAATCAAGAAAGACAAGAGAAATAAGAGTAGAGACATTTTGAGCAAATCTTTAAGCAAGGAAATCAAGGTGGGTACATGTTTATAATAGAGTAAATAAGCCACTAATATCGTCTTTGAATCAAAGAAGTTTAAATGTTTTCAATTGCATCATAAGTGTTGCATTTATTGCTTTTGAATGATTTGAGAAATTGCAATATGTTGTTATAAGAGTTGTATGATGAATTATGAAAAGACTTTGAAAGTGATTTTTGAAAAGATAACATGTTTATGAACTCATGTTTTCGAAATATCTCATGTTTATGAAAAATCAAATTTCAAAAATGTGCCATTTTAGGCAACAAGTTTACAAGTCATGAATTACATGTTATGTAAGTTTGTGGTGGTCCCCTAAGTTAAGTCAAGTGCACTTTGATAAAAGGCTTCTCCCACCTGCCTGTTAGTGGCTTAGAGCTCCTTCATGGACTCCTATAAGTTCACAATTATGCAAAACTATTATATGGTATTGCGTTAGTACGTTCTGTTCACGACTACACAGGACCCGTATGGAAAATGTGTATTATATTCTATTTTGAATCCACCCAAACCATTCTGATGTGCTTATGTGCTTATGTTATGTTAACAAGTTTGATGCATTCATGTTTTGTAATTTGTGGATTTTGGCTGAAAACTTAAGAACCATATGTTTTATGAACTCAATGAGAATTTTCTATGACAAATGAAAATTTCAAAGGTTTTGCTTATTTTTCCGTTATAAACTGTTACCCATGAGCTTTCAAACTCACCTCCTTTTCGTCCCATCTTCAAGTGATAGCTAAGAGATCAAGTGATGAAGAGCCTAAGGGAATTACTCCAAATTTGCTTATTTTGCATTTTGAATTGATTTTAGGAAAGCACAATGTTTTAGTCGCATTTAAAGTTTATTAGTTCAAAAATCTTTTGTAATTTGAGATTTTGAGACAATGATGTAAACTCTAATCCTTGGTGTTAATGAAATATGAATTGTGTATGGATGATATTGAGTTGGAATATCAAATATATTTAAAGAAGTTATCAACTTGAGTTGATGATTTTGAGCATGAAGTGTTGATATATGTGTGTATGTGTGTGT
>JANZLD010000236.1:25424233-25446270 GCA_026413575.1 Erythroxylum carthagenense
AATGGAATGGAATGAATGGAATGGAATGGAATGGAGTGGAATGAAATGGGTCACTCCATTATTTGAAAGTTTAAATAAAATAAGAGAGGGACTCTTTTGACCATTGTTTGGAAGTGATACTAAAAATGAATTGAATGACTTGTAATATTTTTTTCCAAAATTATCCTTGTAATAAAATATCCATAGTTGCCATGAAACTATTTTAGTAACCCCAAAGCATTTCAAATTTTAGGATGCCCAGAATATAGTTTTCTCATCTTCCTATATAAACAATCAACTTTCTTGTTCTTTTTCATTAACCCTCATCATACTATATTCTTCGTTAGACATTTATTCATATGTCTTGTTATGGTTGATAATCATTCTTGGCGTTGTAATTCTATTTCTACATTTCGCAGTGTATATTAATAATATATTTAAAATTTATGAACATTCACAATGCTAACTTTATCAAGAGCATAGTAGCTGTGGAGGAAAACATTCGTCAATGGAAGAAGCCAGTTGAAGGAGAAACACAATGGACGTAGTAACATGTAGCTGCGTAGGTATTTGTTGGACTGAGGTTGTAATTTCATTAATTTTTTAAGGTATTTTTGTCATTAAAATAGGACTTGGAAGGAAAGTCATGTCATTCCATCCCTGACCTCCAATTTGGGAGATCACAAAATATTAGATTTTGGATGGCAAAGGATAGCTTCCAAAGCCATTAATTGTCATTCTATCATGTTTCAAAATAGACTCCCAAATAATAACCTGAGTCATTTAAGTCATTCCATTCTATTCCCTTCTATCCCTCTGCTTACATCCAAACATACCCTTAAGTAGAAGTCTTAACACATGCATAAAATTTTACCAGGAATTAGAACACACCCATGTGCTTTAGAGTGGACTGCAAGCAATGCGGCAAATACTCGCGGGGTGGCTATGGCAAGCACCTCAGTTCCGTCTACGCCAACATTGAGAGGGGAAAGCATTGCATGTGCCGATCATGGCCTGGTGTTTTCATCCCAGTTGATTTGATAACTACTGAGCAACCACCACTGGAGGCTTCCTCAACCTCAACCATCATTACAGGTGTTTGCAATACATTCTTAAATTAACTATAGAGTTTCTCTAAATATTTGGATTTCTTTATTTTGCAGTATCTTGTTAGGTACGTATTCTTGTTAGATGTATTTCTTTATTGATTTGATTCATGTGCAATGTTGACATGTTATTGAGTCCAAAGAGTTAATGATGCATTCAAGAGTTGTTTATCGCAGTTGTTGAAGTCCTTATCAGGCTTCCATGATGAGCTCAATCTTTTGTTTGCCAATATAATAATCAAAACACATCACCTCATCCAAAACCCAGCAAAGATTCTTAGTTTTTGTTCACAATTTTGATTTCTCCTCAATAATCCAATTTTCCGTTTCCATTATTGAAATGTATGTTATGAAGGCACACAAACAAAAACTAGTTTATGCATATTGATTTGTCCTGTTCATTTGCACCTAACAAAATCTTATAAGTTTTGGTATGAGCCTGTTTAACTTAATCTATCGACGTCTTTTCAGGTACCCAGAAGTCTTAAGATGGACTCTATCCTCTGCCGGAACCATGATGGGGATGTGCAAAGTTAGAATAAAGCCAACAAATTTGGCTAGCTATTATGAGTGTTGTGTAGATATGTAATGAGGGTAATTATGGTCAATGCTATTTTGACCAAGCTGCCGTTCTATATCACCATTTTTCTTCTTCTTATTCCCTTTTGTTTATTATAGTAAGTTCTGTTATGTTGAGTTTGGTGCAATAGTACTTAGTGTTAAAGCACTGGAGTCTTGGGTTTTGGTGTTGTTTTGGATGGTAGTGTCATGGTAATCGTGCCCCGTTCTTTTGACAAAGGATTAATTATGCAGAGATTTAGGTTTGAAACTGAGGCATGAGAGGCTGACGCTTTATGAATATGCCCTCGGAGTTCTATCAGCGGGAAGCTCTTCTGTTTATAAAGAAATTAGAAAAGAGGAAAGAACCAATGTGACCCACAGCATAGAGATAGAATTCTATAACACAAAAGCAGAGTCTGACTTTGATAGAATCTTGTAGGCTCCGTCTTTTGTTTGGCTTTTGTTATCCTTTTACTGAGGCATGAAAACACCAAATACCCACAAACAGAAACCCCATATGAGCTAAGCCAATGCTTTCCCTGTGCATTTTTTTTTAATGATTAGTCACAACCATGTGACTATGTGGACATTCAAGGGTTCAGTAAGTCCTGATATGTAATGATTTCCCCTCCTTTTCAAATCTCAACGGGGAGTAATAATTACAATAGAATAGAAGATTCAGTTTTTAGGCAGGTGGGGTATGCTCTTTTCTTTTTATAGCCACTGTTTTTGACATCGCCATCTATGTTAAAAGGATAGATCCATAATTTCATAATCATCCACAGATCACTCACTAACCCTATTTTACTCTTTTGGTTATCTGGGTACCCTGTTTAGCAGTTATGATCATATTCTATTCCTGTCACGTTATTGATAAGACCATAAATGTTGGGCAGGAATGGCAGATATGTTGGTAAGAATGTAAGAGAGCGCCCAGATATTTGATTTCATACTTAAATTTCAAGAAAGAGATGACCCTAAAATTAGTACAACGTTTCAAAATATTGAAAACTTTTGTAGCTGAGTTAGATGAGATCACGAATCGAGACAGACTTGACAAACTTAAGAGGCCTACTCAAATCCAATCATTCTTCCAAAAGAAGTGTGTGAAAATTGGAAGGAATTATGAAGGTGTTGAGGCCTTGTATGTTTGAAGGTCTTTCTAGCTTTTTACTAAAATTGTAAAGATGTCCACCAAGTGGTCTTAAGTACAATTCATGCTTCCTTCTTTCCAAGATTGCATGCATTACTACGACCGGAAAAGCTGGACATACGGGCTACAATAGACTAATGAAGTTTTAACTTTGACAAATCAAGTTTGAAGCTTTCTTGCAAACTTTCCAATGCAACCGTTGTAATCTGGCTGTAAACAACTGGTAAGTGGACCAAATTACGTTTTGGGTCCTTCATGGTTATTGGGTAATCACTCAATCATATAACACAAAAATCCATAAATCATTAAACATTAATTGTCTTTATATCTTTTTAGCCCTTAGCTGTGACGTACTTCCAATACAAGAAAATGGACAATCTTGTGGAGTTGGCTAAACATATTAGGGAGGTTATTGACTACATAATACACACTTAACGGATTTTCGTAAGCTTCTTGAAATCTATGCTCTCTGATTCCACGAGTCACGCAGAAAAGTGAAAAGAGAAGGAAACACCAGTTGGCAAGCAATGATTTGTACTGTTTCCATGGATTGGGTTTTGGTCCTTTTTAAGGTCTCAAGTTAGTGGTTCTTAGGTAGGACACTCATTTCTTATGTCTGCTTCTAGAGAGAGAGACATGGGGACAGAGAAAGAGAGAAACGGAGTTGGGAGTGGTTGGGTTAGGATCCGGTTGGGGAAGAAAGTAAAAGAAATTTTATAATCTCTCTATCAGCCCTTTTATCGATATCTGTCCAAAGCTTTCATTTTGTCCACTTCTGTATTTTCGATTCTCTTGTTTCAAATCCTACTTTCAGAAAACACTCACCTTTCATTGATCTTAGCTTAGTCAACACTTTGATTAAAAGCATCGAAAGGACTCACCTTCCCTTCACCGATTGTTTCTTGAGAAAATGGCGGAGGAAAAACCCAGCTCCAAGGGACAAGCTTGGTATGACTATTCACCGTCACCAATCTCATCCTCAAAAAGCCAGAAATGGATTTTGATGCCACCATGTTTTTTGCAGGTTTTGCACTACAGGGTTGCCAAGCGACATCGCCTTGGAAGTCGAAGATATGACATTCTATCTTCACAAGGTTAGTTCTCCGCTAACTCTTTTCATTTGCCTTTCTCTTTCAAACAAACCAAACAGCGACAACAATTCCTCTGTTTCTGTCTCGTATTTCATTCAGTTCCCTTTAATGTCCAAAAGCCGAAAGCTTCACCAATTGATAACCGAACAAGAGACAAATCCTGCCACCGCCGTTGTTACAGTTCAGGACGGGGAGTCTGATGATGTTGAGGAAATTCACTGCCAAATATCGCTTCCGGAATTTCCGGGAGGTTCAGAGACATTCGAGCTGGTGGCCAAATTCTGCTACGGTGTGAAGTTCGATCTCACGTCCTCCACCGTCGGACCTCTCCGCTGCGCGGGAGAATTTCTGGAAATGACGGAGGAGTACTCCGAAGACAACCTCATCTCCAAAACGGAGCTTTACCTTTCTCATTCAGTTCTCAAGAGTCTCAAAGAATCCGTTAAAGCTCTCAAGTCATGTGAGCGCGTAATGCCTCTTGCAGAAACCCTAGGCATTCCTCAGAGATGCATCGATTCCATCACATCCCGAGCTTCCTCCGCCGATCCCGCTCTCTTCGGCTGGCCGGTCACAGACAACAAAGCCTCCTCCACCTCCAACCAAGCCTTGTGGAATGGGATCGAATCGGCTGTTCGTCGAAAAGGAGGGACCAATGTGGAGTCCTGGTTCGAACATCTCGCTCAGTTGAGCTTGAGGTTGTTCACTCAATTGATTCTAGCCATGAAATCGCGTGATCTGAGTCCGGATATTATAGAGTGCTGCTTAATGCACTTTGCTAAGAAGCACATTCCAGGCGTTTCCAGATCAAATCGGAAACCTTCTTCATCTTCTTCATCAACAACTTCAGAGAGTGAACAGAGAGAAATTCTGGAGACTATAGTCTCGAACCTTTCATTACAAAAGAGCTCCACATCACCAACGGCCGCTAGGTTTGTGTTTGGCTTGTTGCGAACCGCCAACATACTCAACGCATCGGAACGGTGCCGTTCTGCTTTGGAGAAGAAGATCGGACTCCAACTTGATCAAGCTACGCTCGATGATCTACTCATCCCTAGCTACTCCTACCTAAACGAGACTCTCTACGACGTCGATTGCTTGGAGAGAATACTAGCATTCTTCTTAGAAACTCTCCAAGAAAACGGAATCGAAGCCGAAGATGGCGACGGCAACGTTAGATCACCCGCTTTGATGCTCGTTGGAAAACTCGTCGACGGTTATCTGGCCGAGATTGCCTCCGATTCGAATCTAAAGCCGGATCGATTCTACAACCTAGCCACGTCGTTACCAGACCAAGCCAGACTCTTTGACGACGGCCTCTACCGCGCCGTCGACGTCTATCTCAAGGTAGTTAGTTACTAATCGTTCTTCCGTAAAACGTATTCATTGTTTGGACTTATTTATATATATATATACGCCTGTTTACGAAAGGCACATCCGTGGATATCGGAGGTGGAGAGAGAGAAGATTTGTGGAGTATTAGACTGCCAGAAGCTGACGCTTGAGGCGTGCACGCACGCGGCGCAAAATGAGCGATTACCGCTTCGAGCGGTGGTTCAGGTGTTGTTTTTCGAGCAGTTGCAGCTCCGGCACGCGATCGCTGGAACGTTGGTAGCGACAGAAACAGCACCGCCAGAGGTGGCTAGAATGTCACGCGGCGGAGGAGAGCGCGAAGACGAGGAGGACGATGAGACGGGGGCCCAGGGGAGTAGTGTGACGTGGAGGGCGGCAGTGAGGGAGAATCAGGTGTTACGACTAGACATGGATAGCATGAGGACGCGGGTGCATCAGCTAGAGAGAGAGTGTTCCCACATGAGGAAAGCAATCGAGAAGATTGAGACGGAGGGGCCACGTGGCTGGTTGGTATCTTTGAATAAACGGTTGGGATGTAAGTTCAAGACTCAAGTGTGTGATTCTCATGAACAGGCGGTGGTCAACGGAAGGAAAGGAAGACAGCGTGATCAACAAGAATAGGCCTGCCCGTAGAGAACAGAATTTCTCATAATTCTCATCTTCTACAACATGTAGCGGTGGTCTCCATGATTTTGTCATGCAGAACACATGTAAGATACTGCCACGAAATGAAAAATCAACTAATTGATTTTTTTGTGATTATGATCACGCTATCCATCCAATGATTTTAGTTAATCAGACAAAAACACACCTTCGCACGTCTTTTGAGATGGTGATTAGGGAGCCTGTAGTAGTGTGTCACTTTTCTTCATAAAGTTTAGTGCAGGAGTCTGAAGAACAAGAAACTTGGCATTCAAAAGATTGGAAGTGGGCGTACGTAGTTTTAGAAACACCTGCCATTCTCTGTTGTCTGTTTGGATAATGTTGTTGTCACCTCTGTTGTTTTGCTTTGTCTTGTTGCAGTTTTAAACTCCCATGGTATATAGGAGAAGAGGGAAAGAAGATAAGTCCTGGTGTTGTGCTTATCATTACTTGGATTAGTGATATAGGCATGGCACTGAAATTATCTGTTTCGGTGCTTTTCTTCCAAATGCGTAGAGTGGATGGTTTCTGACATAGTAAGTGGTCTCTTTCTGACATGATAAATGGTCCATTCTGTTATCCTGAAATGAATTTGTTTGAACCCCAAAAAAGGGTGAAGCAAGGTGAAAAGATAATAATACGAGTGCTTAAATTGCAATATAAGAAATATACGATGTAGATTAAATTTATGTTAGGTTTGTCAGACTTGTCTTAATTAGACTCGTCTTAAATTTATATCTCACATCCTTGTTCTTCTTTAATATCTTTTATGTTATGTGGTCATAATTGTATTGCTTTCTTTCATTAAAAGACGGTAACCACTTATAAATATATTTTCATGAGTTACCAATGAAATGACATTCCTCTATTTTAAATTCTCTTGAATTGTATTTAATTTTCTTTTCAAAAATTATCCTATAAAATTGCATCAGGAATGGTCCTTTGATAACACTCTAAATTAACAAGCCTTAAATTCAATTTTTAAGAATTAGACAGGAGTTGTAAAGGTATATTATGTAAATTGAGATTTTTGACTTATAAATCCCCTTTTTATAGTCAATTTTACACATATACTAGAAGTCATATGTTACAGTATAAACACATTTTCATTTAATGTGGATGTCTCTTATTTATGAAGTACCATACTGACGTTGGTTCAAAAATACGGAATGTCTAACTCAAATTTACTGGTCTACTCTAAAATTTATCTTTTAAAAACTCATATTTGGCAACTTAAAACATATATAATGACTATTTGATAACTCCAAGTTAATTTATTTTTATTTTTATTATTTAAGGTATCATTTATGATTTAAGCTTCTTGCTTTCAATTATCACTTCGATAATAAATTTTAGACTAGACTTATCTTCAATTATTACAAACACTAAAGGCAACTGCCTGTATAAGTTCACCAATCTCTTATTTGTGTGACATACTTTTTGATTTGTATTTAAATAATTCACACAAAAGAAACATAATTTAGAATCAATTGTTATATAATGCTTATCATATAATAATTATATAAAGCTTATCATATAATAAACAATGTTATATGTATTAAAAAGTGAGAAATGCCAATATAATAAATGAACATACATTTCGAAATATTTATCAACATTTTTGTAATATGAATGATTTCACATGGTAACTCTTATAATTAGTTTTATCATTGAGTTTGCCAGTATATTGCATATAGATATAAACTTCATGTTTATTTCACCTTATGAAATTATATCTTTCATGTAGTTATACTTGGTGTATATGTATTTTGTTTTTTAATAGAATTTGGGATCTTTCATGTAAGTGATTGATATTTGACTATCAAAGATGATTAATAGTGGATGAGTTTCACTTTTAATGACTCCCACATGAACCAAGAAATGTTTAAACCAAACAACTTCTAGTATTATAGCTAAAATTGCTATAAATTTACCTTCCATTATGGATAAAGCAATTGTTTCTTACTTTTACATAATATTGCACCATCATTTAGTAGGAAAAGAAATTTAGAGGTAGAATTTCTATCATCTATATCTCCTTCTCAATTTACATTTATATAACCTTATTTACATAGATTATTATCTCGATAACATAATACATAATCAACAATATCTTTTAAATACTTCAATTTTCTTTTTACGAGAACTAATCATGGGCACATTAGAATAAGTCTATGCAAATATGTTCAATCCTCTGATTTCTCATTGACTTATTCTAATGTCTGTTCATTTGTACTAGTTTCTCCACATATTTCAATTTATTTACTTCTTAACTTCCTGAGTTAGTAATACATTCATCAAATCTAATTTATATTTCTTAAACTTATTTGCATAGAATATAGTGTGGACCTAAGTTCTCCTCACATTAGTAATACTGTCTCTTCAAATTCAAGAATCTAATCACATAGTTGGATACTTTACATCAAACAAAAATGCATACACTCTCAATAGCATATTCTACCTCTTATGCTCGAGTCTTAATTAGAAACGGGATTTTAATCACCAATTAAAATCATTCGCTAATGATACCTGGATTCCAATTGATTATAAACAACATTTCTATTTTTATGCCTATCACAATCGTGGTGGACCTTTTCACGATCGTTGTGGACTTTTTCACGATCATGACAAAACCAAATAATCTCATCCACGATCGTGGGGACTATGACACGATCAAGTCATGCTTCTTTTTCCTTCATTTTCCTCGAATTTATCACACAAAGTAACATCATTTACGCTCTCAATCTATCCCCAATTGATCATTATAAATACTTTCATGCGCTACTCATCTCATAAGTTTAACTATAGGGCTAAGACTGATGAGCATTTAATAAGTCACAGATCACTTCCTAAATCATCTCTGAACATATATGTGCTAATAACATCACTTGTCAAAGTAATCACATTATCATATATGCACTCGCAATAACAAATCAACTTAACCTTCGGGGATTTTACTTATCTCATTCTCATTTATCTCCTCTTCCAATCATTATTTATTTCATCTTACATATGTATATTTGCAATCAATTCAAAATTATAGAGGCCCAGCCATTATGAAATTCTAATCTCAATTGCACAGACATATTCTTATCCTAAATAATAACTCTTATCACATTTATCAAACAATTATTTCAAGTCCAAGTTCAACCTCTCAAGATCATAGAAAATTTTATTTTCTTTCAACTTGGCTTGTCCACTTTAAATCTTGTCAATCATATTTATATTACTAATTTTCTTTATCAGTCCACAATAACATATTCACATCTATTTCACATTCAAGGATATATCATTACAGTACAATATTGATGTCATATTTGATGATACATCCATAAATGCAAATGTAGTGAATCTTTATCTATCATATCGAACTATATATTATTTCTCATTTATAAATATCCACAAACTTTCATTTTCTCACATTCTAACAGATCATCATTCTTCTCACTATTTCTATCAATTTAAACTTTTAACAAACGTTCATGCGTGTGACTCATATAAATGCAACTCAGACTGAGGATCAGTTGCTACTGCCTGCTATGACATGTCTAAAATGCATATACCTTGACATATATTTCAAAAAACTCCTATGTAAGACACTAAATCTGGGCTCTAATATCAAAATGTAACACCCCAGTCTCATAGTGCATATCCCCCAACATACCGACGGTATTCGAGAACATATTCAACAAGGGTGGCACACTATAATAGTCAGTCAATCGAACTCATTACAAAATATTCAAAAATATCACACGCATATTTGGAAAATTAATAATGGAACTTTCGATCCATTTTATTCATAAACATTTTCAATTGCAGTGTTACAACCATTATACATATCATTAGCAATTCAGTAGCCACTTGAGCCCATTACAAATGCAAAACACTTGTAGTTATAATGTCATTGCATTATAAAATCATTCACATACACATTGTACAATGCTGGTGAATACATATTTTGTTACAAATAATGAAATACATATGCAGACATGAACTGATCCCGACTCCTATCTTTTACACAAATGTAGTAGCTAGACTCTAATTTATCTAACAGGAAATCTTCACTAAGCCTGAAAAATAATGTTGTAAATAAATTGATTAGTTAAACAAAGTCTTTTTAAAAGCCTAAATAAAGTAGAATCGTCTGATTGTGGCTATTGTATAGTTAACAAAATGGCATGAAAATCATTTAGTATGGGAGAAAGGCTTATTAGGATAGTAGAATTAATTTATTAAGATATATATGGCTTAAAAATGTGAAAGCAAGACACAAGAGTACTTATTTCATCACTTTTATTAATGACTATATTCGGTATTTTTATATTTACTTGATTTTTCATAAATTGAAAGTATTATGATATTTTTAAAAGTATATGAATTGGATTGAGAATTAGTTAGATAAGAAGATAAAGTCTCTAAGAATTAATTTGGGGTATATGATGAAAAAGAAATAAATAGAAAGTTGACTATTCTAAGAACCCTCAATAAAATGGTATTGTGGGTAGGAGAAATAGATCTCTTTTAAAAAAACATAGGTCTGTGATGGGATAACCAAATTTTCCTATTAGCTATTATGGTGATGTGTTGGACAATCATATATGTACTTGATTGAGTGTTTATCAAATCAATTACTAAAACATCGTAATAACTTTTATACAAGTAAGAAACTTGATCTATCACGTGTAAAATCTTAATGATATGCTACTTACATTCATAGTCCATCATTTCGATATGGAAAATTAGGTCCTAAAGAGGAAAAGGATATCTTTGACTATCTCTTGAGCATTTTAAAAGGTATATGTTCACAGGTTAATGAGGTCATAAAAAAGTAACTAAATTTAAGTAACATGATATCATATTCTTGGATAACACTTTTTGAAAGCAAGCAAATATAAGACAAACCATATTTCAATATGAGACACCAGATTAGGTTGATCCAATAAGTTGAGGTCAGTTTGATAAAATGCATCCAAATAAGAGAAATTTAGGAGATAATGAATTAGTTCATAACAAATGGAAATTTTAGCTCAATTGAAGTCCCCCACCATTGTTTGATTTAAGGGAATTCAATATAAAAATTAGGGTTATATTCCTCAAAATCTTCAATTGCACTTATAGTGTCAGTGGATTAATTACTAGATGACTTTTTGACATTAAAGGGGGGAGAAAATAATGAGTTGAGAAATAAGAAAAGTCTTTGTCTAGTATTACTAAAGATGAATCAATTAAAGCAATAGAAGAAGAATTAACTTTGATAAGGACAATCCAAGTATAAGACTTTGCTATCCATCGAAAAGGATATAAATCCATTGGGAACAAATGAGTCCTTAAAATTTTATGATAGATTGATGGCAATATTGAAACATTGAAAAAAATACATATGATGGAAAAATCACATAGACAATAGGATGGGATTGACTACAAAAAGATACTCTCACATGTTATTAGGTTTGCATTAACTCAACTAATTCTAGCTTTGGTGGATGGAATGGATCATAATTTGCATCAAATAGATGTAAAGACAATATTCCTAAATTTTGAACTAGATGAAGAAATTTGTAATAGCAACCAATAGGTTTCATTTAAAAGGTCTAGCAGTATAAAGTATATAAATTGTTAAAAGTTAATTTATGGTCTAAAGCAATCTTTAAGGCAGTTTAATATTCATATAATTTTATTATGAATGAAAAAGATAACTAAGTATATGTTAAATATCCAACAATAAAATTTTAATTTTATTATTATATGTTGATGATATTTTGATAACATAATAATAATCGATATTTCAAGTAAATCAAAATAATAAAATAATTAGCTATCAACCATATTTATGATGAAGGATATTAGTGAGACTACATACAACCTTATGGTTAAAATCATTAAGGATTGTCCAAGAAGATTAGTATCTCTTTTGCAAGATCTCTCTCTCTCTCTCTCTATATGTGTGTATGTGTGTGTGTGTGTGTGTGTATACATATATACATATATATATATATATATATATGTATGTATGTATGTATGTATATATGTGTATACACACACACACACACACATATATATATGTATGTATGTATGTATATATATATTCATAAGTGAGATGTTATGGAAAGGAAAGAAAGGAATTATGAACAATGAGATGTAGTTGAATGTGATGAGAAAAATGAGTTGAGATTTGAGAGTTTAATGAAGTCAATTTGATAATTGACTAGTTATACCTAGGATATTTCAAATTTGTTCAGTGCAAAATTTCAAGTCTTCCATAGGGGTAAAATTCGTGTTCTGACTTCAGGAAAATACTGTATTGATCTAGGCTGAATTAGACAAAGTTATCTTCTAGAAAGTTTTAACTTATCTTTCTAGATTTTCAACGGTATGTATTATGAAATTTTTGGACTTTTGGGTCTAAAGTTATGATCTCTATAAGTGGAGATGCTTTAAAGAGTGTAGTTAGTGATTCAGAACTTTTGGTGATGTGAGGAAGACCTGTATAAATATCTTCTTATGTTGACTTTCTGTATCATCTTAAGTTGACCTTCTGTATCTTCTTATGTTGACCTTTTGTATCTTTTTATTCTTCTTGTGCACTATATATTGAAACTTCTTCTTGTGCATTGTAGACTGAAACTTCTTCTTGTGTACTGTACACTGAAACTTCTTCTCTGTACTATTCATCTTATATCTTCTGGTCTAATTTTGATTCTTTAGATGACAGAATCCATTATCAAGGTCTTCATGAAAGTTGTAGATCTTGAAGTCCTCTTTCAAACCATCCTAGAATTACCGTGATCCGAAATCTCTCGAGAAAGTTATGTCAATTGTTAAACATCTTCTATGCACTATTCATAAACTTCTTCTAGGTATTGTTCATCTTACATCTTCTGGTCCAATTTTGATCCTCTAGATGACAAAATCTATCTTCAAAATCTTCATGAAATTTGTTTCTCTTGAGTTCATTTTAAGAATGACCTTTATCCTATATCTTTATAGGGCGTTATGCCAATTTTTCCAAATTAGGCCTTAGACTGAAACTTCTTCTAGGTGTTGTTCATCTTACATCTTCTAGTACAAGTTTGACCCGCTAGTTGATAGAATCTATCTTCAAGGTGTTTATGAAAGTTGTATATCTTAAAGTCCTCTTTTAAACAATATAATAATGAAATTGATCATATATCTTTAGAGGAAGTTATGTCAATTGTTCCAAAATAGTCCTTAGACTGAAACTTCTTCTGGGTACTGTTCATCTTACATCTTCTGGTCTAAGTTTGACCCTCTAGATGATAGAATCTATCTTTAAGATCTTCATAAAAGTTATATATCCTGAAGTCCTCATTCTAACCATATAAGAATGACCTTGATCAGATATCTCTAGAGGAAGTTATGCTAATTGTTCCAAAATAGTCCTTAGACTGAAACTTCTTCTAGGTACTATTCATCTTACATCTTCTGGTCCATGTTTGACCCTTTTGATGGCAGAATCTATCTTCAAGGTCTTCATAAAAGTTGTATATCTTGAAGTTATATTTTAAATCATATAATAATTACCTTTATCCGATATTTGTAGAGGAAGTTATGTCAATTGTTCCAAAATAGTTCTTAGACTAAAACGTCTTCTAGGTACTATTCATCTTACATCTTCTTGTCTAAGTTTGACCCTCTAGATGACATAATCTATCTTCAAAGTCTGCATGAAAGTTGTAGATCTTGAAGGCCTCTTTCAAACCATCTAAGAATGACCTTGATCTGATATCTCTAGAGAAAGTTTTTCTAATTGTTAAACATCTTCTATGCACTGTTCATAAATTTCTTTTGGGTACTATTCATCCTACAATTTTTGGTCCAAGTTTAACCCTATAGATGATAGAATCTATCTTCAAGGTCTGCATGAAAGTTGTACATCTTGAAATTCTCTTTTAAACCATCTAAGAATGACCTTGATCTAATATCTCTAGAGAAATTTATGCCAATTGTTGAACATCTTCTATCCATTGTTCATAAACTTCTTCTGGGTACTGTTTATCTTACATCTTCATATCCAAGTTTGACCCTCTAGATGGTAGAATCTATCTTCAAGGTCTTCATGAAAGTTGTAGATCTTCAAGCCCTCTTTCAAACTATCTAATAAGAACCTTGATCTAATATTATTAGAGAAAGTTATGCTAATTGTTAAACATCTTCTATACACTATTCATAATCTTCTTTTAGGTACTGTTCATCTTACACTCGTCTGGTCCAATTTTGACCTCTAGATGATAGGTTCTATCTTCAAGGTCTTCACAAAAGTTTTATATCTCGAAGTCCTCTTAGAAACTAACTTAAGATGACCTTAATTTGACAGTTATAGAGAAAGTTATGCCAATTGTCCTAAAACGGGTTCAATATGATTGAGGACAAAACCTTGTTTGATTCTTTCAGCCATATTGCAAAATCCAACCTCTAAATGAGATGATTCTTATTTCTAAAAGAACTAGAGACATAGAGACACAAATTATCTGAAGGAATTGAATTTTAATTTAGTCCCTAAGACTTTCAAATTTTGGATGGAAGTTGAGTGCAGAATATTTGCTTCAGTATAAGAATAATATAGAAATGGGGCCCTACACTTATGGTATCAAAAAATGAAGATGAACTGAGGTTGACTAATGATGGTTAAGGAATCGTGGTCCAACATGATTTTCTTTTGGTGGTCTCATAATTTATATACCCTATGAGCTCATTGTGGCTTCTCAGTTTAAGCAAAATCCCAGTTGGTTTCTAATTTTTCTTCACTGTGTTTGGCTTCCAAAGATAGTAAAGATTAAACACAAATTTTATAGGCTCTCCATTCTCTCCTAACTTCATAATAGGCATCTGATGAGGGAGAATAGAGTCTTTCCTCACCTCTATGCAAATTTTAGCAAAATATACTTGCTCCATATTAACAGTTTGGGCGTCCATGTTTAAGGGCTTACCCAGTGAGCTTGCTAGGAAGCTTATTCCTTCTAAAGACCAAAATTCTAAGGGGACATTATGAAAAATTGACCTATAAAGGAGTAGCTTTGATGTTCCATAAATTAAACTTGATTCCTAACCTCCAATTTTAGATGAACATCATATGTCTACTAATGTGCACAACTGCTATTCCAAAATTTCACTTATGATACTCTTATAATTGAATTTGAAGAGGAATGAATCATCATCCCTAAGTATAACTTTCTCCAAGCCTTTATTCCCCCACCTTGCTATTTCCTAAGCTTACACCACTGGAAAAGTTAATCGCTTACTCCAAAAAACACCAACTAGCCTCAACGCCCAGACTCTTGCTCCTCTTTAAAGGAGTTCTACTAGAGAAGTTAAACTTCCATTCTTCATTACATTCAAAAAATGCCATAGATCACCCCCATTACACTATATCTGAGGTCTAGATTTCCATGTTCCAACATTGTGCTTAACACCCACTAAAATTGCCTTTATGCTAACTGAATCTTGGTTTGTCTCATTTTGCGTGGGTAGAAGGATAGAGAAGATCTCCAAGGACAGATTAGAGGGGGATGGACCTCCCTCATTGTCCATTATCCCAACCTAAGAAGGCCTTCTGAAAGGCAGATCAATTGCTAAGTGTTGAGAACATAGTGCAGGGAGGAAGGATTTAGGACAGGTAATGCTAGATAGATAATTGAACATATTTTTACCCCATATTTGATGTTTTTTTGCTTGATATTTATTACTTTTAGTATATATTTGATATTTAATTCATATCAAGTGTATATACAGATTATAATTACCTTCAAGTGCTTAAAGGAGAAGAATTCAAATGAAAACATGGTGTAAAACAAAGATTCACCAATCTGAAAGGATGCACAGGCATGCACATGATTGTGCACTTCTTCAAGGTCATGCATTTTTGTGATATCCTAAGAATTCTGATTATCCATGGTCGTGTAAGAGACTGTGTAGAACCCAAAAACCTAGAATTTCAAATAAAGACGCTCTTAGGAGGCAATTAAGAGAGAGTAGACCTGGGAACACAATTATAGATGTGGGAACACAATTCTAGATGTGGAACTCATTCTTTAGGTGAAATTCTGGTCTAGAGAAGTGGAAAACACAGAGAAATCACTGAAAGATCCATTGAAATAAAAGATCAAGACTCTACATCACAAGAACATTCGATAGAAGACAATCAGGGAGATTTAGAATTATGAACCCATTGTTTTCGATTCATATTTCTGTTATTTATGATTGATTTTGTATTCGATCATCTATAACTGATAAGTGTGAATTGCATCGTATTTTAGAGCCTAGTTTCATAAGTATTTAATTGTTAATTCAATCGTTTAGTATGTGTTTAGGTTAGAATTGTGTTAGTTTGTTAATTATTTATGTTTTAAGTGTTTTATGAGTTAGTACAAATCTTTGAGCTTAATTATTATGTTTTTGAGGTACCTTTATGTATTTGTTAGTATTTCGGATCAACATCGAAGAACGGAGAAGTTTCAAAGACACTCAAGTTGAAACAACAGCCCATAATCGTGGCACATCAGGTTAAGATCATGACAAAAGCACCAAAGTTGGTCCACAATCATGGCTCATATGCCATGATCGTGATAGAAGCCCAAGATATGGCCCACAATTATGGCTTGCTTGTAACATTTTGTCACTTAAATTAGGGTTAAAATGGTGATTATTAGAGATTAATGAGAATTTAGGAAGCATAACTCATGCTTATGCATAAGGCGGCATACACAAACACGATATTGTTGATCTTGCACATTACAATTATTTATACATGCATTTATTGACATTTTCGTATATTATTAATTGTTTAAAATGCAATTAAAATGTGAATTATGAATAATTTAAGTTGAAAATGTATTTGGAGAACATTTAGATTATTAAGATTTTTGGTGAATTTTAGAGAAATTTTGAGTTATAGACCAATTATATAGTGGCAAGTGGCAATATATATACATGAAAAAAGGCTAATTTGTATTGTGACAAATGGTTCACTTGTATTGTGTTGCGTGGCAAACATGTTTGCATGACCAATGTAAGACATGCAAACAATACACGTAATGAAATTTTTAGTAAGGCAAGGTTACTGTACTTCGTCGTTTTTCACTGGAATCACCAAACACTACTCTGGTTGTTCATCACCGAATAACAAAGTGTTATTCTGTTTATGTGTAATCGATCCACTTTTACTGCTTAGAAGTAAAGCTAAAGCAAGTAAGTAGCTCTGATGATGTTTTACAGTGTAAATATATACATGCATGCATTAGTTTAAGAAGAGTGATTTCAGTGTTGAATAACCAGTATGATGGATTTGTGAAATAGGAATCATCCATAAAATTATGAAATATTTTTTGTTGTTATATTGAAATGGATGATGCAAAAGTGTAGAAAATTATAATAAAATGAAAATGATACAGACATCTATGAAAATCGATGAATATACATATACTCTGTTCAGGTTATAAGGTTGTTGCATTATTCACGTATGATTATGTGAAGAGTTAATGGAAATGGCTAAAATGAGTTTAATGATATGAAAGGAAGATTTGTTGAAGTCATGGTATGAAGTCGATAAGATGATAAGTTTTAGATGGAATGAAAGTGGATAAAAACATATACTCTATTTTGCTGGTGAAATACGTATATGGCTTAGGTTTCAGTGTTTGTGCGCATAATTCTCACAAGAGTTGCAAAGATGATAAAGAATGAGGATTAGGTGAGATCCCAATATAGAAAGTTGTTATAAGAAGTGAAGGTGTAGTTGTTAGTGAAAAGTAGCATCTATTGAAAGTTAGAAAAGTGCAGTAAAGTTCATGAACAAGCTCTATTTTTGTTATATGTGTGTAAATGTTTGGGAAATGTTAGGGATGGATTTATGTGAGGTTAAAGTTAAAGAAAACATAGAGCATAATGAGGTGTTGTGTTTTAAGGAGTAAGATGATAGAAAACATGGATTGAGGAGGGAAGGAAAAAATGGAAAAGTGCAGAAGTTAGAAAAAAAGCAGTAGAGAGAAGGAGGAAATATATGAAACTTCGAATTTTAATGGTTGAAGTGTAAATTTCAGTCTAACTTGTTTAAAGATTTTACTGGATATGGAAATGTAGAATGGATGGTTTAGAAGTGAGAAGATTAAAAAAAAGAAAGAAAGAAGAAGAGAAGAAGTGCAGTTCAGTGAAGAAGATGAAGGTCTATATTTTAGAGAGAGAAAAGTTAGTGGTTGCATGTATGAGTTATGAACTAGAGTATTTCATTGAACAGCTTCAAATATTTTAGCTATAACGTTTTCATCCGAACTCCAAATGGCTTAAAACTTGAATCAATGGATTTCTAAGACAGTTTTCTTTCTCTCTATAAAAATTTAGAGCTATCTAAATTGATTTGAAAGTGATTGATAGGATGAAAGTGTGGAAGTCTTCTGGAATGTTATGAACTGGAGAATTTTCATGAACAGTATTCTGATTATAACTTGATCTATAGATTTCCAAATGAGTTGATTCTTAATTCAGATTAAACTAGAGACATATTTCTACAACTTTTTTGAAGAAGAAAAATTTTAATTCTGTCTCTAAGACTTTAAAAATTGGCGTGAATTGAGTCCTAGCCTAGGTTGTAGCACTACTAGGGACAGAAATCATGTCCTGTTGTTGTTAAATAAAATGTATTGATGTAAACCGAATTAGACTAAGGTTTCTACACCAAATTTGTAGCTTATTCTCTTATATTTAAATTGGTATAAATTTTGTAATTTGTGGATATTGGAACTGAGAGATATGGGTTGTACAACTTGAATGCATGATCATGCATTAGCCAAAATTTTAATTATACACAGTCTGTGGTATTTTGAGTATAACTCATAGATTAATGAACCAAATTGAATGATCTTGGTATCAATATAGACTTAAGATATAGGAGAATAATTTGTTATAAGGAAGCATTACAATATTTTTTCATTTTCCTAATGAAATTAATTGTGCAAAATGGACCCAAAAGTGTACCTTTGAACAAATCTGAGTTAATCAATTGAATATGTATATCTGAATGATTATTGCAACAAGATTAATGATATGAAACCCAGAATTGTCATGAACATGCATTGTATATATTAAATATACATGAACGTGCATTAATGAATACATAATTGTGCAATATTGTTATATGTGAATGTATTGTCTGTATAGAGGAACGTGTTGAACGACAGTATCCAGACATTGCCGGGACTTTAAGATAATAATTGTTTGGAGCATACTATGAGTAACCTAAGATGGTCTCACCTTATTTTTTTGTACATTAATGAACTGTATTGCTATCTTATTGATCTGTACTGAATTATGTTGATTGTGTACTAGATTCCGGACAATATTTGTCCGAGGTGTTTTGATGCATGAGAATGATATTGGAAGTGTTGATTGAATGTGAATGCATCTGCCTAAATGGTTTTCTGATTCTCAATTGAAAAGTTGAATGCCAGACCTAGTCCGATGACTACTGCTACTGTGACTGTTACTGTAATTGATACTGTGACTGATATACTGTTATATTACATGCAAATGAAAGTGATTAAATTTGATGATGGAATTATGACATGCACTTTATTCTAATGCATGTAATATAAAGGAGTTGTGAATGATGTTGCTACTGATACTATTACTGATAAGAGCTTTAAGCTCCTACATATATGGTTCGAGCCTATGACTCACTATGATCAATAAGTCATAGGCTGACTGACTGAGCCTGATAATTTGGAATACTGTAAAAGCACTTAGTCACAATAATATAAAAATGAATATGAGTCTCATACATATATTATTTGCATATAATTTGAATTCATTGAATGATTTGTAAAGCTGATTGAATGTTGTTATATGATTGAACTGTGTAATTAAGAAATGATTTATCTATGACAATATTTTGATACTTGTCAAGTGGAGTTAAATTGTATGATTACATGCTATAATTGATCTTGTTTTATGACATGAGTGAACCATCGACGATTGAGTTTGCAAAACTAATCAAAATTGCATCATTGCTTTTTAGGTTCGAGAGTGAGATGACCTAGCTTCTAAGACTCCATAGAAGCATATTTTGTGTAACTATTACAGTTAGATTTGGCTCAGAGGTCGGTCAGATGAGACTGAGGACTTAGTTGTTTCTTTCATGTTTATTGTATTCGGTGTGTATTGAGTTGTTTATGCTCATAGGATAATGTTGTAAAACTTGGATGGTATTGTATTATATGAAACAATGTAAATTATGGATTTTGATATAATGTGATAACATTTTGGGTTTAGAAAATGTGTGATTGATGGTTTAGTGTATGATGCCAAGTTATATACAGTGAAGGTGAGATAGTTAACATGTCATTTTTGACAGGCATGTACATGTGTATCCGATGGACGCATGTGCATATGTTAGTTTCGAATGGGGTCTTACACTGCTTGCCATGATCATGGAAGAAGACTCAAATGTGGCCCATGATCATGGCCTACAGGGCAACGGCAGTGACCTGCATCAGGCAGACATATAGATACTCAAACATGTCAAGTTTTGAGGGATTTTTTGGACCTTGTATACCATGGAAAAACTTTAGGGCTACTCAGAACACAAAAGACATTTAGAGAATAAGTCAAAGAGACAAAGGGAGCTTTTACATTAGCAATTTGTAGAGAAACCTTAGAGAGAATTATCGAGAGATAGAGAAAGAGAAGAAGGAAGAAAGAAGAGGAGAAGAAGTCGACTCAACATACTTCCCAAATCGGGAGTTTCCTGATGTCGCTGCCTCCTATCATCTGTTTAATTCATATTTCCTGCTATTTTTAGTTTTATTATTGTATAGAATTGAATAACAGTTGATGATAGGATTTTTGGATATTGATGATGTTCTAAACTCACCTTCGGGATTTTATGTTTGATTTAATGAAATATGATAATTTATGTGTTATTTGGATCTATTGTGATTTAATTATGGACATGCATAATTTGATAACAAACTGAGAGGGTAAATCAGATGAAAAATAATTAAATTGTGCTAATGAGAGTTAGGTGATTTAATAGAACAAGAATTAAACCAAATCAGTAAATTGTGTGAAGAGAGATCTTGCATAGGTTTTCGATAGATTATTTGACAACTTCAGAACTAACTAGGGTTTTGGATAGGTTATTAATTGAGAAATTGCAACTTCCATAATCTGATAAGGCTTTATAATCTGGTAATTCATAATCAATTAGGTTAGTATTAAAGATATGTAAAATTCCCTTTCTCTCAATTGGTAATTCCTTTAGGTTGATTCTTGAGTGAGTTTTGCAACTTCTAAATTATTAATATTTTCGTGATTGATTTTTTAATTAATTTGCTTGATTAAATTGAACTCTCATTTTAGTCCCATTACATTTTGAATTTTGCGAATTGCTCTAACACTAGATTTTAGGATTAGATTATCCCTCCTCGTGGGATCGACACCTTAGGTACTACGCAAATGAATCATGCACTTGCGGATTATCAAGGTTAATTTGAATAAAACTTACACAATCAATAACCCAATCAAGTTTTGATGCCATTATCGAGGAGATGATTAGTTTGATTCCTTAATTTAAAGCATTTAGTTAGTGTTTTTCTGTTCTTTCTTTCTTTCTATTTCTGAAATCATGCTCTTACGTGAACACAAGATTCATGAAAAGATCAAGTAGTGCAGCTAAAACTTTAGAGTTAGACATCACTCAATTAGATTGGTCAATTAGGAAAGCTCGGCATAAAGGAGAAGAAATTGTTCATACCAACAATGGCCGAGGAATTTCAGCAAGATTTGGACCATGGAGTGAACTAAGGACATCAACAACGAACCCTTATAGACTTCATAAGACTAGGGTTCAATGCAGTTAACCAAGGAGTAGTTAGGCCACCCATATTAGCAGCATCTTTTGAAATTAAACTAGCCCACCAAAACATGCTTCAACAGAATGTGCAGATCTATGGATTAACGAATGAAGATCCTAATGCCCATATAGTGAATTTCCTTAAAATTTGTGATACTTTTTGATACCATTAAATTTCAGATGATGCAATAAGGATTAGGCTCTTTCCTTTTACCCTTAGAAATCCTTGGGTTGTTGATTGTGTGACTGATTGGAAGGTTAGAATGGGTTAGAAATGTAGTAGAGGACTTGAT
>JANZLD010000236.1:25539078-25554110 GCA_026413575.1 Erythroxylum carthagenense
CATGGCTCACAGGTTGGTCAGCTGGGGATCTTTTGGGGATGACTTAGTTAGGAGTTATTGTAGTCTTTTTGGATTGTACAAGATGTATCCATGATTGACTCGTGTACTTATGGTTTTAAGGAATGGATGAGAAGTATCTTTTGGTTTAAAATTTTAATGATTTCAATATTGCAGTTTAATTATGTTGATACCATGAGGATTATTTAGATTTGATCGTTCGTAGTGCACCCTCATCGTAGGTTATGTATCGGAAGGACCTACGGGTATTCCGGTGCGTACCCTACAGTAAGGGGGCGCTACAAATATGTTTCAAGCTACAAAGGTATCCAGATTGGTGGCATGAACTTAAGGTAATAAAAGGTGGGATGCAGGTGGAAGAGAAAATCTTGGATGAGCAGCCCATGTGACCAAAGATTCTCAACTATCTCTTGTATCACAATATAAGTTGATTACCTCTACAATTAAAGCAGCAACTCAGACTAATTCAGATAATAATAAATGTGCTCTCTTCCTCAAAAGAGAATTATAATGACTAGATTATTGATTCAGGGGCGACTAACTATATGGTGTTCGAGCCTTGCAATTTTGTCGAGGAAACATATCCAAAATGTATGATCTTTATCAATGCTAACGATGTAACATATCCAATGACAAGGGCTAGAACAGTTTCTCCCTCCCCTTCTTTTTCTTTACCAAATACATTATTAGGTCCATCACTCTCTAATAAATCGCTATCTATAGCCTAAACAATTGAGGAACTAAATTGTTGTGCATTAGTGTACCCTAGGTGTTGTTTGTTTCAGGATATTATCACCAGGAAGATCATCGGTCATGGTGTTAAAAAGGAGGGGTTGTATTATATGGATGATTTCAGTCATCACAAGGAAAATAGTGGGCATCATATTGGGGTTAAAGAAAGTCAGATCTATTATGGCATAATTGATTGGGGCATCCCTCATTTTTTTATTTGAGACATTTATTTCCAGGTTTATTTTCAAATTTTGAATAAGTCAAATTTAAAGTACAAAGATTGTATTCAGGCTAAGAGTCATCGTGTGCCTTATCTATTAAGCCTCAAAAGAAGTGAAGTTCCTTCTTCAATTATGCATTATGATGCTTTGGGCCCTACCCCTATTTGTACTTTTTTTGGTGTTAAATGGTTTATGACTTTTGTAGAAGATTGTATATGAATGACACGGCTCTATCTGAATAAGAATAAGCATGAGGTGTTTGGAATTTTTCAATTATTTCATATTATGATTAGAACACAATTCTATACTAAACTTCAAATTTTGTAATCTTATAATGGTGGAGAATATGACAATAAACAAATGCAAGAATATTTTTCAGATATATGGTTTGCATCTTGAGACAACTTATTCTCAGAAACCATAACAAAATGGCATTGTTGATTGAAAGAACAATTATATCTTGGAAATAATTAGGGCACTTTTAACTGATGCCTATGTCCCCAAACAATATTGGAAAGATGCATTAGTTACAGTTGTTTACTTGCTAAATCAAATGTCATCGCGAGTCTTAAACTTCAAAACTCCCTTTCAAGTTTTTGCTCATCATATGACATTGCCTTTTGTTCTAATTCTTCCACCGAAAAAGTTCACTTGTGTTACGTAGGTTCACCTTCACAAAAATCAAAGGACAAAACTCAACCTTTGTGATGTTTGTTCCATTTTTTAGGTTATATGGTACATAAGAAGAGGTATCAATATTATGATTCTACTGCTAAATGACTTTATACAACCATGGATGTTACCCTTCTACAATTTGAGAATTTTTCTCTCAGCACAACCTTCCCAATCCTCTCTTTAGGGGGAGATGATAAGTGAAGAGCATAATTGGACAAACTGGTTGGACTTTAAAGAAGAAATATCAACTTCTATTTCATACATGAAAAAATGATCTATGAAAATTTTAGTTGAGGTTCAACGAATGACAACCAATAATGAAGAAGAAATTAAGAATGCTAAGAATGTTACCATTAGACAGTGGAGAAGAAAATTTAACAAATTAGGGAAAACAGAATACAGAGATCAAAAGTGAACAACTCCCACCTTGCCAATTAGTACCACAGACCAATCAATCTCCTGAGAATGTTTTTGAGGTACAATCGCTAAAATCTTCTCAAAATAATTCCTTAGATAATTCTGCTAGATATAAATTACCTTCCAAATATAATCAAGGGAAGCCTCTAAATTGTTACTCTCGTGATCACGAAGAGAAAAAGTCAAAGTAACTAGTTGCTAACTATGTCTCAAATTAGAGATTATCATAACCTCTTAAAGCGTTTGTACATAAACTATCCGCAGAGATTGCTCCTAAAATGGTGACTGAAGCTATGAACAATAAAAATGGGCCCAAGCAATAGATGCAGAGATGAAAGCATTGGAGAAAAATGGTACATGTAAGCTTATACCATTACCAAAGGGAAGGAAGACTATGGGAAGCAAATGGGTGTTCTCTATCAAACAAAAGGTGGGTGGGTTAGTTGAAAGATATAAAGCGAGACTTGTTACAAAAGGATACACTCAAACGTATAGAATAGACTACCAAAAAACCTTTTCACCCATGGAAAAATTAAATACTATAAGAGTATTGCTCTCTCTTGCTACAAACCTATACTGGGGCTACTACATCAATTCGATGTTAAAAATTCCTTTCTCCATAAAGACCTAGAGGAAGAGGTATACATGGACATTCCACCTAGTTTTAATACTTCTTCATCAGTGAAGGTAGTTTGTAAGCTACAAAGAGCATTATGAAACAATCACCTAGAGCATGGTTTAGTTGTTTCAGCCTTGCAATGAGAAAATATGGTTACAAGCAAAGCAATTCAAATCATACTCTATTCTCAAATAGCTTTAATTATCTATGTTAATGATATGATAGTTAAAGGAAACAACAAGGAGGAAATCTCTAGCCTGCAAAAGTTCTTAGCAACTAAATGAAATGAAAAATCTTAGAGGGTTAAAATACTTTCTAGGTATTGAAGTAGCTAGTTCAAAATAAGGCATATTCTTGTCACAAAGAAAATATGTACTTGATTTATTATCCGAAATAGGAATACTTGATTGTAGACCTGTTGATACTCTGATAGTTCAAAATCATGGTTTGGGAGAATTTTTGTATCAAACAACTACAAACAAAGAGAGGTATTCGCTTCTTGTGGGAAAGTTAATCTACTTATCTCACACACGACCTGACGTTGCTTATGCAGTGAGCTTGATAAGTCAATGCATGCACTACCCTAATGAAGATCATATGAGTGTTGTGGTTTGAATTCTATGACACCTAAAGTCATCTCTAGGCAGAGGATTCTTGTTTAAGAAAAAACCATCAATTACATATTAATGGCTATACATATGCAGACTGGGTAGGGCATATTACCAATAGAAAATCTACATCAGGGTATTTCATATTCGTAAGGGGGCAATTTGGACATTTGGAGGAGTAAAAAATAGAAGGTGGTTAAACTATCTAGTTTAGGAGCATGACTAAAGGAATCTATGAGCTTCTTTGGTTAAAGAGGTTATTGGAGGAAATTGGATATGCATCTAAATCTGTAATGAATTTGTTTTGTGATAACAAGGTACCTATAGCAATTGCACACATCCAATCCAACATGACCAAACCAAACATGTTGAGGTGGATCAATATTTCATCAAGCGGAAACTTGAAGACAAAATAGTACAATTCCCATTTGTTAACTCAAAAGATCAATTAGTAGATATACTTACTAAAGTTATCCCTGGAAAAGAATTCTACAATTCATTTGACAAGTTGAGCATCGAAGTTATCTATACACAAATTTGAGAGGGAGTGTTAACGTGAGTTGTTGCAAGAGATTGATTGGAGTGATTACAAGAATCAATTAGTCAATAAAGAAATATTCAAGTTACCTAATTTATCATTATTCAATATTTCTAGGCTAGAATTGTGTAAAGCGGATAATTTCCTTCCTAAAATAGTTCCTTGTAAAGTATATATAATTGTTGTTCATTATACTAAATATAAAGAGAGAATCCATTCTTTTCATTATCAGCTTGACTAGAGATTTCTCATAAAAAAATTTCTTATATTCTTTCAAAAACATTTATTAAAATATAATTCTAAGAGTGAAACAATCCACTCAAAGCAAGCTTTAATATTCTAGAGATTTTACATACTATTTTAAGGACACTTGCAATTTATTTATTAAGAATGAGAGGTTTTTGTATCAAATGAGGGGGACAAGATAGGACCTCTCATTTCAATCAACAATGCAAATTAGTAAGGCATGGTCTTAGGATTAAGGATCAAGTTCAAGTCAATAGGGTATGAATATTTATTAATTTCCTTTCCAGCTAGCAAAATCAATTTCTTTCTTTTTTTAATTTTTGGTTTTACTCGAATTTGAACTTTAGTAGAGGAAAAAGTATTCTTTTTTCCTTTCATTAAGCCATAAAATTTAATGATATTTCTATAAAAATTTGGCAGAACGACCTAATATTAGCAATTCCAAGTAACTCTAAAGAAGTTAATGAATTTTAACTCCTGATTCCTTTTAGCGAAAGACTATAAATTAATTATTGCAGCTTTATTCAAATAATTAATTTAACTATTTAACAGATACATATATAGTGGATAAATAAATTAAAATTAAAATTCGCTTCGCTATAATGCTTAAATAATTAAGACAAATCAAGCGAGTGTTTGTAACTAGGGCTCCTCCATCAAACAACACAAAGCATAGTAGCTAAAGCCCACAGAGTGATCGTGGGCTTACATGCTACGTTATTATTTGGTTTTGCCGATATTGACCTAGCTCACTTAGTAACGTTTAATGTTGTTGTCGTTGGTTTTGCAATATTGAGTATTGACTAAGAATGATGCGAGCACCTACATAATTTTTTGGAACATTTTTTGGTTAATTGGCCACTTTCTCATTCTGGTTTTCTTGAAATATATAAACTGATGAAGGAATTAAGTTTTTGTAATAAGTCTATGGTAATTTTTGATTAAGTTCTTAAGCGCAGAGAAATGGAATTTAAAATATACGACTTTGTCGAGCATACGGCTAAAATTGACTCTACTATTTGGCACAAACGTTTCCACTTCAACGCCTTTGGTTCAGGTCACCATAAACATAGAAGCAACAAGACCATTTCAAAATTCTAAATGCCATTCCCTACTCTAAGACTAAGAGGGATGTGAAACATAGAAATGGGACACAGCTAAGCCGGTGTTTGATTACATGTTCAATGCACGCACGAAGCTAGCTAGGCTAGAGTGGCACAGGATATCTGTCAACACAATCAAGCCATGGATTGTTAGAAGGCTTCCTCGTACGTTTCATGGACTTCCAAACCAGGCTATTGCACTTGAACCCTGAACCGAAAGCCAGCTGCCAAACCCTGTCACCTCTCTTCACCCTCTCTTTAGCTTCCAAGTAGGCCAACTCGTACCATATACTGCTACTAGAAGTGTTACCATATCTGCGAAGCGTCATTCTTGAGGCCTCCATGTTCTTCTCGCTGAGTTCAAGGTTTCTTTGCAGCTGGTCAAGCACCGTCTTGCTCGCTGCATGGACGCAGAAATGCTCGAAAGCAAGTTTGTAGTCTGGAATGTATGGTTTTGAGGAGGAAGATGGTTGGGAGGCTGATCCAGTGCTGTTGCCAAATAAATGCCTCCATACTAAGGTTGCAAAGAAGAGGAGCTGTTCAGAGAAGGGTAGAACTAGAGGTCCCAGTGTGGTGATGTTGGTTTTTAGTGCATCGCCTCCTATCTCCATTAGATCTTTGCTCACCTTTAGTCCCTTGAATTTTTCTTCATCTTCTTCCTGGTAGACACACCTGCGGATATTGACCATTGATCAGGGATTTAAATAACTAGCCATCAGGCATTAAGATTGGACATTTATTATTTAGCTAAAGCATACTTTACGACCTACGTTGTTGTCTTTGGTAATAATAAGTTTCGAGAGTAACAAGTTAAATGATTAAACGGAAACCTTATTCAGGAAGGCAAATAATTTATTCGATCCTTTACTTCACTTTCTTTTCGGGATCTGAACACTCGTTCTTGAGTTAAGACGACAAAAATCTACACCTACCCCATCCCACTGGTAGCCGACATCTTAACTCACTTGTCGGTGGATCCCACTTAAGCTAAACTCATTGACACGCGGTCATTAAATGTTCCTCCAGTTATCCTAACTGTCGCCCAGCTCTATGGACCCACCTCGGTTTCCATTTTCTTAAATCTCAACTCGCTCTGTATTTGTACTTACTACTCATCCAATCGTTGTTATGGCACATCTGTTTCTTTCTTATTAATTATCTCCATATAAGTGAGTAAGCATCGAACTTCACCAAATATTGATACTTAAACCCAAGATCCCCATACAAACGTTGAATCTTTAGTATTTTTAAGTTTATTACTTACGAAGTCAAGTGAAGAACTCGACTAGGTCGTTAGAAATCAAATCCAAGGCTTTCATTACCAGTGAATGAACTCGGCTAGTATCCAATGTAAATCTTCCATCAAAATTAATGAAAACCCTTGATTCCATAATTAGAAACTTTTACTCTTTTAGCCTAGTTTTGATGTCAACACAACGGTTAAAACACAGGAAAACTTTACTCGATTAGTTGACCAGAAAAAAGGGGGTAAAATAATGTAAACAAAGCCAAACCTGAAACTGCGATCGTCAGCTCCTTTATGGGTCCGGACAATATGTTCAAGCCTGTACTTGGCACGAGGGTAGTCACGACGCCGGTTTGACAAGAGAACTGCAGAGCAGCCCATCCTAAAGAAGCAATTAGGAATGAGCATGGACCGATCTCGACCGGGGTACCAGTTGTAGCCCACCATTTCGGTGCTGACCACTACTGCATAATTGTTGGGGTTGGCCTGGAGCATGTCTCGTGCCAGGTCCACAGCGATAATCCCTGCACTACACCCCATTCCACCAAGATTGTAGCTCAAGATGTTACCTCTCATCTTGTAGTGGTTTATGATCATGGCCGAGAGTGAGGGGGTCGGGTTAAAGATGCTGCAGTTAACCACTAGGACCCCAACGTCCTTGGGTCGGATCCTGGTTTTCTCGAAGAGCTCGTCAAGTGCTCCAAACATTACTGTGGAGGCCTCTGCACGACCCTCTTTCATGGTTGCACAGTTCTCTTGTGACATCACCGCTTTTGGAATGTAAGTTTCGTCTCCTAGGCCTGATGATTGTAATATTCTCTTCTGGAATTCTAGAGTCGCCTCATCAAACTTGCCTGATCTTCGAGCCAGCTCGATGAATTGATCTCTGCTCACCTGAATTCCATATAACACGTCTTCTTAGCTTCTGGGCAATATTTTATATGATAAACAAAGTTTATCATTACTTCCCTACCATCAAAACCAGTGTAACGGTTCATATTACTAAGCATCTTTATTTTTGTGTAAGGTTCTGAGTTGCGTTTAACTTTTTGTAAACAACTATGTCAAATCACTTGTAATTCAGCTAAGTGCCACTTGTACCATAATGGTTCAAAATTGTGATAACATACATCCGCCCTAATTTAACCGCTTGACATCAAATACAGGACGAAGATTTTAGGCAGAATCGGAATATCGACCAATTTCAATGTGCGAGTTTAAACCACGTTATCCCTTCAAGATTTGGAACTGTGATCTTGGTCATTTCCAAGACTATTAAAATATTCCAAGTAATTTACATGTCAACAGAAGAACCATTTGTCCAAACTTGTTAAACTTTGCAATACAACAGCAACATGGACATCAGCTTATTAAAAGACTTTAAAAATTCTTCTCTTCTGAAACATATAACTGCACAAAAAGTTCATACGGTTGCATGGTGATCAGGAAGATTTACCTTGAGATCGTCATGAGGCCGATAGCAAGCAAAATCGATGAGATAAATGGACCTTGGACGAGACATGAAATAAACAGAAACCGTGAACACAAAAACTCCAAAAGAAGCAAGCACGGTAGCAAGATCATAGCGAGCATCTTCCCACATCTTTTTCCAGAGCTCTTCTCTACTGAGACTCCCCACTTCGGCACTAAACACGAGCACCAAAACGGGTATGGTAGCCAAGTAAATGGCATGATTGATAAGGTAATGGTAACCCAATTTGACGTACTTCAAGTTCACCGATTGGAGAAAGTCCGGTAACCTTCTGCTGACCCTCACAGAGAACGTTTGAGAACCAGCATTAGGGCCTGAAGACTCTATCCCACGGTTCACAATCTCGGTGGACAGGAGATCTCTTTCACTAGCCATGTTGATCAAAAGGTCCTTTGATATGGATAATAACAAGGATTTATACAGATTATATACACACAACACAACTAGGTGTAGCTGTACTTGGACAAATAGTTTTAATAATAATGAAAGGAGGTAGGTGGAGAGAAGTTAATGTAGGCAACTACCTTCAGCTGGTGTGTAGTTGAAATGCTATCGACTGCCATAACTTCTTCAATAAATAAGAGAAAGTGTGATCAATTCAAAATCCAAAGCGGTGATTTCATTTCTTTTTTGTTCACTCGACAGCGGATAAAAGGGATAATGATTTCAATTCTTAGGATGTTACTTGTCATATTAAATTATGATCAAGTCAAAGAAAGAAAGCAATATTACAGGGAGTGGTTGATGGTCACAGTTATTGGCCTTGATCACATACATGTGTTGAAACTAAAGACGTGTTGCGGCGGCCAGAAGCTTTATAGTTTATCTACCACCCAGCTGAGCCATACTTACTTATGGACAACAATTAAGCCATTACTTGGTATTGAGACTAAGATCATCGTCATCATGATGACATAAAGAAGCGGAAGGCAACTATTACTGTGTCCTCCCATGCGGCTGCCATGTTTGACAGACTATCACCATTTTTCTAAGCAAAGGTTACTCTTCCATGACAATTAGGATATGTATTCCATTGCATAAAATGGTAGACTTGGCACCTCACTTAATATAAACAACACTTTGACAAATGAAGAGCCAGTTCTGTGTTAAAAGTCCACTTACGCAGTTGTGGACCCTTAGGCTTACGAAAGGGGATGAAATCTTCTGTCCTGTTAACATGGTCTTACTATGTTCTATATCATCTCATACACACATTTTTTTAAGTCTCACACAAACGTAAGAATAAGATAATATAGAACAGAGTAAAAATAGGTTAATCGGAACAGAGGATCTGTCCCTTATCAGGTCCTAATTCGATTCCCATACTTGGAAGTCTGTATTAGTGCATAACAGTCAAACGGATATAATCTTGAACGGCCTGCCGATATACACAAGTTGCTAATCAAAATCAAGATTATGATAGCTGAGAGTAAATGATTGTACTGTGCTCAACGAGACTTTCAAGCCAATCCATTATTAGCAGTGGTATTGTGGAACCATATCATACGTTTCATGGGCCAAATTGTTCAATTGCTTGGCGCAGATGAAACGCATCTTTTGATTTTTTGCATCCTGTAAGTGTCTATGTGGGCACAAGACATAGCTCTTACAAAGCCCCACATATAAGGTTCTGACTAAAAGAAAGGTCAAAACTAGAAGAATGGGGCTGCTGGATGTAGTTGCGCCTATTTATGAATATGAATTGACAATGACAAAAGTCATTACCATATCCACTTCCTTGGTTAATGTTCAAAGTTTAACAAAATCTTTAAAATTTAACACTTATGTAGAATATAGAATAGAGTCTTGTTTTAAGGGATATGGGCCATCATATACTTTTTAATTGATGAGTACAAGGACTTGAGCTACAGCCGTTTAGATGATCATATAATGTCACTCAAGTGCCTTTAGTGCACAGGAGGATTATACTCACTGTCAGTGAAGTTAAGAATTGCCTTTAGTGCACGGGTTAAGGAGGATTAAAACGCAAAAATATACTAATGAAATCAATTAGTTTCTCAGGTGCAGGCATATAGGCACTGTGAAACACCCCGTACAATTTCTGCTGCTGGGTCACTAGTCACAAACCTTTCCAGTGAATTGCCAACTTTCTATATAGTGAGTAGAGTCATTTATGAATCGCCGATACAGATGGAAAGAAGCATGCAAGTGGCAAGTATTCGAGATATAGTCCAGGCAATTCAATATCCCAAGTTGTAGTGCTTGAAAGCCAAACAACTCAATCTGAGGCTTAAATCGCAAACCAGAGTCGATCTAATCGTAAACCTCACTATTTCAGTCGTTTCTCTTTTAGTTTTTCCTTTTCCAGCATAAAGAAGCTAAACTCTGTTATATTAATGTAGCCACTTGTATCAAAAAAAAAAAGGATTTAAATTGCATTGACCACCTGACACTAATGTCCTTCCTATTTAGAAAGGGCAAGCTGCCTTTGTTAGTTGGGCTTTACATCCCATATTACCGATGTCAAATATCTCATGATATTCTGCATTCACTGCAGACGGTTCCAGCATGTCAGCTGAAGGACGATACGGAAGCAACTTAACATGCATGTTACCTGGTAGATTGGTGCCATTCATTACCGAAGTGGATAATAGCAATCATGGTAAAGATCATTAAGAACCGTGTATTCAGCAATCCATACCCTTCAACTCTTCAGCATAAAAGAATGTCTCATATCGACTCTTTAGCTGCTTATGTATGTAACTTAACGTTAAAGCATAAGGACTTCATAAATCTATATTCCTATACAAGTTTTGAACTTTGTGATTTTTCTTCGACTCATCATGAATGAAAAACAACTGAGCAAGTCCAAAACAAGAACTAGCTACCTTTCATCCACACAGCAATTCTTAAGACTTCTGGCTTTTCATTCACATTCCGACGTCATAATGTCAAGCAGAATGATCTACATCGTGTTTAGCGATCAATGACATAGTATTGCTATTTCTAGATCAGCCTGCTGATTGGAAAATGACCATAAATTATCAGTATAGTCTACTTCAATCCAAAAGAATCTGCTGGAGCTTTTTCACTTCGAATGAAGTATAAGCTGTCCTGAAGTTAAATTATAGAAACAAAAGCAAAAAATAATATGTGTATGATCTCGAGTGTGTATCAATGTCCTCGTACACACTGCCAATGTTCCATAATTCATCTTCATTGTAGCAATATGAAGAATTATAAAAAGACTCAATCATGTCCCCATGCAAAATGTGTCTGATCTCTTGATGCATCACTATTCTTAAATGCATCGCCAATTTCTCTAATCTCTATCTCATCATCTCCAAGCAAAGCATCATCCACACAATCCATTGTCCCCTCATGCTCAAATTGCAAACTGATCTTTTCTTTGGCACTATCATCGTATGTGTCTGACAAATCACTGAAAGTCTCAATCTTCTTCTTCTTTCCTCGATAACCAACCAGGCTCAGTAGTTTTTCCTTCCAAAGGACCAAAGGGCATTTCTCAATTAGTTCCTGACCATCATAAGCTTCAGTTAAGAACACACTAAACCTCTTCCCCCTCTCGCAGACATAGAAAATCCCAAAGTGCTTTAAAAGAAGTCTCATCAATTTTTGTGGCATTTTAAATTCCTGCCGGAAGTGAGTAAGGTGATCAGTTACCAGTCTCTTCTCAATGGTAAAACTAAGCAATTCGTGAATGATTGCAACAGCTCTCTTATCAAATTCCCTTGAACCTGCTGTCAACCCACTGGCATCTGCATATGGTGACAAATATGACAACTTTTGAAAGTGCTCAATTTTGCCTCCGATTCTGTACAGCTTTTTGAAATTAGGAGGGAACTTCAAGGGAAATGCCAATGAAAGCAATCCTGGTCTATGCTTACTGCTGTCAGTCAAGCCCAATACCTTCTTCTCCAACTCTGTGATTGCCCAAGAAGGGTTCCATGAAACAAGTTCCAAACACTCTTGTCCATCCCGAGATCTAACAACCCTGAATAGCTCCGGATAGCTACTCACCCATTTGCTTCTAAAATCAATAGACAGACCAAAATCTCTTCTGAAATTTGCAATCTTGTCAATCCTAAGCTGCCTATCCGTAGACATCATCAGCATTCTACAAACATGTTCAGCAGCTTTATCAGAGTGCTCAGCAAGTAATCTTTCTTCTTCTTCCAATAAATCCTCAGCTTCTTTTGCCATTCCGCACCATATCACTCCTCGTTGGTCTTTGTACAATTCAAACAGCTTTGGCATTCTCCTCAGGAGATCAACAACTTTATGGGGTTTTGGTAGATTGAACTGGCTCCTGTGTCGCTCAAGGTATTTTACTGGGATGATCATTTCAGGCTCCTTCCTCAAAATATCCATTAATGTCATCACTTTCGACGTTGCCTTCCACTTTTCTTTCACTATTTCAAGATCGTGAACCCTCTTGTTTGCACTCCTATCTTGAACCCGTTTACTCGTTGTCATCAATCTACTCTTTAGCCATCCCAAGAATAATTCTCTCTTCCTATTTCCTCTAATGGGCAATAAAGCGAACACCTGATCCCCATTTGTTTTACCCATCGAAAACACACCTTTAGCATTCCAGTTAGCCATTATTTAACGATTTCAGAGCCCAGAACTCTTCGAGAACAACAATTACCTCCGTCCCATTTCCAATTAAAACGAACAACGACAACAATTTCTAAGAAAAGTGGCAGGATCAAACGAGCAAATGCTATACCGCAACAGAGGAAAAATCAAAAGGGCACGACGAATTCAGTTTTTTTGAACACTAGTTTCTAGTGGGGGGCTCAATTCTTGCAACCGTTCGAGAAATTGCCAACGAGAGATCTTCTTCGTGTCAACGGCAAACTTGCAGCTCAAAACAAGCTGAGATTCGCAGGACCAATATCTTGAGAAGTTATTTGAGTTCCGTGGCTCCTGAAATAGAACCCAGCTTACGAGTTGGACAGGTTGTGTGACAACATCTCCAGAGAGTCCAAGCCCATCCCCCAAAAGAGTTTGAAATCCTCGTCCGTTGGAAATTAGTGCATCTAATAATTTGAATTACATTAAGGTTGTCCCCTTCCTTTGATGTAAGGAATTTTAGCAGTCACTTTCTAGGTGGTGTCAACTCGTAAATAAATAAAATGTTGCAAGTCGCTAGAGGGGGAGTGGGGAGTGGGGTGTCTACTATTTTTTTTATAAACTAATAAATAATAATGACAATTTTATATAAAATAATTTTAAAATAAATACAGTAATAGAAAGAAAAATATAATTAATTTACAGTAGTTTAAGCAAGTAACCATTGAATTATGTTTATTCTCCAATTTTTATCATACAAATTAATTAAGTCTTAATATATCTTGTCAAATGCTATCTAATCCTCTCAAATATGCTATAAGTTCAATTATAGTCAACTTATACTAAAAATTAATTAAAATAATCATTTGACACAAACAACGATTATTTTCTCCACACGTTCGACTATCTTATGTTTGTTTAATTGGGAGTTCAGCTAACCCTATTCCCTAACCTACAACAATATATATTCTAAAACCCTTCTTTTTTTTTTTTAACTAACAAGTCCAAAATCTTAGCCTAGTTGAACCCTGCATAAACTAATCTTAAGCTAGTGATTCAGTTAACTCTTTTACTCACTTTGTCATTCCATTAGACTAGAGGTTTCGTATGTTGCTTAATTCTATTATAGCACTAAAAATAACTTCATTCACAACAATATATTTTACTATCCCAAAACTATGGGTTAAGACCTCAATTCCTCTAACATAAAAAGAAAGATATTTGATCTCTTATAAAAAAATAAAGTAGTCCTCAATTTTTAAATTTTTAATATAGGTTAATTTTGTTAAATAAATACTAATATAATACCAACATCAATTCCTAAAAGGTAAGCGTTGAGGGTTGATGTCTGTTAAGACAAAAAAGACTTATGTCTCAGTTAGCATACTTAAAATTTATATTACAGTATATTTTTGTTTATCCTTAATCTCTTATGAATGATCTGTTTTGTCAATCACTTTTACTGATATATAGGCTGAAAATTTGTGATATAGTTCCTGTGAAACTTATCAGTTAAAAATTTTACAAACCTATGAGTCACAACGAAAAAAGCTCATCTTAATTCACTAATCTAAATAACATCACATACCTTGGTAATGTGCTCCCCGTGTGCCTTATATTGAAGAATTTTTAATTTCATTAGCATCCCCCTTTTCCTTGACTCTTTGCAACATGATCAAAATGAGAATCGTTAGATTCAAGGATTGATGGATAGGAATTAATTTGATACTTTGGCATATATATTTTAATTGTAACATTTATATTTTGACTCAATTTTGCTTTACTCTTCCTAATTGGAGAAAATCGTATTCAAAAGACCTGATCTTAAATTTTAAACTAATTTTTCTACAACATAATATGAGGTATAACTAAAATTAATACTGCATTAGTTACTATTTCGCTTGGTCATCAGACAACTTTCTGTCAGACTTTTATTACACCATGCCTTTTTAACCACGTTAGATGCATACCGTCAATATTTTATACGCCATATAATATTATACATTCAGTGACACAAGCAATGACACCCTAACTATATATCGTCATGTCTTAAAACTCCCAATTTCACTGTTCCTACATGAATAATATGACAAGAAAGAAACATGTATCTTTACTAATGTTTTGAGGATTTCAACGTCAGCTATTTGACCATGTTTTAACCATGAAACGTACGGGTTGCCGAGTTTGCATGGGAAGAAGAAAAAAGAGAAAACAGAGTAAAAAGCCAGCAACCTAACACCAAGCATGTAGCAAACACTTTAACCACCTCCTCATTCTTTCGTTTACACCAGTCTTGCCTGACTCTTGGCAATGTCTACGTTACATAGCGCGTCCACTTGCACCTCTCCTTCTGGTCTTCTTTGGGTTCTGGTCAACCCCCACAATTCCTTTTCATGAGTTCCTGCGAACGGACAATTGTGTGTTTTTTAAGTGTTTTAAGGTTTTACTTTTCATTATCGTTGAAATAGTCCTTCCTTGGATCTTAATGGTTACAGATTTAAACCATAGTCAACGAGGAATCCATGCACCCACTCGACGCACACTCTTAACTCTAGGT
>JANZLD010000236.1:25554260-25569216 GCA_026413575.1 Erythroxylum carthagenense
TTTAAAACTTTCCTGAATTTTTACTTAATTTAAAAAATATATTATTATTTTAAATTACTTAAAACTTTTTGCTAAGTATTTATAGAATTATTCTAAAAGAAATCACTATTAAAATTTATATTAGTTATATAAGTTTTTCAACTATGAAATATTTTTTAAAATATTTTAATATTCCTTGTCTAATATAAACAAATCCGTTTGAAGTTCCAAAGCGGATGCTAAATGCGATTTAGCATAAGTCGTCATCATCATCACATCCAACGTGAAGTCCCGCAATAAAATGGGGACTGGGTGATTTAGCATAAGTGATTCCATAAAAACTTTTTAAGAACTTAAATAATTTGTAAAAATAAATGAAAGTATATCCCGATCTAAATTTTATCCTAATACAGTTAAGGCATCACTATTCATTTTCAAAATTGATCTTAAGAATTATAAATTATTCCATTTGCATAAATGCCCATAACCAAGCATAAAAGATGAATCTTTTATTGAAAATAGTAATAGAACATTAGTAATTGTGATTGTAATTTTTATTATTTATTATCTAATTTAATTTTTAAATTGAAGTATTTTAATATCAAATGATATTTAAAGAAATTTTGAACAGCAAAGATATTTTACTTTCGTACGTAAGTAAGGGAGAAAAAGAGCAGAGGGAGTGCGAATATTCCTGGGCGCACAAGCTCTTATAGTGGACCTCCAAGGTAGTTGATAGAAAGAGGGAGTGAGACTTTCATTTAACTGTTGGCGCCACCTGTTGTCATCGTTGAGATTGACGGGTTGGTCCACCTCCACGAAACCAAGAAGTTGATGTACTGTTTAAGGCTTCCATTTCTATTTTTGTAAACTCTCGGACACAATCGTCTATGACCATATATAAGAAAAAAGGAGGTGGCATTCGTTTTTTTTTTTTTATAATCAAAATATCACTATAGGACTTTTACCCTAGTGATTGTGCTAGTGGGTTAAGGTGCATAAACTCATTTAGCTACAGCAACTGATAATAAACTCTTTGAGAAATTGATAAATGAAGAAAGGAAAACAGAGGATTTTTGACCATTTCATCCCACTTTACTTCAGGAAAACTATAATCTTAATTTCTACTTCAACATCATTATACCAGTCAGAAGCTTTTACCATATATTCAAAACCGGGAGTACGTTCTGCATTACCCTGTCATTTGTAAACCAGAAAAACAAACGACTAAAAGAAACAAGATGGTCATCTAAAAAGTAGCAAAAGATTAAAAGCAAAAGAGAAGGAAAGATCCAGGTACTTGTGGTCCACCAAATACTTCATCAGTTTTAGACACGAGCTTCAGCTATATGGCACGCGCTTTATTACCTGTTTTGTCCCTACCGCGTTCCCAATTCTTATCAACGCCTTCTTTTCTGCCACGTGTCCACTGCATTTACCACCACCTGCGACTTCTCTAATCAACACGCTTCGACCCTCCACAACAGTCTAAATTATTCTCCCTCGCGACTACATATATATCTATGTATATGCAAAGCCAAAGCCGCCATTTTCACTATCCGCAACATCACAAACAACACAAGCCTCTCCCTCGAAACACACAAGCAACCTTGTTAACCACAATCTCAAACTTGGTTCCGACCTTACTCTCGATTAATTACTACACTTGAGCGCTTAGACACTAATATTGTACTAGACTACATATGGTGAAACCTGGAAAATCCTCACCGTTGTTATCACCGTCATCACTGTCCGAGCAACCCACGTCCGACAAAACTGAACCTAAATACAAGGGTGTTAGAAAGAGGAAATGGGGCAAATGGGTGTCAGAGATTAGGCTACCGAATAGCCGTGAGAGAATATGGTTAGGATCGTATGACACGCCCGAGAAAGCGGCGCGTGCGTTTGACGCGGCCCTATATTGCTTACGAGGTGGCGACGCTAAGTTCAACTTTCCTGGTAATCCGCCAGACATCGCCGACCGGCAGTCTCTCAACCCGCAAGAAATACAAGCGGTTGCTGCCAGGTACGCTAACGAAGAGCCGGCGACGAATGGTAGTGGTTTGGAGGCTCATTCTTCACGTGGCGTATTGGAGCATTGCACAACATCGACGTCATCGTCAGATGGGGCCCTCCAGGTGGATGGTGACGCGGCCTTAGATTGGTCATTTTTGAACATGTTGGACTCCAACAATAGTGTCTCGGAGTTTGAACTTTATCCATGGCAAGACAGCATGAGTGGTGACTATAATTATCAACCGACAGATGGAGAAGCAGGATCCTCCTCACAAGTTGTGGATGAAAATAACAGGGAGGGGGATCATATCAATGAGATCCATGAGGGCTATTCTCAGTCATCATTTCTTTGGAACTTCTAAAATGGCTATTATTATCAATTTCACCCCATCTCAAGACAGTGAAAAGATCAAAACAGTGGTGGGTCAGTCAGCTTAAGCAGATTAAAGTAGGCGAGTTCATTATCAGGGATATTGGTGAATATTAGGTGCCAGGTCTCTGAGTTTTTCAAAGTCTGGAATCTGCAAATTTGAACGTATGTTCTTTGAGGCCGACATATTCTTAGAAGGAAGTGGCCTGTGCTTACAAATGATTATACAAGGAAGTTGAACAAAGTTTGATAACGCATTTAGATGTTAAATTACATACACTCTAGAACGCATGTTATGTTAGGCTGAGTATTTTCTGTTGGATTAAATGTCTACGATGTAACTACAAAGAATTTTGCAAGGAATCCTCAATTTCATGCCAAAAAAAGAAGTTCATTCGAAATCCTAATGAGTATAAACAACTTGCAACATAGTTTTATATGACGGCACAAAAAATTTGGTGCAAGATTATTTGCAAATGTATGATATTTAGCCAAACTATAGCTAAAATAATGTTATATAAAGCTGTTAATTACGACTCATTACAGTGATTATGGATGGTCCTTTTATATGCAACATATTTCTCTCAATCTTCAAATTAACTGGATAAGAAGGGATATTAACCTTGCAACTACCCTACTAGATTCTTGAATTGTCACCCATGACAAAAGTTAAAAGAAAATATAATAAACAGTGTCAAGGTATACATTTGATTGGCAATAGCAGAACATTTCGCAAAGGGAACCACGTCTGATCCTGATCCTAATCAATCAATTTATTTTACCACAAAAATCTACTATCTTGATATTAGAATGGGAAAATTCTTAAAACTATCAATTAACAATGCTTTCCAATTTGAGCATTTTCTCCTTTCTACATGGAACATAATTTTGAACACGTTAATTAAAACATTTATCTTTGTTTTTCCAAAAGAATGGCCTATTCTATTCATTGTAGACTTTAAGGTTGGTGATACAAAATATTCAAAGATATATATTCTATTGTTATGTTTGAGTGCTTGAAATCAAAATTTTTAATTAAATAGAGCACAGAGGACAAGTTTTGCGCAAGGAGTTGTGTTCTTGCTCCACTGTTACAATTTATTCCTCTAAGCCAAATAATTTAATACTCTTAAAAGGAAACAACTAAAAACAGAAACTTCTGAGGATAATATAAAAAAAAAATATTAAGCCCCAATAGGCTGACGTCGCCCAGGAGAGGCTGCGTCTTCATAAATAGGCTAAGGCATTAAGCAGAGTTTTGGTGGCTAATTAAGACTTGTACATATTTCATTAAGAATTTTTTTAGCAGGCTCTATCTCTTATAGTATATGTACCAAACTACTTTAATTAATTAAGAGTCTTAATACACCATGTGACTAAATGCATCCCCAAGGTTCTTTTCTTCATATTATAAAGTGCCATTGTCAGTCATTACTTAATTAACTCAACTTTTTGGCATATTGGTATAATAATTAGGAAGGACACCACTTCAGGTCAGTCTTATCCCATTACATTGAATAGAAATTTCAATGATGAAGAAACTCAACCATTTTTGTTGACTAAGATTATGGCATATAATATTCTTGGATTTTGAATTAAAAATTCTTCAATACTATATCATTTGAATGACATCTGCTCTCAAGCCTTCAGCTTCAACCATAAGTAATTCTCACAATTGAACTCTTCAAGCCATTGGCTTCCCATTCCTAAGAGTGGTACTCTCTTATCTTTATAGAGGAAGTAATTGCTCATTGACGTTGCTTCAACTGTCACTACAACAAAACAGATTATTAGTTACATTTTCTTTGGCGACAAAATGAAAATCGTCGTTAAATGTGGACTTTTGGCTACGATTTCAAAATTCATTGTCAAAACGATATCGCTACTGAAGGAATTTATTTAACGATGAGATTCTTGAGTCATTGTGAAAAACACCTAATTTTGCAACGATTTTCCTATTTTGTCACTAAAAATCACTTGATTGGTGACGATAAATATAAATGTCACAAAATAGCAATTCGTCACAAAATGTGATGAAATAGCAATTCATCACAAAATGTGAACCTAAACCTTTTATTCGTCGCTAAAGGTTGATATTAATTAACTTATGATTAATTATATTAATTTGATAATTTTCTAACGGTAAGTGTGTTAGTAATCCTAAAGTTAATTATAATTGACATTTATATATGATTTTTCGTTTTTTCATCTATTTTCTTTATGAATTTGTCTAACTATATATATAGTTAATGCATTAAAACTATAAAATAATTTTTATGGACATAAAAAGCTAAACATGCATAAAATTTTAATAATAATAAGATAAGAAATAAAAAAATTAAGTTGAATACTATTCTTAAATCTAAACATTGTAAGATGCTTTCAAAGTTTTAAACATATTATTGAAAAACACATGCATGATAGGTAATTTAAATTTTGGAAAGTGAATATTTTTTGGACATAACAAGATAAACATATCTAAAATTTTAATGTTAATAAAATCAAAATATTATAAATTTAAGTTGACTACTATTCTTAACCATTAATATTTATGAACAATAAAATAATAATACATATAAATATTGGATATGGTAAGTAATATAATATATAAATATATATATGGTAAGTAGTACAAGATGTTAATTAGAAGTTTAACAATTCTTACAGACAAAATAATAAATAAAGTTCCACGCCTAATATTCCATTAAAAAGAAAAAGAAATAATTGTTTTTTTGATTTCAAGTGACATTAGAGTCGACAAAAAAGGTAAAGGAGTTGTCAATGTCTAGATTCTGAAGAAGCCTCCTTGCACATTCTAAGTCATCAATTGAAACAGTTAAAGATCTCGTCCCTCAGAGTCTGGTGAATTGATGCCCTCTTCTAATAATTTCTTTGCTTTAACTAAATTTGCAGAAGATACAGTGAACAATTTTCCAGATTCAGTATGGACGATTGTACTAGATGAACTGCATGTATTAAGCATTTCAGCTAATGAGGAAAGAAAATAGAATAATCAAAGCTAAATCAAACGGTATTAGGAAGACAAATTCGAACAAATGCATACTCGACTGATAAACTTTATGATCGTCAGGATGAACATACATAGTACAACTGATTTTCTTAATCCTATACAAATCATCGGGACGTTACCACTGCCTCTATTTTCATCTATGTTCTCTTAAAGATTCGAGACAACTTAACATAACATATAGTATATACAATCATATATTTATATAACAGCTTCATAATAGAAAATGAGACACTGATAATAAAGAAATAAAGGTAAGAACATTGAAGAAGAAGATCAACCATAGAAGACAAGTGGTTATTATTGTATCAAAAGGAGACTTGTTTTGCATTGATTTGTTCTTCATTAGGGATAATTTTGTCACATTCCTCTTAGCGGAGCTCATTTCCACCATCAAAAACTAGTCGCCACGTCGACATTTCACGATGAATTAATGCTAGCAGTTTAATTCTGAAAAGTCAATATGATAATTCTTATTTGAATTTCCAACATTTTAGTAATGTTAATTTTGTGATTTAGCTTTAAATTATCTTAATAATTAGCTTTTTAGTTTTGAACAAATCAATTTATAGAATATATATTACCAAAAATTTTGAAAAATATAAAAATTATAAAGATTTGGAGACTAATAAGGCAATTTGTCGCTAAATATAACATTTAACGGCACATTACATATAGCGTCGTTAAAAGGTCTACGTTGTATCAAGATTTGGCAATGAGCAAACCATACCCTCGCTAAAAGGTTGACGTTGTATAAAGATTTAACGACTTATAGCCTATTCATCACCAAATATCTTCTTTAGCAACCAATTAGTAATAGAGTTGAGAAAAGGTTGACTGTGTGTAAATAATTCGTGACTATTTTTCTAAGTTCATCACTGAAAAATTTGTTTACCGACGAATTGTTCACGACATCGCTAAAAGGTTAATTATGTATAAAGATTTGGCGACTATTTTTGTAATTTTTCGCTAAATGTTGACATAAATATGCTAAAACGACGACATTTTCTTTATTTTTTGAGTTGCTTGGTTTGTGTATACATTTGGTGACGTTTTTTGAGAACATAGCCACATGTTGTATCATTTTAAACAAATGGAAACGACGTTGTTTGACATTTTGTGCTTCTGCATGCTCATTTCTTCTTCATTTTCTCCCGACTGGACCTTCTGTCTTTTGGGTTTTGCGTGTTTCTATGTTCTCCCATCGTCGTCGTTCTGATTGTCCATCGAGGTAAGTCGTGGGTCTTTTTTTATTTAGATTATTTTGTACTTCCTTTCACATGTTTTGAAGGTGTTATGTTTAGTTTTGAAGCGGCAATTATATATGCATTCACTGAATAGTTTTAGGTTTTCTGTGAATGGAAGTAGCGTGGAATATGTTAATGTTAGTGATAGAACGGAAAACACATGATTTGCATTTAAATCTTGGGATATGTTCGTCATGTCTATAAGGTGTTCGATGAAATATCTGTAACAATTTGCATTTGAAAAATGTTATACTCTAGACAATCCATTAACAGTATTATCCACTCCATTTTTATATATGATTTTGAAATTAAATCTAATCAATTTCGGTAACTAGGACTGTTGAAAAGTAGTTATCTTGTATCCTAGCAATACTTTAAAATTTTATAGTTCGTTTTTACCATATACCTCCTTCCAATCAAATATTATGACTATTGCGTAAAAGCCATCAACTACTTTTCATATATGGACAAATGCAAGTACTTTTTAGATAATGAGTTGCGAACATAAGCAACAAAGTGTGCCTTCTTGCATAAATACAACTCCTCATCCTATTCCCACTTGCATATGCTTCAATCGCAATTTCCTTACTAAATTCAGTCAAAGCTAAAACTAGAGAATATACTAATGTCTCCTTAAGTGTATTGAAAGCATCCTCAACCTCTTGATGCTGTATGAAGGCATGTAATTACTTACTCAACCAATAATCATTAATGAAACACCTATAATATTTTGCTAATCCAAAAAAGATACCTAGAAGGGTCATTATGTTTGCTTGCAAGAAGAAACATTTTGAAATTACTACAAGGAAGGTGAGGGGTGAACATCAGAAGAAGTGCATAATAATTATGTAAGATAAAATTTTGTTTAATTTTTAAGTTTATTTAATTATGTAGTACTAATAATATTTGAATTAAATATTTATTTTGCTTTTTTAATTTTACAATACGATGCAGGAGTTGTTGTAAAGATCATTTTTTGATAGAAATGAGCCAAATAAAGATGATATTTGCAACAACGTACTTAGTACAAGATTAAGGTATATTAAAGGTCTTAGGTATGACCTTAATTCAATTGATTCATCATTGTCATGACTAGCATATATAACAATGCTTCGAGAGGAGAACCAGTTGCTTAAGGCTTAGTTACAATGTAATGAAGAAAAGATAGAACGTAATGAGCACAAGTTATGCCATATTGAACGAAAGTTGGCTAAGCTTAAAAAGATAGTCAAACAAATACTTAGCCAAAATTATGTAACTAGTAGTGACGATGAGTAGGAGTCTTAATTTGTACATAAGTTTTTTTTTGTTAACATTTGTAATTAACATTTAATTACATTTTATTTTTATATAAAATTGCTTCTAATTTTTAATTATTTTTATTTTCATTTAAATAGTTAAAAAAGACTAAATATTACAAACAATAAGATGGATTAAAAATCTTACTATTAATTATAATCAAATGAAAAAATTTAACGGGATTGTTTAGTAAAAAATCAAAATTCGTCACCAAACTTTTTAACTGCATTTCTGAAAATATCGATAATAATTTTGAAAAATTATTATAAATTAAATAATTTTTAAAAAATTAAATAAAAACATAGCTAAAAAGATTTGGCTACGATTCCAAATTCGTTACCAAAACTTTTCAGCTACATTCTAGAAACTATCTCGAATAACTTTTATCTACATTCTAAAAATCGTCGCTAAAACTTTTTCGCTACTAAATGTTAAACGTTACAAAACATTATTACCTACAAATTCTATAACACAGCTAATAACTTTTAGACATGAAAAGCAACCATCTCAAAACATTTTTGGCGACAATTTGTCTTATCCTTGCCTATCTCTTTTCATGACGTATCTGAGATCGGAGCGAAATATAATTTGCGACGATTTTGTGAAAACATTATCGATAATATTTACTATTGTGATTTTGCGACGATTCATATGACTAATTTTGTTCATCGCTAAAATGTTTTGGGGATGAATATTTGGCTTTTAGCAATGAAAATATTTGTCACCAAAAGCCTCTTTTGTTGTAGTGTGCAGTTTGTTTTGGGTTGTCGACTTCTCAACTCTGTATAAGCTTGCTAGTTTGATACTAAAGGGCTGTTGATTCTCATGAGACAATGGTAATATGAATGAGAATGAGTATAGTGAAAAATGATAATAGATACAATCATTATAATTATGATGGTTAGTTATAACTATTAACATTAATAGTGGTTGGTTTGTAAAAAATCTTGAGAAATAAAATTTTATTAAAATTTTGTTTTACATCAAATTTTAATATATTTTAATTAATTATATTTAAATTTAATATGTTCTAATTAATTATACTGTTCGCCTAAAATAGGAAAAAAATTTAAAATTTTGTTTTAAATCAAATTTTAATATATTTTAATTAATTATATTTAAATTTAATATGTTCTAATTAATTATAGTGTTTGCCTAAAATAGGAAAAAAATTAAAATTTTATTTTACATCAAATTTTAATATATTTTAATTAATTATATTTAATTCTAATATATTCTAATTAATTAATTATATTGTTTTCCTGAAAAAGAAAAAATAATTTTTTTAATTTTTGTCTCACTTCAAATTTTAATATATTTTAATTAATTCTATTTAATTCTAATATATTCTAATTAATGATAATTAATTAATTATATTGTTTTGCTAAGAAAGGAAAAAACAAAAATTTTATATCAAAATTTAATACATTCTAATTAAGTATATTTAATTTAAATATATTCTAATTAATTATATTATTTACTAAAAAAGGAAAAAAGCAACAAAAAAACATGAGTGTCATGGTTGTGACAGTGAGAGTCGTCACGCCCGCGAAATGACTTTCATTTCTCTAATATTTGGGTGGTATGGAGGAATACTCAAAACTTAGATATGAAAAGTTGTTCACGCAATGATAATATATAATCAACTATCGTTTTTCATTCCCAAACCCATTGATGTCCTCCAAACCCATAAACCAAGCACGCTTTAAAATCATATATAGTTGCTTCTTTGTTTTCATTTTTGATAGTTTTTTGGAGTGTTTTTGCTTCAGTTTTAAGTTTTCACATCTCTTTTTTAGGGTCTTCCAGTTGAACTTTTTTGCGTTTGTTTAGGAACTAGGGTTGGTCCTGAGCAGGGGTAAGAAAGGCAAACGTTCATTAAGGACTTACTAATTTTAAGTTAATTTACAATATATGAGTTTTTCACTAGGGCAAAATTTGTTTTAAAAGAGTTGTTCTTTCTTAAAGATTCAAAGATTTAGGGAGTAAACATCAACCTCAATTTGGTTTTTTTTTTAAAAAGCTTGGTCTATCATCATATATACAAAAAATTCTTTTTGTGAGGTAAAATAACATTGGAAGCGGACACTTCAAAATAAAATTGCTCTTGTTCAATGCCAAGATTCACATTTTTCTAATTGAAATTTAGTAAGTGAAGGCCTTAAATTCAAGGATTTCTCCTTGGCCTTGTCCCATCAACATCGTTCCTATCTAGGTAAAAAATAAGTCTCATTTATTTCCTCAAGTCTCTTTTTTTTTATTTTTTTGCTTTCAATGTTATATTTTCTCAATAGCTTTTTTGATCTGAAGAATGTATAAAAATTTAAAATTTGATTATGTGTATAATAACCTTTTCAATATAGGTCAAATTTTCTATTTTTGAATTGAAACTAAGATTAAATTTTGGGTATAATTTATCTTTCTTTCATTTATTATTTCAATTGTAATTGATCTAGATAAATTGAAATTTGTCATATGGATTATATATGATATTTCCAATTATAATTGTAGGTATAATTTCAATTCAAATTGAAGTTTACTAAGGTAATTTTTCTCTCTTTCATTTTGCATATATCATAGTTGATGGTTTTTGTCCCTTATTTCCCTCTTCAATTGCAATTTATGTCTCTTTTTATTTTGTAAAAAGATAAGTGAATTCATGATAAGCCTTGAAAGGCATCAAAATGTAGTGTTGCAAGGCTTAATTAACAAAGATGAGATGAAATAAGTAAAATTATAGCCTATCATCTCTTAAATTGTTAGAAATCTTAAGGCTAGATTACTCCAGGTTCCATCTCCTTCTAAAAGAATAACTCAAGTTTTTAGTGGCTTGGTGTGCAGTAAGTATTTCTCCAATCCAACAATAGATTCTATGTGCAATTGTAAGGTTCTTAGTTTCAATATTCCTAAAAATTCTTTGGTTTCTTTCATTCCATATGGAATAAACAAAGCAGTTTAAGCAAAGGCTTAGGTATTTTTTTTTAAATCTTTCCCCATTCTTTTCTATTGATTTTCAGACTTTTAAGTCATAGTTAGTATTTTATGATTCATAGGTTCACCTAATTTTGTATATATAAACTTAATTTTATAAATCTTAGGAGGGTTCTAACTATGACAAGACATCTTTAAGCTATCCATACTTAAACTAATCTCCACTCGAACTAAGTAGGTCCTTTGTAAGAAGCAAAGCTCTAGTCTTAAATTTTAAATGACTATATACATTGGAGAGATTCAAACATAATGTCTTTTAAGAAAAAAAAAAAAACTTCTTACTAAGTCACTTCCGCCTTAGAGTTTGTGCGGAGCTTTCTTGCTTCCCACAGTGCTCTTGTTGGTGTAGTCGTCAACAAATTTTGTTCCCGTGTCAAACTGGTTGACAGCTAATAACATTACAATTCTTAAAGTCAAGGTCTACTTCTAAACGTCTAGTCGGTCTGAATCTGCAACAAATCGGCAAAACTTTCTTGCTTCTTGGACCACAGCGTTCTTGTTGGTGTAGTCGTCAACAAATTTTGTTCCCGTGTCAAATTAGTTGACAGCTAATAACATTACAAATCTTAAAGTCAAGGCGTACTTCTAAACGTACGTCTAGTCGGTGTGAATCTGCAACAAATCAGCAACAGCTGAAGCTGATATCCCTAAGAATCGACGCCAGATCGTTTGTGCCGTTTTCTGTGTTCTTATCTTTTATTTTAAACCACATTTATTTATATGAATCTTATATAAATATTTAGATAAAATTTAATTAAAAAAACTGAATCAGGATATAAGTTCTGTTCTGTAAGAATATCTCGTCGTTTGGACTTGGGACAGTCTGACCATCAATCATGTCAAAGGGACAAGAAGGAAAGGCGCAACAATCGTAATTTACGGGGGGTGGATAACAGTAATATTCTATTTTATGAAATCCAGAGCGGTCATTGAATTGGTGATTTTATTGATTACCGGTTTGATCGATTTGACCGGTTCAACCACCAGTCGAACTGGTATGACATAATAATTATACAATAATTATATTTAATTATATATAATATTAAAAAAATTTAAAAAAAATAAAAAATAAAAAAATTGTTGAACCGGTCGAACCGGACCGATCCGACCGGTCAAAAATCGGTCAATTGACTGATTTTGACCAGTTCATACCGGGTCAATTGAATACCGATTTTGTGGCATAAACCGGACCGAACCACCGACCGGTCACCGGTAAAATCGGCCGGTCCGGTCCAATTTTTAAAACAATGGTAATATTTGTAGCCGAAGAAAAGAACAACTTTTACACGACCAGCCAATGCGCTGCCGGTCTGTGGTCAAAACTCAAAACCGCGGAGGCAGCATAACTTTAGACCGTACGTGTAACTTATTTATGTAATGTACAACTGAAGCTTCTCTAGGTACGTTTTGCTTTCAACGTAACGTCATCGCATGCCTCATTCTACATATGCACGTGCATGTAATTCAAGAGGAGTCGTCCAATCATATGGAAGTTTCTTTGTCCGCTCAATTTGATAAAAATGATCAGAAATTTCTAAAAAGTACTACACCTCTTGTCAATTCAATAATTCTTTAACGGTGACAACAACAAAGTGGTAGTGGCAGATAATATATAAAGAAACAGCAAGGTTAAAGAAGGCTGCAAAATGCAAATATCAAAATTCCTGAACAGGATTTGAACCCACATGATTTCTAGCCATGCCCGATAACCACTCCGGCATCCTAAGTAACTGCAGAATAATATTTTCGGAACCTTAAAAACTCATGTTGGACCTGAGGATGCTTACATGCATGAAACTAGTGAACTTGAGCGAGAAACCCCTCCCTCAGTAACCAATGGAGAAATGATGATCAGAGACGTAGACTAGTATGTAATGCTTGTGTGAATGTAGGAAGTCAAAATTCTCTTTTAAATTTCCAGAGACCAATTTCTCTAACCAACACGCTTAGACCCTTCACAGCAGTCTAAATTCTTCTCCCTCACTATTGTTATCCAAAGCCAACATTTGCACTATCCGCAACGTCACAAAAAACACAAACGTCGCCCTCGAAACACACAACAACCTTATCAACCACAATCTCAAAGTTGGTTCCGACCTTACTCGCTGTTAATTACTACACTTGACCGCATAGACACTAATATTGTAGTAGACTACATATGGTGAAACCTGGAAAATCCTCACCGTTGTCATCACCGTCGTCATTGTCGGAGCAACCCACATCTGACAAAACTCAACCTAAGTACAAGGGTGTTGAAAAGAGGAAATGGGGCAAATGGGTGTCAGAGAATAGGCTACCAAGTAGCCGTGAGAGATTATGGTTAGGATCGTATTACGTGCCCGAGAAAGCGGAGCATGCGTTGGACGCTGCCCTTTATTGTTTACAAGGTGGCGATGCTAACTGCTAAGTTCAACTTTCATTGTAATCCGCCGGACATTGCCGACAGGCAGTCTCTTAACCCACAAGAAATATAAGTCGTTGCTGCCCGGTACGCTAACGAAGAGCCGGCGACAGTTGGTAGCGATTTTGAGGCTCATTCTTCATGTGCGGTATTGGAACAGTGCACAACATAGACATCATTGTCCACCGGGGCCCTCAAAGTGGATTGTGACGCGACCTTAGATTGGTCCTTTTTTTGAACATGTTGGACTCCAATAACAGTGCCTCAGAGTTTGGACTTTATCCTTGCCTAGACAACATGAGTGGTGACTATAACTATCAATCGACAGATGGAGAAGCAGGATCCTCCTCACAAGTTGTGGATGAAAATAACAAGGAGGGGGATCATATCAATGAGGTCCATGAGGGCTATTCTCAGTCATCATTTCTTTGGAACTTCTAAAATGGCTATTATTATCTTTTATCCCATCTCAAGATAGTGCAAAGAGCAAAATGGTGGTGGGTCAGTCGACTTAAGCAGTTTAAAGTAGGAAAGCTCATTATTAGGGACACTGGTGAATATTAGGTGCCAGGTCTCTGGGTTTTTCAAAGTCTACAATATGCAAATTTCAACGTATGGTTTTTGAGGCCGATATATTCTTAGAAGGAAATGGTCTGTGCTTACAAATGATTATACGTGTAAGTTCAACAATGTTTCATAACACATTTAGTTGTTAACTTACACTCTAGAACGCATTTTATGTTAGGCTGAGCATTTTATGCCACTACAAGAAAATGGACATTTATTGGAAGCTAAATTTATCACTAAAAGCATAAATTTTGGCTACTATTAATTTCTGTTATGATTTTTTCAAGTTACCATTTGTCGTCACAAATACTTTCATCATTGATGAAATAGTGATTATATTTAAAAAGTTGTCACTATTACTTATGGTTTTTATGACCATTATTTTTACCACACTACAAGAAAAATTAGTTTCAACAATTATTATTAATGGTTGCTAAAAGTAAGAAAATGATCGTTAAAAGTTATAGCGACCAAAATCAGGATGATCATAGGTGGTCATTATAAGGTTGTTATTAAAAGTGCTCAGCGACGAGTTATTACGTTGGTCGTTAAAAATGCATTATTAATAACCATTTAAAATTGATCACTAAAGGTAGAATTATTAGCGACTAAATTTATACTTGCTAATGTAAAATTTCATGGTCGTTGTAATGTTAGAATGGTTGCTATAGTTATGCATATTGCGACCAAATTATTTTTGTTGGTAAAAAATAATCTTATAGCAACCAAGTCAACGGTTACTATAGTTATTCATACTGCGACCAAATTATTTTTGTTAGTAAAAAATAATCTTATAGCAACCAAGTCATTGGTTACCATAGCTATTCATACTGCGACCAAATTATTTTTGTTGGTAAAAAATAATCTTATAGCAATCAAGTCATTGGTTGCAGTTATTTTTATCTGGTTGTAACAAATGGTGCATCAATTTTTTTTTAATAACCATGTTGTAACGACATGATGCTGTTGCTAAAAATTTACTTTAGCAACCAAATAATTTGTTGCTATAGTTTTAATATCGTCACAAATTGTATTATATTTACTATAATTTAGCAACA
>JANZLD010000236.1:25577230-25593106 GCA_026413575.1 Erythroxylum carthagenense
TTCTTTAGCAATCATATAATGTGGTTGCTGTAAAGAAGTCATGTAAATTTAACAACCAAATTTATTGGTTGCTAATGAAAAATTTGAAATATTTGGAGTGACCACTCAATTGTTGGTTGTTAATAAAAATTTTCTATAGCGATCATTAAAGTTGTTGCTAAAATTGTTAAGTTTGGTCCTTATATTATTATCCACGAATTGTAAGTTTTAATGACTATCTATAGCCACCAAGTATTCATTGGTCGGTAAAAAATATACATAACTTATATATTGCAACCAAATAATTTTTGATTATAAAATGTATATAATTAGCAATCATTTTACTATGGTTGCTAAGAATTTGGTTGCTAAAACCAAATTTTCTTGTAGTGCCACTACATAAGTGACAAAATTATGGTCATAATAACATTAATCATTTGTGACGATACTACTTACAAAAAGATATTAATAGTGATATATCGAAATCGTCACAAATATTAATAATTATACATTGAAAACATCACAAATACTATTATATTGTGACAACATCTTCACACTAAAATTATATAAAATTGTGACAAGAAATATTGTCACTTAAATAAGTCTTATTTGTGAATGATGTTTTGTCATTATTTTTATTATTTAATAGTGACAAATTATGTCGTCACATGTATTATTATAATTAGTGAGAAAAATATAAACATTATTACTTTTATTAATGGTGTTAATAAATTTTCATCACAAATTTAAAATTCATAATGTATGACAATTTTATCATTACTATGTTTACTATTCTCACCAATAAAATTTTGAATATAATAATGTAATGACATTAGTGATGCAAAAAATGTCATTAATAATCATTATGTGTCGTCACAAAACACTTATGTTTATGTGACAAAATATTATCACCTTTTTTGTATCAATAATAAAAATGATTGTAAAAAATATTAATGCTAAATGAAAAATTAAATAAAAATAAAAATAATTAATTTATAATATATAAAATATATCATCTCAAACAATTATTTTGAAACTTATAGTAATCTCACACAAGAAACAAAATTAAACACTCAAATTAAAATTTCTTTATCCACCAAACTTATAAACTCAAAGCCTTCGAGATTATCCTCCAAAGCCCACTACATTGAAGACATGAATCAAGGCAACTATGGATTAGTATCCTGCAAAACAAACAAAAAATTAATTAAAATCTAAAATAATAATTTAATAATTTAATAATATAATATTATAATACAATAATAAATTATCAATTATACTTATATTATTAGTTGGAGTACTTGGTGAAGACAGATTAAGTAATACGTTAGGAATTGCTCTTGTATTTGTTAAATGTGCAAAAATTCCTTGAAGTTGTTTCAAGTCTATAGTTTGCTTGTCCAATGTTGCATGTTCAACTTGAATCTCCTCTTCTTGCTTTTTTTTTTTGGTTTCATTAAGCCCCGCAACTTCATTAACCAATTCACTTTCGTGTTTCTTTACTGCCTCATTTTTCACAGGAATGTTACTTTTTTCTTGATAGTTTGATGTCATCCCCTTAACACCTACACGTTGTGAGTAGTTTGACCTTCTTCCTAAAACACGACTGAAATACTCAACCAATGGTAAACTCGCTGATTGAATTGCCGCACGATTTACTTCACCTTCTTCTTGAAGTTTATTCTATATATTCAAATATAAAATAAAAATTTTAGTAAAAATTTATATTTATATATATTATCACAAATAAAATATAATTTTACTTAAATTTGTATACCATGATTTCTTCTCCATTTGAGATAGACCAAGTTCCATTTGCCTTCATTCTAGTTGCACTCAGAAGTTGCATGGCATCTGGCCATTCTTTAGTGTCCTTATCTTTCTAAAAAAGCAATAATAAAAATATAAGTGTATACAAATTTAATATTAATTTTCCAAGTTAATATAACATTTTATTCACCATTTCATATGCCTTTTGTAGAATTGATTTTGTGCCGATGATTAATCCCATTTGTTGCTTGGCTTTCTTATTTGTGTTCCTTATCCTATACAACAGATAAATAATTTATTATTAGTAGAAAATAAACTAGCCAAAAAAAATTATCAGAATAATAAAATTACCTTACATTTTTGTGTCTCCCATTTGTTGGCAATCAACCACTGTCGATTAGCTTTATCCATATCAGGTGGACATTCTTTGTTCTTGAGATAACTTTTGATGCAAATGATAAAGTCGATTCTTATATTGAGATTGTAATTGTTTCATCACAAAAGATTCCACCTCATTTGTAAAATTAAATTTGTCCTGCAATTGATGCAAAAGAGTTATACCTTTAAATAGTAAATAAATTAATCATGTTATATTATAAAATCCTTAAAATATATTTGTATTTATATACAGTCATACCTTTAACAACATCCACATTTGCTTAATATTTTTATCATGCGTATCCTTCGAGCTATTGATGTGAAGAGGTGCATATTGTCGAATGCACATTTTGACCTTTGATTTAAAGAGATTGGTATGCTTACCACATACTTTATAGGATGGAGGAGGAAATTGAAGATCGATATCTTTTCCTTCAGCTTTCTTCTTTGCAAGTTTTGCATTGATGGTTAGTCCCTTCCTTTTTTTTTTTATAGAATTCTACTCCTTATTTAAAAAACAATTAAAATATATAAATTACATATTATTTACTTAAAAAATAATTATATAAAAACAGAAGATACATGGCCTGTGTTAACAGTAACTTGCCCTTGACTAGATGTATCATTTGAAGTATTAGTTATTTCAATAGTTTTTACATTACATAGCTCTGCAACTTAAGACTTGTCTCCCATTTGATGAATATTTTATTGTTAATCAATAGAAGTGGCTGAAATCCTATGTCTTATATTAACCATTTTTGCACCTATTTTGTAGCACCTATAAAAATATAATTAAAATCATTAAATAAAAATAATTAGTATAATAACAAAAGTAGAGTTAAAAATTAATATAATGAAACAGTGCACTGCATCAAACGCATCATGCAAGGAAAGAAACAGCCTCCGATACACACAAATTTCTCCTCAAGGTAATTTAATTTTGCATAATTAGGACTAAAAAAATTCTTCAATTGTTTCACCTGCTATCATATTAAGTTTATTAATCATTTGTTTCTTGTGGTGAAAAAAAAGAGAGGTTATAACAGTACAAATTTGTTTCAAATCCATTTTATACTTCGATGGAGTCGTAGGCTAGACTTTATGCACCAACTTTAGTTGTTGTAATAGTTAATGATAAACTTACATTAATCATATAATATTTAGTTTATCACTGAGCAAACTATTATAACATTCTTTAACTTCAAGGTTTATTTACAATATAGGGCAACACACAAACCATTAAAATACTCGCAACAGTCTCCATAATCAACCGTGCAAATAAAATATATTTTGATTTAATATAATGTATGAAATAAATTTAATAACATAACTATGAATAGTTTAACTACTTAGATGGAGATTGATGCGATAGATAGGAGAACGAGAGGTAGACTGGTTAAAGAAATAAAGATGGGAGGTAAGTTCTTCTCCTTTTAAGTGGCATAATGTTGTTTGTAAGAGAGCAATAAACATTAGACATTGCTTATAAACTAGGGTTTTTATTTTATCTTCTAGCGTGTAAAGTTTTCTACTTTTTTGTCTCATGTAGCATATGATCCAATTAAAAGCTCCTCTTTTTTTCCTATTCGTGTAGCATCAATTTTTTTTTTGTTAGCACATCCTCAATTATTTCAACTTTTGCTTTAATATATTATTACAACTATTGTTATTATTTTTATTAAAAGAATGATGCTTAATATTATGTTACTCTAGCAATGATAGCATCCAGTTGGGTCCTATCACGGTTTAACCTACATGCCCTCCGAGTCCACCACAAATCCCAGTGTCTACATCACCGTTCATTCCCTCTAATCTCCCTTCAAGTGTAAGTCATCTAGCTTTTAATTATTCATTTATGTATTTTTTTGTGGTATATAATATTTTGTCCATATCTATTCATATTTTATTTATTTTTAATATGAAGCAAGAGGATACTAAAAATATGGATAGAAAAGACTAACAAGAATTTTATCAATGGTTCAAAAAATTTGTAAGTATATATATATATATATATATATAAATACACACACACACACATACACACAAACATGTGACTTTTATTATTTATGATATAATTACTTTTAGAGTTACATGTTTAATGATTATTGGTCCTAGATAATTCAATTGCATGCTAAAGGTAGTGACTTAGTTAATGATCAATTGTTGCATCTAGCATATCGACTTAATATACAAGTTTATCATTATCAAAACTTCCTCATCAATGGTTGGAGGTTTAACACGAAGGAAAGAGATTTGTAGTTGAAATCACAAAATAGCAGCATTCTTTTGAAAGGGGAAGAGAACACAAGTAACTTGGATTATTTCGGTGTATTAACAGATATCATACAATTAAATTATTCTGGGATGTGTATCATAAAGATGGATATAAAGTTGAAAATTTTGAGTTTCCTATAGTTAATATTACCTACAAGGTACACTAATGAACCATATGTTTTAGCTTTATCAGCTGAGCAAGTTTATTATATAAGAGACATTGAAGGGCCTTATTATCAAGTAGTTATAAAGACAAAACCGTGTGATTTGCATGCTTTGCCTGATGAAAATGTAGATGAGCCATGCCAAGAAAATAAAGAGTTTGGTTTTACATTTCATGGAGTTAATTTGGAGGAGGATGGTGATACAGTATCATTGAATAGATCTGACTTAGCCACAATAACTGTTGAAGGAATCTTATAAATATTAATATCAAAAGTGCTAAAGAAGATGATGAAACTAATTATTATGAGTGTTCTTTCATTAATGATGATGAGATAAATCTAGCAAGTGAACATGAGGTTAATGAAGATGATGATGATAATTGAACATTTATTTTGAAATTATTTATGGACTTTAGATTGATTCAAACTTCTACTTGATACTTTAATTTAATATTTTAGTTTTTAAATCTCTTTTATCATGCTATCTTTCTAATGTAATATTAAATTTAATTATGTTCACTAAAAATCTATTGAAATGCTAATTTTTTTTACAATATTTACATAGGTTAATGTAAAAAATAATTTATGTTGCTAATTTTTACTTTTTGCAATATTTTCAATAGTAGTCATAACATTTTTATCACAAAAATTAAAATATTTAAGTGTAAAAATATTTTCCATGACAATAATTTTGAATAATATTGAACATAAGGGTAAGTTTATTATTGTGACGATATTTAATCAACATTAATTAGATGTGCTTATATTAGCAACAAGTTTTAGTCATAAAAGGTCTAAAATTTATGTGACAAATAGATTTCCACTATAAGAAAAGAAGAAATTAGCGAGGAAACATTACTGATGAAACACAAACTGTTGCAAATTAGCGACGAAAACCAAATGACGTTGTTTTTTATTATCAAAAACCTTACCAAACGATGTCGTTTTGTTATTGCTAACGGTTTTTAATAATAACTAAACCATTTGCTTAAAACCAAATGACGTCATTTCGTTATTGCTGAAGGTTGTTAATAATAACAAAACGACATCATTTGCAACCCACCCGACTCGACCCCATATAGAAACTCAAAATAATAATTTTTGAGTTTGATCTTCAAAAATTGTAGTGATTGCAATTTTTACTTCATACAGTATACTTCTTACAGTATAGTAGTGATTACAATTAGCTATGTTAAAGAGAGTGGCATATGTTAAGAAGACTTTGGTACATTTGGATTATTATTTATAATGATTTTTATCTTCTTAGATGAAATCCAGGAATTATGAAAGAGTTGGGGCTATAATAGGACGCCAACGATGGACATTGAAGATAAAAAAACAAAAATAAGTAGAAGATAAAAGGAAAAGGCATGAATGAGAAGGTAAGATTAAAACATTTAAAGTTTAACCAAGTAACAATTCTTATAAAAATGAACTTGAATTTATATGAAAATTCTAATTTGGGTTGGTCCATTATATGATGATCATCTTTTAGAAAATTGGAAAAAGGGCTATGGTTAGAATATAAATGTAATGTTATGATTCATCTTTATAAATATAATAATATTATGACTAATAAATAAATGTTAGTTAATGGTTTTAAAACTATAACTCTATATTTTAAATACCATAAATTTGTAAAAGGGATATTTTTTAACTTAAAAAATTATCCCTTTTAAGTTAAAAATTCCTTAACTCAATATGAGAAAACCCCACTAATCATAATAAGCCTATTCATAAATACCAAAATTTTAAACAAGAAATAATATCACTCTTACCATAATATGTTGAAAAAAAATTCACTTATTTTTTATGAAAGCTTTCCTTAATATTCTAAATATTTCTACTCTATTTGTGTAAATACTACCACCCTATATAAAACATATCACCATATTAAACAAGAAATACCATCACTATCATGAAAAAATATCATTACTAAAACATAATATACCATCACTTATGTTAAATAAATTAAATCAATAGGGTTGATAACACCACCTTAAACAAGAAGTATTACCATTAGCATGAAAAAAATATTAGTTCTATGTAGACAAAATATTATTAATTATAATAAAATACATATGATTTTTAACATGAATGTTAGTTAGACTGTACTCGTATCTCCTAAACCATGGTATGAGACGAACACGATTTAGTACTTGAATGTGTCCTTAATTGTGTTCCCAAAAGGATTCTCAATGAATACAATTTCCTACTTTTTTAATGAAAGATTTTCTTAAAAAATATAGATTAGTATATGCCCGTTTGTCACATGATCAATAAAGGCTTTTTCATGGATATAAATAAGTACACCCTTATATTATAAGTCATTTTTATGTAAAAGGAACACATTTTAATATTGTCCTATTTGTCAAATCATGTTGATGAATTGATTTCTTATTTGAACACTATTTATATATTTGTTTTTTATCAATCTTCTTCATAATCATTCAGTATAAGATTATGGTTCTCTTTATAAACATGGCTAGTGACATAGTTTTATAGTTAAAATTGTTAATTTCTATTTAAAATATGTTGAATGATATGAGTCTAAGACAATTGGTTGTTTTCTATTGTAGGTGAATAATTTTTTAAAATTGAGTTAGAAACCATCTTCAAGTAAAGGTAACCAAGAGATGGCTGGTTTTATATAGTGAACTTCAATCATTTGGTAAGAGTGAACATATAATGCTATGCTTTAGACCTTTTGAACCTAATAACTATGTTATCATGCTCCATAGTATATGTTTGTTTATCATAGAAGTGGTGGAAATGGTTGATAAAGTGTGTTAGACAAGTTTTTCATTGCTGGTAATGTTGCTTTTAACTAACTCCTAAAAATCAATTATTTGTTCCATAAATAGAATATGGTTATCAATCAAAATGGTTAAACTTGAATCAACTATTAAACCCATAATATAGTTCCTAGGCACCTATTTGAATTCCTCGAAGTCACTAGACTTCAACAAAAAACAAATCCCTTTAAAAAACAAACCCCTTTCAAATATTGGTTATATTGAAGAAGAAATCAACCATATTATTTTATTTTTTATTAATTGCCATTGTTATCTTAAGCTTAATAGGAGTTCATTCCAATATCAGTGTACAAAAACATCATAATATAAAGCAAGTCAAGTTGACAATGCAATTATACTCATAAATATGATTTTCTATACAAATTTTATATTTTCAATGAAAAAAGAAGGAATGAAGTGATTTATTGTATTTAGCATAAACTATTAATTTGTTTTCGTTTAAATTAAGTAGTCAATTAAGTACTTTCATATAGATGTTTTAAAAAAATTTAAGTTAATATTAGAAAACTTTGGCAATGGGTTATAGGATTCATAATGGTAGCTTGAAAACTTTAGATACTATTATATGATTGACGTTTATGGTACCTAAATACTTCTCTAAGTCTTTCATTTTATTAGACACTCTAAATACTATATTATGTTTATAGTTCTTAATCCTAACTATCTCTCCAATTATTTCATTTTAGTGTAAGGCCTAGATACCTCTCTAGGTCTTTTATTTCAATGAATAGGTTTATTAGTTATTAATTCTTAGAAACCCCTTTAAGAGCTTCAATTTTTGCCTAAATCCTTAGATACTCCTCTTATTATGTAATTGTTAATTCTTAGAAAACTCTAAATGACCTTTAGTTTTGTAAACCCTAAATACCTCATTAGTACCTTCAATTTTTGTTTGATAACTAAATCCATTTTTAGACTTATAGTTATTAATTCTTGCAAACATGTCTAAGACATTCAATTTTTGTTTAAAGTCCTAAATACCAGTGTAGGTTTGTAGTTGTTAATTCATAGACCTACCTAAGACCTTCAATTTTTACCTAAAACCTTTGATATTTATTTAGCTTTGTAATAGTTAATTCCTAGAATCCTCTATATGATCTTAAAAAATTTTCCTCTTTAGATATGTAGTTTTTAATTCCTAAAATTTCTCTGGGAACTTAATTTTTTTTGTATAAAGTCACAAGTACCTCTAGAGGACTTTCAATTTTGTCTAAAACCTAAATATCTCACTAGTTTTGTAATTGTTAATTCTTAAAAGCTTATTTAGGATCTTTGAATTTTTTCCCCCAAAAAGTCTAAATACCTCTCTAGGTTTGTATTTAATAATTCTCATAAACTACTTTAGGACCTTCAATATTTATATAAAAATCTAAATATTTCTTTACGTTTTAAATTTTAATTTTCTCTTGTTAAATTTTTAGTTCCTAATTCTGAATACTTCATTAGGCCTTTTTAGTGTTAGTCTTATATCTTAGATAACTTTTGTCTTATAATTTTTGTTCTATGTCTTAGATACCTCTTAAATTTATGACTTTTATTATTATTTTGAAATCCTATATGCCTCTCTATGCATTGTAATAGTTCAATTCTCGATTTTTCTTGGAGACTTTTTATCTTTGTTCCCTACATATTTCTTTAGGCCTTTCAATTTCAATATTGTCCTAATTAAATTTTAAGGCTTTTTTTAAAATTGTTAGTTACAAATCTTTGATTTTCCCATAGGGAATAACATGCAAAATGAGTAAGGAGTGAGAAGGAAATAACATAAAATAAAGGGTTATCATGTTAAAAATTGTGAATTGGATTATTATAGATTTTTGCAATGTAAATGTGGATTGAATTGAGAATAGATATATAGTTTGGAGACCCACTTGGAGTTGTGATTACCAGTTGATATATAAGTGTATTTTTATTATAGGAGGGACCTTTCTTTCAAAAGGGGAATGTCCATTTTATAGGAAAAATTCTGCCGAATTTTCAATAAAGTCCTCGTAAAATGAGACATCATCGTTTTAAAATTAAAACAAGAGCTCCTTAGTATTAACTTATGATCTTATTGAGGAGGAGACTTATAATTATGCAAATTATTGAGGATAATACCTGATGGTTGAATTACTTCAGTATAGCTAATGACATTGATTGATTATAATATTTCATGGCAATTGTTTTAATATATCCCACTTTCTAAACTGTGAAGGGATATGTTCTTGGTTGTAGGAACTCATTTGTTGCCAGTATTTATATTTTGAAGGAGGTTGAAGAGAAGCTTTCGCAGGTATTCAAATGACATTCATTTTCTTATATGGTGTGACGATGTCAACAATGAATTTTCACACATTTTAATGACATTTGTATCAATTTCTATATTTTTCATTCTAGTTCCGTCATTGTTGTCTTCCTTCACGTACTTCAGGAAGATTCTTCTGCGTGTCAGTTGAGGTAAGTGATTTTGTTTTTTACTAAGTTTTTGTGAACTTGGTTTAATTTGGGTATATGTTTGCAGTATGAACTTCCCATCTGAACTTCCTGCATTTTTAATTGATATGGCCTGCACAATGTGAAACTTGTTTGTGGTATGAGCTTTGGTTTATTATTGAAATAATATAAGATGAGTTTGGCTTATATTATGGTTCCAATTACCTTAATATGTCAATCTATTATTTCATTGATTCTTATACCATCGTGATTAGCTTCTTTTTACTTTTCATGTCAAAAATTTTTACATGCATCTTTTAAAAACTAGTTATATGTTAAAACAATTTATTAAAATACGTATTCAGATTTTTTTGAATACGTATTATATTTGGTATGAGTACATATTTAATATAGGACGTTTACTATTAATAATCTTCTAACATATATGATTACAAACATATATGTTCGGTCTTCAGGATAGGTTCGTTTTTTAGATTTGAACCCATAAACCTTAACCCATAACCTGTAATGATTGCTCCTGTGAGGCTTATTGGTAAAAAATACGAGGAGCTTAGGAGTGATAACGAGAATTTGTTGTCTTGATTGACAAGTCTTATCTTAGATGTGAAGTAATATTTGGCAAACATGAATGATACTAACTCATGATTCACTGTTTTAAATTAACAGATGTGCAGAAATGAGTTATATTGATAGATCTTGGATGTACAGATAATTAACACCTGATGGTTACATTACTCCTGAATTTGTTGCCAGAGTTAAAGCTTTTATTCATTATGCATGTTCTCAAACTGCATATATGGATGGGCCAAATATCAGATGTCCATGTAAAAAGTGCAAACACAAATGTTTCCTTCCTATTGATGAAGTTAATTGGCATTTTCTAAGAAAAGGGTTTGTCCCCACTTATTGTGAGTGGCCACGATATGGGGAACCCGGCATTTATAGTACCTCAAGAGGTAATCAAGCAGAATCGTCAGTCAACTTCAATGAGTTAGAAGGGGGGATTCCATTTAAAACAAATTATACGGATGCAACTGAAAATCCATACATGCAAATCATTTATGATGCAAGCGGTAATACCTTTGAGCAAAATATGGAAAATTTTGAAGAAGAACTTAACCCACATGCAAAACAGTTTTTTGACTTACTACAGTTAGAAAATCAAGAGTTACTGCCAAATTGTGAGACAATGAATCAATTGTCTTCAATTGCTCGAATATTAAACATAAAGTCTGAAGGGCGGTAGTTTTGATAAAATTCTTGAGTGGTATAATGAATCATTGTTTCTTGATCATACAATGGTTGATAGTTTTTACAATATGAAGAAACTTATTAGGGGTCTTGGTTTGCCTATGGAGAAGTTGATTGTTGCAAATTGGGATGTATGTTGTATTGGGGAGATGATGTGGAATTACAAGAGTGTAAATTTTGTGGTCAACTAAGGTTCAAGCCTAGAAAGAATTCAATGAAACAGAAATTAGTACCCTGGAAGTAGATGTACTATTTCCTGCTAACTTCGAGACTTCAAAGACTATATTCTTTTGATGCTACTGCATCTCACATAAGATGGTATAATGAACACGAATAGGAAGACAAAATTATGAGTCATCCTTCAGATGCACTAGTATGGGAACATTTTAACGACACCCATCTTGAGATTGTAGTTAAAAGTTGTAATGTAAGGTTGGGATTGTCGACAGATGGATTCCAACCTTTTGGTCAATCTGGCCAGCAATATTCGTCATGGCTAATCATAGTAACTCCTTATAATTTGCCTCCATGGATGTGTATAAAGGACGCATATATATTCTTGACAGTGATTGTGCCAGTCCCTTCAAATCTGAAGCATAAAATTGATGTTTTCTTACAACCATTGATATCAAAATTGCAGCATCTTTGGGAATATGGTGTTTAAACATAAGATGTGTCTCTAAAACAGAATTTTGTATTGAGAGCAGAATTAATGTGGACCATTAGTGATTTTTCGGCTTATGCCATTTTGTCTGGATGGAGCATAGCAGGAAAACTGGCTTGTCCTTATTGTGGCAACGATTCTGATGTGTTTTATTTGCCAAATGGGGGCAAAGTGTGTTGGTTTGACAATTATAGGAAGTTTCTTCCTCTACATCATCCATTTAGATGAAATAAAAAAAAGTTCATTAAGAATAAGATGGTAAAAACACCTCCTCCCCCTTATAAAGTTGGAAAAGAGATTTTGCTGGAGCTCGATGAATTAGGCTTGTTGAAAGTTACAGAATTTAAAGCTGATGAAGTTAATACAAGCATTAGTAAAAACTTTGGTTGGAGAAAACGAAGCATCTTTTGGGATTTGCTATAGTGGAAAACTAATTTGATACGTCATATTCTGGATATGATGCATATTAAAAAGAATTTTTTTGACAATGTGTTCAATACTATGATGAATATTAAAAGGGAGGACAAAAGACAATGTAAAATCACGAACAGATTTGCAACTTTTTTTTTTGAAAGAATGAGTTACTAAGGATCTTCACACCGGTAAATATCTAAAAGCACGTTAGACTTTGGACAAAAAAGGAAATATTATGTGAATGGTTTCAAAATTTAAAGTTTCCCGATGGTTATGTTTCAAACTTGGCAAGTTTGCAACTTTTTTATAGAAACAATGGGTTACTAAGGATCTTCACACCGGTAAATATCCGAAAGCACGTCACACTTTAGACAAAAAAAAGGAAATGTTATGTGAATGGTTGCAAAGTCTAAAGTTTCACGATAGTTATGTTTCAAACTTGGCAAGGTGTGTGGATATGAGGAAATACAAATTATTTGGGATGAAAAGTCATGCTTGTCATTTGTTTATGCAAAGGCTAATTCCAATCATATTTCGGGAGTTGCTATCGAATGAGGTTTGGGAAGTGATAATAGACATAAGTTTGTTTTTTAAAAGTTTAACATCATCTAAAATTAAGTTCACTAAAATGGAAATACTAGAAAGGGAGATTCCAGTAATTTTGTGTAAGTTAGAAGGAATTCTTCCTCCAAGCTTCTTTGATTGTATAGAGCATTTACCTGTATATTTAGCAAACAAGGCAAAACTAGTTGGTCCAATTTAATATCGATGGATGTATCCATTTGAGAGGTTAGTCAAATTGAAATTATTGTAATTGAAGTTATAACATGTTTTAACTATTAAATTGTAATAATCATATTTACTAATATACGTATTTGCATCACTTGAAGAACAATATCAAAAATAAAGCTAGAGTTAAAGGTTCGATATGTAATGCTTATTTAGTAGAGGAAGCTAGTAAATTTTGTGAACATTATTTTGAGCCACATCTTCACACAAGAGAAAGAAAAGTTCCTCGTAATGATGATGTGGGAGGAATGAGTGATGCTGATGGTAACTTATCCATTTTCACATATCTTGGGTGAGCATATGGACGTGCAATAAGAAGAATGTTAATAGAGCAAGAAATTGAGACTACCTATGGTTTCATTTTATTGAATTGTCAAGAGGTTCAATATTTCGTGCAGTAAGTTGAACATGATTATATCAGTCTTCAAATTTTGTCTTGCTCATTACTAAAATACATAATAATGTATTTAGATTATTCGAGACATTGTTATGTGAGATCATGCCAGACAACACATAGGATGAAGTAAATAATGAGGTTAGAAGACACTTTGCATCATGGTTCGAGAGATATATAAGTTTTCACTTACAAATATTCTCATAATTGAATTATAAGATTTAAGGTTTGAAATAACATTATACACATTGATATGATAATTTCTTTTTATGTAGGCCTTCAAAAATCCAATAGAGAACAAGTTCATTTGTGATCTTACTAAGGGACCTCTGCGAACTGTAAAATCATATTTGGTGTATTTCGTTAATGGATACAAATATCATACAGAATATCATAGTCATCGCATGGCAACAATAAATAATGGAGTTTCCATTCAAGGCGAATTGATGGATTATTATGGTAAAATTATTAAGATACTTAAAGTTGAGTACCCTGCATTGCCAATCAAATGACCTATGATATTTAAGAGTGATTGGTTTGACCTGACTCCAAATATTAGAACAAAAGTGCATAGCCGTTACAATCTTGTTGAAATCAACAGCTGAAGAAGATTGAGACAATTTGAACCTTTTGTGTTGGCTGTGAAAGCAAAAGAGGTGTGTCATGTCCCTTTTCCTAGCTTACGATGAGATAAGTCAGATTGGTATTTTGATTCTTATTCTTCAGAATATGAAGATGATTGTAATTTACAATTAAGTTATAATAACGATTAATTTGTGTTTGTATTTGAATATTCTATTTGATAAAAAAAATCATTTCAAACTTTTCATTATATTATGTCAAATATTTAATTCAGATTCTTAATCAGGGAATGTTGACATAATGTCTGGTTTTGGATGGTAGTAATTCATTCCGTTGGGAGGAATGTGGCAAAATTGTCCCTGCCGAAGGAGTAAACAATATAGCAAAAGTCTCCACTTCTTTAAGTAATGATCGTTTGCCTTCCATAGCTGATCTTCTACTTCAAGGTGTATAGTATCAGCTGAACAACGTCACTTTCCTTGTTGTGTACATCTCATTTTCTTTTATGAGGATATTATATTTATTTGTAGTTGATGGTATATACTACATGTTGTTTTAAGCTTGCTTGCATCTCGAAGATGACGTATATGCCAAAGGAGGTGGGAGCAATGACACAATGGTCGATAAAGGATTAGGGAAATTGGTTGCTTCGTAAAAGTTGGCAATTCCATAGAGCTCATCTGGACATTCACGTACGTGTGATTTTTTATGATAGGTTCGTTTAATGATTATCTAATCTGACAATATATAAGTTCTACACTAATTGTGTTGTAGATAAACAGTTTCGTACTATTTCATCTACAAGTTTAGCAACAACAAAACCGCTGTTTTAAGAAGGTGTTCAAAACCTTACACGTAAGGGAAGAATTTTCACAATTTTCATTGATGCGTTCGAACATGCTAGGACCCTTATCGAGAATCCAGCCATCGGGGACTCATTTACCTTCACCGACTCTCATGTCACTTGGAATCTGACAAAATAATTATATCATTGTGATTTATCTCTACAATACACTAGACTCAGCTTCAAACTCATTATATTATTGTTCTATGGCTGTAACAATTATTGTCATAATTGAATTCAAAGTTTGTACTTCAATATGATACTCAACAAATCGCAATATCCTATTACATATATTGTGTAAAATATTGGATTCAAATTCAAATTCTTATATTTCTATAAATTTTAATAAACAATAAATTTCAGGTAGAAATATGGGATCAAAGAGACAACATGCTGTAATGCAGCTCAGGTTCAGACACATATTCGGAAGTACTTACTGTGAGGTGGACCATCACAGTCTCCAGCCGCAATGGAATCACCACCTCTACCTCCAGGGCATACAGTTGCAAATGAAGCATCACCTACTGCTCTTGATGCTTCACCATCTACCACTCCTTCATTCGCTACCCCTAATGAAGGAGACGATCGCTAACCTAGAGCTGAGGGATCTGATGGAAGAAAGTATGTCATAATAATCAATACTCTGTAAATGAAATCACACAAAACACTATATATGTTTATAATTAAGTTATAGGTTTAAATTTTTGCAAATGGTATAAAATTATTTGTTTTTATGTTTGGTTGATTCCGTCTGGACCGTGTTTCAGACATATGACATCTATATTTAAGGAGAGGATTGATCCTAAGGATTATGTATGGAAGCAGATTTCTCAGGCCACAAAGGCATTTTACTTTCAAGAATTTGAGGTACAATATGAAAATAATTTACTTTTTTCATTTATTTGCATACATTAATTACATAAATAATATTAGAGTATAAGTTATCTAATTTTTTCCTTTTAATTTCAGAAATGATTTTACTGGGATTCTGGTATCGACGAGGTCATACATAGTGTATAGGAGAGGCGAGCTTGTACACATTATTGGGACTTTATTGGTGTGATAAACAAGGCTGGTGTACGATCGCCTTATATTTCTAAGGGCATATGGAGTCGTTGGCA
>JANZLD010000236.1:25677573-25689165 GCA_026413575.1 Erythroxylum carthagenense
CTAAGGGCATATGGAGTCGTTGGCAGGAGTACTGGACATCATCTAAGGCAATGTTCATCTCAAGGCATAACTCAACCAACAGACGTAGAGGCCCAGGGAGAGATAGTCTTCCCATTCATACGAGAGGATCAATTACCCACTATGAGCATGCAGAGGGACTTGTAAGTATCTAACTATTACACTTATATTCTTTTTTTTTTACTTTACTATATTTCAATTTAAATTGACATGTGAATGTTGTGATGAAAATATGTGTATTATGGATAATGATCGTGGTATAAATGTCTAGTGCTATTTATGACTATGGTGACTTATTGTCTTTGTTCAACAAGGGGCAGTATCATAAAAATAAAGAAGACTCTGTCGAAATTTTTATAAATTCTAGTTTAACTTAGAACAATTTATTGTTATGTAGGAATAGTCTATAGGTATAAGGCCTACACCTCGTCAGTTGTTTTTGCATACTCTCACTAAGAAGCATGACGATGTGACATTCATTAACAACCGATATAGAGAACTAAATGTATGTGAAATTCATACTTTAATATTCATTCTTAATAATTATGACTTACGAATTATAATATAAGCATTACCTCCTAATAGGACCAAATACAATAAACAATTCAGAGATAGTCTCAGGGAGAACAAGCTGTTGATAAGAGCCAGGCATATTTTGATGCAGTGGGTGGCAGGGATAGTCGTGGAAGGATCTTCAGGCTAGGCTCATTTGATAACACATGTTATTCGTACTCCTTTATGTCCAGTACAGCAACATCAAATAGACGATCGATAGTGTAACGTATCCATCAGCTTGAGAGCACAGTGCAAACCTTGACAATTTAGTTGCAACAGAAAATAGAGTACACGACTAAGCTCCAAAATGATATGGAGCAGTTGAAGGGGAGGGTAGAGACTCAAACTATCCGCGCTCACCAGGACAATAGGATTATTGTAGTCATTTGGTTTGAATTAATGTAAAATTTAATGTTTTTATTATTAATGAAGAATTTTTTCCTTTATATGATCAATTAATTTTCTATTTAAACAAATTAAATATATAAACAAATCAAAAAATTATGCATAGATAATTTATAGCTGTTGAAATTATCCAAATCAAATTTATTGTTGAGATTTTAAAAAAGAAAATACTTACAGACAGAATTGTGGTGAATTGTTGAAAATGAGTATTATCGTTATCGACGAAATTTAAGTCTCCATCAGTAATTTAAGTCACATTTATCGACGGTTGGCAGTAAATTGTCGGCAAATGTTAAGGGTTTTTACTGACAGATGTTTGGTTTTTGCCCGTCATTTGAGCGATATGTACTGATGGTTATTGACAAACCATCGACATATGTTCACATTTTTTATATGCATTCACTGACAGTTTATTGCAAATCATTTGTATTCATACTGATGGAGACGATTCTTTCATTGATAAATTGATTGACGGAAACAAGATTCTAGTGGCAATGTTACCGACGCCCAATTTCACGACGATTTTTTCTGTCAGTGAATACCATCGCAAAATTACATTACTGACGAAAAGTTAACATTTTCCATCGGCAAGCGGTAAACACCCTTTTTCTTGTAGTCTCGTTACAATTATTTTAAAATTTATGTGATGAAAATATTTCTTATCACTATCATTTTGAATAATAGTGACTTATATGCTAACGTGACGATACATTATTGCCACTAACTATTTTCATTTATATTGACAACAATTGTTGTCACAAAAATATACCAATTAAGTGACAAATAATTTTCTCGTTACAATAATGAATAATAATAATGACAATAATTTATTTTGTGACAACTACATTTCATTCTTGCTAAAAAGGTGTAGACGCTCAATATTTAATACTATTAGTGACAATTTAAGAGTGACAAAGCTATTATTGACACCAATAATATATTATCAATGTCGACATAATTGTGAAAGACTTTGTAGTGTTACAATTACCATACTATTAGTGACTACATAACAATAATTTTCCAATTTGAGCATTTTTAGTTAATTTCTACTAAATATAACTTTTATTGTATATTTCTTTTTTCTACATGGAACAAAATTTTGAACGCGTTAATTAAAACATTTATTTTGTTTTTCCAAAAGAATGACCTATTGTATTCATTGTAGACTTTAAGGTTGGTCTCTTTTAAAAAGATATAAAATATTCAAAAATATATATTCTATAATTACGTTTGAGCTTGAAATCAAAATTTTTAATTAATTAGAACACAGTGGACAAGTTTTGCTTGAGGAGTTGTGTTCTTGCTACACTCTTACAATATATTCCTCTAAGCGAAATAATTTAACACTCTTAAAAAGAAACAAAAAAAACTGAAACTGTCAAGGATATTAATCCTCATCGCCAATGTAAGTGAAGGTATAGGCTGATGTCGCGTAGGAGAGGCTGCGTCTTCATAAATAGGCCAAGGCATTAAGCAGGGTCTTAGTGGCTAAGACTTGTACATTAGCAGGTTTTGTCACTTTTTTTTTGGTTACAAAGGAAGACAAAACCGAAAGAAACTAACTAAACCACGGCACGGCAGTACGCCGTACCAAGTCGGTCCCGGTGCAGCAGCGCCAGAGAGAGAATCGGAGGGTCCTGAAGCATGTGGGTGCCTGGGCTCGCCATCCTTGCAAGGTGTGCTAGGTGATCCGTGCATTGGCTCCCTTCACGGAGCACGTGCGTGAGCTACACCTCCCAATCTCGCAGTAGAAGATCTTGGGTACCTGACAGCAAAAAATGAGGAACATCAATAGTGGAAGAAGGAGACGAGAGAAGATCGATGACTTCCAGGGAATCCACTTCTAAGATGACACAGCGGTAGCCGAGGGACCATGCCAGAGTGAGACCCGAGTGGACGCCTCAGAATTCGACGAGGATAGGGGAGCTACTGCCAATCTGCTGAAGAAAACCTCCACACCACTGACCATGATAGTCGCAAATAAGGCCTCCAGCAGAAGCGAGGCTACACCCATGGTGAAAGGCGCCGTCCGTGTTAACTTTGACCCAGTTCTCAGGTGGTGGCTTCCACTCCACCCGAGTATTGGCCTGAATGCCCTGATAAGGGTAGACACAACCCGCCACTACTCTGGCCCGATCGATCCATCTCAAATACTCCAGAATCACCTGATGCCCATCCGTCGGCCAAGTGAACTCATCATCAAACAAACTTTTGTTGCGCCATGTCCAAAACATCCAGCACGCGGTACCAAAAATAATGGCCCAGGTGTCAACCCGACCATGGCCTTATGGTAGTAGGTTCGAGTGCGCCCAGTCCTCCACTGTCTGGTGAAAGAAAGCGAGATCAGCCGCTGTTGGGGGGAAAGAACGTCAAACTTGGGAGACCCGAGGACAGTCGTGGAGGACATGAAGGATGGACTCTTCCTGCCCACAAACAGGGCAGCTGCTGTCGACCACAATGTGACGTGACACTCAGTTCTAGTTGGTGAGGAGTTTGTCCTTGGTCATAAGCCATAGGAAGGCGCGGATGCGCTAGGGTCCTGCCCATTTCCAAATAAACTCCCAGATTCTGCGAGGCTGGGCCAAGCCTTGGTCTTTAATCAAATCATATGTGGAAGCCACCGTGAAACGCCCATGAGTCATAAAGCCCCATCAGATGGTATTTTGTTCCACAGGGGGCTCAGTAGGGGAGGACTGTGCTATATCGAAACAGACTGGAGGTGGCAGATATTGTTGGAATAAATTCCACTTCCACTGCCCATCCTTCTCTCAGAGGTCGGCTACCTTAGCAAAGCGGAGTCCTTCCGGAATGAGAGAGGTTGTCACCTGCTGGAGCGGCCCCCAGTCGGTAACCCAATTGTCCTGCCAAAAAGAGATATGTCGCCCGTTTCTGAGCTGCCATTTAATGCCTTGGAGAACAAATCTCCAAATGGCCGCAAGGCCTTTCCAAAAGCAGGACACCCCAGGCCGATCAATCGAGTCAGGAATGTGGTGGGGGGCCATATGATATTTGGCCTGGACGACTCGCACCCATAAAGCCTCAGGTTGCGCGAGAAGAGCCCAGCCTATTTTGGTCAGGAGGGCATCATTGGAAGAACGAATATGCTTAAGGCCAAGCCCCTCGACCGATTTGGGTTGACACACATCATCCCATCAGACAAGGGGCATTTTCTGTTGCTCTCCCGAAGACCCCCAGATAAAGTTATGCATAAGCTATTCCAAGCTATCATAGAGCTGTCTTGGCAAGCGAACAGTTTGCATAGTGAAACCTGGTAGAGCAGAAAGAACAGACTGGGCCAATGTGACACGTCCCACAAGAGAGAGCTGACGGCCACGCCAACCGGATAATTTCCTCTGGGCGTTGTCGAGAATATGGTGGTAAGTCGTGCGCGTGGTGCGAGCATGGAGTAACGGAACGCCCAGATATTTTCCCAGATTGGTCGTACGTTGAAGCTGAAGGGGGTGACTGATGCGTTGTGCCATTGCTAGCTAAACATTCGTCGAGAAAAAAAGTTTAGACTTGGCAGTGCTAACTTTCTGGCCGGAGGCTCGACAGTAGTCCGCCAAAGTGTGCGCTATGACGTGAGCTTGGTCATCTGTTGCTTCGACAAACAGAACCAAATCATCGGCAAAAAAAGGTGGGAGAGAGGATGATCTATAGGACTCAAACGAAGTGGTCTCCATCGCCCTTGGTCCACTGCACACGAGATAAGGTGCCCCAAACGTTTCATGCATAGCACAAAAAGGTATGGGGAGAAGGGGTCGTCTTGACGAATCCCCCACGTGGGGCTAAAAGGAGCAGAAGGTAACCCTTGCCAGACCACCTGTATGGTTACCGTAGACACACACTTGATAATGACCCTGATAAGAGCTGCTAGAAGACCAAGCTCCTCCAAAGTGGATCGAATAAAGTCCCAACGAAGATGGTCGTAGGCTTTTTTTAGATCCATTTTGATGGCGAAGAACCCTTTCTTCCCTTTCTTCCGACGCATAGAATGGATGGCTTCCTGGGCAAGAATGATATTATTAGTAATGTGCTGCTCCGGAATAAAACTACATTGGTTGTCCATCACAAGATAGCCCATATGTATTTGCAAACGATGAACAATGACTTTGGCAATGGCCTTACACAGAACATTACAAAGGCTGATCGAGCGAAACTGGATCAAATTGATCAGAGAAGGGATTTTAGGGAGAAGAACAAGCAGAGTGTGATTAAGATCCGCTTCCCACCTATCATCAGAAAACACTGCCTGAATGAACTCTGTAACTTTAGGACCGACCCAAGCCTATTGTTTTTGGAAAAACAAAGCGTTGAAACCATCTACCCCTGGGGCTTTGGTCGAACTCATACCAAAAATCGCATTCTTGATCTCGATGGGATGGATGGGAGTCTCTAAAGCTTGAAGCTGCTTAGCAGAAAGAGTAGGGAAAGCACCTATTAATAGGAGCAGAGACGGTTGCCCTTCCTCACTTGTAAACAGTGTCGCGAAATAATCCCGAGCCAGGCAACGAAGAAGATGGGGATCGTCAATCAAATTCCTGTGAGAATCCATAAGTCTCTCAATACGCAATTTCTTACGGTGGGAAATGGTGAGAGTGTGGTAAAAATTTGTATTTATGTCGCCTTGAGAAATCCGTTCGCAGCGGGAAGATTACTGCCAAAATATCTCTTCTTCACACAAAACCTGGACAAGCTCACTACACAAATGCTCTTCCAGCGTATGGAGAGAGTCCATATTATCGTCGGTAAGGGCTCGTTGGATTTCTTGCAGTCATGCTAGCAAGCGCTGTTTGCGATGAAAATTATTCCCGAATTCCTTTCGATTCCATTTAGTGAGAGCCTGAGAAAAACAGGCTAAAGATTGGCTCATCGTCTTCCCTTCCAGCAGCCAGTTCTCATCAACTAGATAATTGAACCCGGGGTCAGTTAACCATGCATTCTGAAAACGAAAAGAAGGGGACCCTACAGGACGGGGCTTGCGGGGTAGTTTATTCTTATAGATGAAGCATTCAAAACTTTGTAACTTTACTTCTTTTTTTCAGTTCATGCAGGCTTTGTCACTTAGACTTTAATTAATTAAGAGTCTTAATACACCATGTGACTGAATGCATCCCCAAGGTTCTTTTCTTTATATTATAAAGTGTTATCGTCAATCATTACTTAATTAACTTAACTTTTTAGCATATTCGTATAATATTGTAGAATAATTAGGAAGGACATTAGTTCAGGTCAGTCTTGTCCTGTTACATTGAATAGAAATTTCAATGAAGAAGAAACTCTTAACCATTTTTATTGACTCAGATTATGGCATATAATATTATTAGATTTTTAATTAAAAAAACTTCCATACTATATCTTTTGAATAACATCTGCTATCAAGGTTTCAGCTTCAAGCATATATAATTCTCACAACTAAAATCTTTAAGCCATTGCCATCCCATTCCTAATAACGGTACTCTCTTATCATTATAGAGGAAGCAGATTGTTGATTGATGTTGCTTCAGCTATAGGTTGTTTTGGGTTGTCGGCTTCTCACTTCTGTATAAGCTTGCTAGTCTGATATTAAAATCATATATAGTTGCTTCTTTGTTTTCATTTTTGATAGTTATGTGGAATGGTTTTGCTTCAGTTTTTATGTTTCTCCTCTCTTGTTTAAGGTCTTCCAATTGAACTATTTTGGGTTTGTTTAGGAACCCAGGCCGGTCTGAGCAAGGGTAGGAAGGGACCTCACCTAAGGCTCATGTTCATTAAGGGCACACTAATTTTAAGTTATTTTATAACATGTGAGTTTCTCCCTTGAGCAAAATATGTTTTGAAAGAATTGTTCCTTCTTAAAGATTTAAAGGAGTTTATTTAAGGAGTAAACATCAATATCAATTTGGTAAAAAAAAAGGTTTAGTGCATCATCATACATACTAAAAATTCTTTTTTAGAGGTAAAATAACATTGGAAGCGAGCATTTCAAAATGAAATTGCTCTTGTTAAATACCAAGATTCACATTATTCTAATTGAAATTTAGTAAGAGAAGGCCTTAAATTCAAGAATTTTGCCTTGGCTTACCTCAATCAACATCATTCTCGTCTAGGTAAAAAATGCTTCTCATTTCTTTTTTCAAGTCTCATTTATTTTCTTTAAATTTTATATTTTCTCAATAGCTCTTTTGATCTGAAGATTTGATAAATGCTTGAAATTTTATTATCTGTATAATAGTTTTTTCAATATGGGTTAAATTTTCTATTTTCAAATTGAAACTCATATTAAATTTTGGTTATAATTTATCTTTCTTTCACTTCCTATTTCAATTGGAATTTATCTGGATAAATTGAAAATTGTCAATTTGATTATATATGATATTTGTCAATTATAATTCTAGGTGTAATTTCAATTCAAATTGAAGTTTATTCGAGTAATTTGTCTCTCTTTCATTTTACATATATCATATTTGATAGCTTTTATCCCTTATTTCATTCTTCAATTGCAATTTATGTCCCTTTCATTTGTTCAAAAGATAAACGAATTCATTTATAAGCTTTGAAAGGCAGCAAAATGTAGTACTACAAGGCTTAATTAACAAAGATGAGATAAAAATAAGTAAAATTATAGCCTATCATCTCTCAAACTGCTAGAAATCTAAAGGCTAGATTACATAAGGTTCCATCTTCTTCTGAGAGAATAACTCAAGTTTTCAGTGGCTTGGTATGCAACAAGTATTTCTTTAATCCAACAGTAGGTTCTATATGCAATTATATGCTTCTCAATTTTAATATTACTACAAATTCTTTGGTTTTCTCATTCCATATGGAATAAATAGAGCAGCTCAAACAAGAGCTTAAGCATTTTTTTTAATCTTTCCCCATTATTTTCAAACCATACTACAATACTTTCCCAATCAGCTACTGGACAAACCAAGTTCAAGTTGTGTTGCATTCTAGCCCATATTGTAATTGTGAAGTTGTATAGAAAGAAAAGATAGTTTATAGTTCATTTTTAAGTCATAATTTAATTTTATAAAATTTTGGTGAAATATGTTTTCAATATTTCTATAATATGGTTGTTGTTGTTAATCTCTTTTCTCTTTGGTGAAAAGTGAATTACTATTAGTTTTCAATGTTTTAGAATTACTTAAACACTAAAAAATAAATTTTGAGGGTAATAGTTTTTATCTTAAAAGTTTACTCTTTATTTTTTATTTTAAATATAGGGTATTAAATTTAACTCTTCTTTTTCTTTGTTTCAGAAATATAATACCATTGAAATATCTTTGTGATAAGTGGTCGAGTTATTATTGTTTTGTTGCACATACTTGCTTCTTCTAGTTCCATACATATGTTTTTGTATTTTTCTAGGTCAATTGTGTTATAATTACTTTATATGATGTTGCCTAAAAAGCAATTGTCTATAAGTGAAAAAAAAAAGAAAATGAGTAGAATAGTTAATATCTTAAAAATGAGTTATCGATAAATTTGTTGGAAGAGTGACTCTTCTAGTGAGAATTATGAGAAATTATGTGAAGATAGTTTTGAATAACCTAATGAAAATTATAAAAATATGTGAAAACACTAGTAAGTATACATAGAAATTATGAAAAACTTTAAGAGTTGAAGTCTACCACCACAGGAGAGAGCTTTGTTTGTCAAAGACCCTAATATTTTTTTGTATCTTTTAAATAAGGGGAAGACATTCCCTAAAGCATAGTCTTCTCAAGGAAATAGGAATTCCTAAGTATAGGATAGGAGGGTCTTGTTTTTCCATTCCAGTGATGAGTGACAAATTATTTGAGAGGTGAGCTGTGCTTTTTTACAAGAAGAAGAAGCTTTTATGGAAATTAATGCTCAATCTCAATATCTGGTTAAAACTATGTAAGGTATCCATCAGTTAAGAAAATGAGTGAGTATCAACCTTGTTTATCAGTATTATATCATCTGTAAAACATAAACTTGTTAGTAAAAGCAACTTACACTCAGAGTGGTAGTTGAATTTAGGGGTTCAAGAGATTTTGTGTTTTAGCAATAAGGTGAGAACTTCCATGCAAATTAGAAATAGGGGAAGGATGATCTCCTTGTCTAAGTTCTCTTTTTCCCTTGAACATCTCTATTGGACTCACATTGATCAAAATCTTAAAAGAAGATGTAGTGATGCATTCTTGAATCTATTTGAACATTTGGGGAAATTCCATAACATCCATCGTCTGTAATATAAATCTCCATCTCACACTATCAAAAGCTTTTGAAGATCCACTATAATGGTATAGTTCTATGGAGTATTTCCTCTGGTATACCCTTTCAGAGCTCCTACAAAATAAGAATTTTATCACCAATATTTCGTTTGCTCAAGAAGGCACATTAGTTGTCGCTGATGATGAATTACAATACAAATTTCAGCCTATTTACTAGGATTTTAGCAATGATCTTATACTTGAAATTAGTACAAGAAATAGGTCTAAAGTCACTCCATGATGTAGGGTTATGGATTTTGGGAATCAAACATAAGGAGGTCCTATTAATCTCCTTAAGTAATAATCCATTTTTGTAGAACTCATGCACAACTTCTTTAATGCACTTTCCTATTTTATCTCATGTTTTTTGATAGAAAAACCCATTCAAACAGTCTAGTCTTGGAGTCTTTGATCTATTCATTTTAAACACTACTTCTTATATTTCTTAATTAGTGACAATCTTGGTTAAATTGTTAGCTACATCTTCATGAATCTTAGCAGAAACAAATTTTGTAAGATCTTCATTGTGAATTCTAACATTCCCTTTAGTTCCTAAAAGCTTTTGAAAATATTCCACAGCATCCTTAACAATCCCAGGTTGCCTATATATTAACTCGCCTGATTCAGCTTTCATGGAAATGATTATGTTAATATTTCTTCTTGTTGATACTATATTGAAGAAAAACTTGATGCTTCTATCCCATCCTTAATCCAATTGATTCTACTGTCGTAACAATGAACAATGGTTATCCACTGTTTTTATATAGTCTTGAAGGGCTTCCTTCTCCTCATTAACAATATTCTTATTAATTAGATTATTTGCTAACAATGTTTAGATGAATGAGAGTCATATTCTTGCATCTTCTATCTCATCTTTGGTATTATATCCCCTACTTGCATTCAACCTCTTCAATTCTTGCTTAATCACCTTAAGCTTTTACATACAAATAAATTGTTTTGTACCATATACCTCAAACTCCAAATCCTTGGAAATAGTTTGTTGAAACTCCATATTAGTAAGGAAATTATTAAATCTGAAGGGATGTTTGATGTTAACCTTTTTAAAAAGGTTATCCATCTTGTTAGGGGTATGATCTGAAATCCTGGATCTAAAAAGATGGTTTTGCTTTCTAAAATGCTTATTAACCAATCCACATTCACCAAGGCCTTATCTGGGTTTTTTTTTCCCTAAATTAACCACTTAGAGCTTTGTTTATTGCTCTATATAAATATATGACCTTTGGATTTTAAATTAGAAAGTTCCACATCACTAGTACAATCAAACAGATCCGAGTTATAGTCAAGAAAATTACAATTCCCTTCATCTTTTGACCTATAAAGAGTGGCATTGAAGTCACCACTACCAACCCATGGTCCTCTAACTGACCTTTTTAATCTTCTCAATGAGGTTCATAAATTAGATCTTTGGAAAGTAGTATTAAAACTATAAACAAAGGTAGCCAAAGCTATATAATTCTTCATTTTGAATGTCAGATTAGTGTGAATGAACTACTCACTAACTTCCAATTCTTTCATTTCCATTTATTCTGCATCATAAACAAGAATGGTTCTTCTATACCTATGGACTGGTGGTTAGTCAGTTTCTTCCATTTATTACCACAACAACTTAATTTATTCAAATTTTCTGTTCTAATTTTTGTTTCCAATAAACAAAATAACCTAGGCTTCTCATGTTGAACGAAATCCTTTAAAGCATTGAGTTTTAAAAGGTTATTTATTCCTCTTACATTCTATACTAGAAAGGTAATGCAATAATGTTTTAACCTTTTGAGCCTTTCCTACTACTTATGTTACTCCTTTTAGATAACACTTTTTCAAACTTTTCTCTTGATTGTTCTCTTTCTATTGGTCTTCCAACTACTTTAACAAGTCTACTTGTTTCTGTTGGTCTTCCAACTACTGTAACATGTCTACTTACTGTTGGGCTTCATTTTACTGTAAGCCTCCTGAGGATACTTTATTTTGCATGCCTCCCTTTTCTTTATTACAACGACTATTCAAATTATCCATACCCTTATTAACCCTTTGGTTCCTTACTAAATTTCCTATTTTCATATGCAAATGTTGATGATCTTATTGATCCAAATATCATTTAAACTAATGAAAAATATATTACGTAACACCCCACTCCCGCGTGACCCGAACTCGACATCAATGGTGATATCCGAATCCGTGCCTCACGAGGGTGGCATGTTACATCACTCAGTAAACTCAATATCAAAATTTTTTTTGGTAAACATTCATACACGCAAAAACAGTAGACAATCGAGCCCCCGTTAATTTGTATACCATTCCAATCATTCCCAATCATTACAAACACTCAACAATAATTTAAAAATAGCCATTTAATGAATACCAATCCATAACCAAATTG
>JANZLD010000236.1:25768038-25778392 GCA_026413575.1 Erythroxylum carthagenense
CCAACGCGATAGTTATTTCTAAGATTTTGTTCCCGGATGTCGGACAATTGTTTTAGTTCGAATGAATCATTTGTACCGCTTTTGATTCGATTCGTTTTCAATTCTTACGTCATTCGTATTCGCTTCGCTTTTGATTCGTTCGTCTTATGTTTTCGTTTCGATTCGTTTTCGATATGTTTCCACTTTTGTTTCGGATTCGTGTTTGCTTCGCTTTGTTTTGCTATATGATTCAATTCGTGTTGTCGTCCGTTCTGTTTGATTTGCTTTTCGATCCGTTTTTGATCCGTTTTCCGGTTGGAGTCCGGTTCTGAGATCTGGTCCCAACATTATCTATGTTGTGACCTAAACACACATCTTATCTCTCGAATCTTATTACATAAATTAAATATTGAATATTCCATTTTTACTTCTTTAATTCAATTTAATTAATAAAAGTATATTATCTCCTAAGTTTATACTACCTAAATTTATATCCCAATTTAGTTCATAGTCACACAAAGAATATTAGCAAAAAAATAATAAAGAAAGAAGATAAAGAAATCATTGTTTTTTATTCTCAATTCTTCAAAGAATTCTTGTTAAAATCTTGCTCTATTTTCGAAGGATGATATAATCTTGATCAAAACCGATGCAGATCAACTTATAAACAACTTCAAAATGTTTCTTAGCTAAAGATTACTTTTCTGCCTCACTTTTTTCTTCAAAACTCAAATCCTTAATTCTTAATAAGCTATACAGCCCTAAACATAGGTTAGTACATTTGGCCTTGTTCTTTGAGAAATTCTCCAGAAATCAACAATGTCAACACGATACCAACACGAGACCATGTAAGGTTACCATGTTCTTTATCAAGGAAGTAACACGAAGGTGTGTAGGGTGTATAAGAGAAATAAAAATGATCACCTTTGAATATGACCCTTAACGGTGGCATGTTGGTGCCATATTGTAGGGTTCTTCTCTAATTCTTTCAAAATTACTTTAATTTAATGCAATTATTTTCCATTTTAGTTTCTTTTCCTTGTATAAGCATAAATAACTAGATTAATAGTACTTCTCAAATTAAGTGTTAAATCCTTCAAATCCTTCCAAAATATAAGCAACATGCCTTGAAAATTTTGCTAAAAGTAATGTATGTATAACATACACCGGCAATCCACAAAATTTGAATAAGAAAAGGTATCAATTAGAATTGATCTTTAAAAATAGAATAACAAGAAAAAAATAAAGAATGCAAATAAAGTCTAGGAACAATTTATAAAACTAGAAAACTCACAGTTGTGTATTTCTAGGTCTTTAAGATCATTTTTTCCTTGCCAACAATTTCTCCTTGCTGCACATTATCCTTAGAGAAACAATTTGTTAGCCAAAACCCCACTAAATAATAAAAGGAAAGGGGAGGAACCAAAAGAAACCATAATATTTTAGTCTATTCTCTTGTGGTGGCCTATCATTTTATTATTTGGCTATAATCCACCAAAATTTTAATATACCGCAGTAGATTGAAGACAAGTCGAAGCTTTAGCCGCATCTAAATATTACCAAATGAACTTCCATATTTGAATTTAAATAAAACAAATGAAAGCCAGAAAACCATTAGCTTAATTGTTATATAAAAGGGAAACTAGTAATAATCATACCATATATAAATTTTGATTCAAATGTAATAATAGAACTTTTCTCAAAAGATGAGAATACATGAGGAAATAAATAACATACTATAGATAAAGCCACAATCTAGTCGACTTTCGTCAATCCTATACATCATTATATTCATGTAAGGAATATTTTATGGGACTAGCCACTTGTATATCCAATAAGCATTGAATTTTATTTTTAAAAAAAAGGTGATAAGCAAGTTTAATAGAGAACTACCATTGGATGATGAACCTGATCCACTACAGTTGTCATATTAAAAGTACATATACTTCCTACAAACTTAATATGCATAAATTGAAACTTGAACTATCTTTGCAGAGTTGCAATAATGAATTGCTTAACCAAGCTCATCACAAAATTGAATCAAAACAATTTTATTAGTTTTTTTTTTTTTTTTTGCATACGTGAGCATTGTCTATGAATAATACATATATCCAAAAAGGAAAGGCAGCTTCTAAAAATGAAGCGCAAGTAAATATGGAAGAGGAAATTAGGAATAATCATAACTCCATTTCACAAGCCTTCGCTTTCTTTCTTTTTTTTACTTTTACAACTAAAAGTCATCTAAAACCTTTTGCAATTTAAACAATGTATCATCATTAAAAGTGTCAATATCAATATTAATCTCATCCTTGTAACATTATGACTACACTCTTTTAGGAAGTCAATGACGCTTTCAGGCAATTCACCAAAAAAGACTCTAATTATTTACTTTTGTTCAGTATTCATAACTTGGCCAATAGCCTCTGACATATTTTCATTGTTACATTGTGAAGTTTTTCCTTCTTCGCGGGTGGTATACGTATTAGTTGTACCGATTCCATATCAATTACTAGAGGAAGCTTCTTCTCTATGGCTAGAGGAAGCTTCTCCTCTATGACTTTCCATTTCACTTTAAAACACTGATTGAGTGTTTCAATCATGATATGGACATCGTTTCCATCAGGGTTATATTTTATTGCATTTGAAAGTTTCTGACATTAGTAACAAACCCTACCAGATTTGAATATTGACTTAAAGCAAGTGCACTCTTCACCCAGAGACACCATATATTCAATAATTATGTAATAATCAAATATGTCCAATTTTACATCAACTGGTTCATTGAAAACCCAACCATACTGATGCCTCATCAAAAGTTTCAGCAATTGAAAACCCAATCATACTGATGGGTCATCAAAAATTTCAGCAATGCTTCACATTATTTCATCAACATAACAATCAACATACTAACTAGTGCAATTTGTTCAATATGTCTAAAAGTATCATTTTCCATTTTGGTCCCAGTAGCACTAACAGGAGCCTGTTTCTATGTAGAGTCGATGCTTCCATAGATTTATTTAAATCCTTCAATTGAGGCCTTTTTTTTAATTACCACCACAATTGTGAATATCACTAAAGGGCGACAATGCAAATACAAGTGTACTCAAAGAAGCCACTCTCCTCGTAAGGGTCCTAAATATGTTCAAGTTCCATTTGTAACGAGATTTAAATCCTTCCTCTCTGACCTTGACTTCTTTGACAATGACATAACTTTCATTAGGATATTAAAATTGTCATAACTATCTATATTTAGACTAATACATTTCCTCTCTTAGGAGCACAGGAATCCTTAGATATTGTCATCACTATGTCAACCTGTTCCTAACTCCTAAATCCCTCTGACCTATCCATAAAAATGGCTTCGCCAAGCCTGACTCTAATTCAAATAATATAATTTAAAGTGACTGAAATTTATATAGGTTTAAACCTTTTTTTTTATATAATTGAGATTTGAGCTAGATTAGTTACACGACCTAAAGCCCAATTCCATTGATATAAAATTTGGTAAAGTTGTGTAATTGTCTGCTAATTCTTGTTTTAAGGTTAAGAGCTTTTGTTCATAATTTACGCCCGGTGAATTTTCCTGAAAGATTTTTTCTTTATTAGTGATTACTAAAGTTAGAAACAAAGACTGGTAATTATTTCAAATTATGTTACTTTTTCATCTTCTAAGATTCAAGGTTTGCAGTAGCACTAGTTTTGTATTGTTGTGCTTGCAACTTAAAATCTGGAGAGTCCATAGTTGTTGAGTCCTCAAAGTTTGAATCTTGGTATATCCTTTGGAGAATACCATTGTTGTGTTGTCTTGTGGTTGTTATACTGCAAATTCTGAGAATATTTGCCTTGGGACATTTGGGCTTGAAAAAAACATTGCGGGTCCATTCCTATCCACAATTTCAAGTGCACGAGGTAATTCAAAACAAACCCCATCGGAATATTTTGTTATTTCCTAATTAATTTTGATTCCTTATATCCAATAAATTGATGCCATAGTCCAATAATCGCACATATCAACTTAGAAACTTACGCTTCATCCCTTCACTTCAATATCAAATTTCAGATTCATCTCATTTACTCAGATTCTTTAAAGTTTAATGAATGGAGCTAGGCGTTTTAAAGCGAGAGAGCAGTTCCTTTTCCTGTATCCAAGTCCGAGCTGGTAATACATGTCAAGATCGCAGATCTAGGGGATTATTTATTGCTGACTTTTGGGCTGAGATTCATCAATTGGTGGCTCTTACACCCAAAAAATATATATATAATAATATTTAATTGACAAATTTTGATAAAATTAAATTTTTCGTTAATTAAATATTTAGTTTAAAATATTATTTTTTATAAGGGACTTTTTGCTTTATATTTAAAAAAAAAAAGAGTATTATTCTTTTTCCAAACCTTATGGCTCTATACTGTAGATTTGAATTGATAACCTCTTCCAAGAAGAAAGTGTAAACCACTAAGATACTTGTTCAAACTCATTCACAAATCTACTTTGAACCCCAATATTTATTAAGAAAATCTGTCCAAGGTTCAACCTATGAATTCTTTGCGACTCCCAAATATCTATTGAAGTGAATTGCCAGTCGAGGAAGATCCCTTCTTGCTCTGTTATTGTCTCGTTACATTGAAGTGTCTTTGCGTAGGATTACAAAACCTGTTGGGAGAAGCCATTTCTATTCACCACACCATAAGTTACTGTCAATATGAAGCAAGGTAAGTACTAGGAACGACCAAAACATTTGTAAAAAAACGCTTAACACTCGGTTTTCACAGTTGCAAATATATAAAATGAAAAATCGATGCAGTGATGATAGTTTCACTGCATTAACACCTCATAACTCCATCCTCAATCTATAACTCAATTTAACATTTCTTATTTTTCATCAGATAATACCATTACAACAGACATGCCAACCGCTCTCTAATATTACGGAGAATTCAGCTACTTATTCAACCAAACCGAAGTGAAAGCTTTTACTCACATCGCCTTGCAGTTGAACAATCATGACTGGAGAAGGGAAACCATGGCATCAGCAGAATCCGGCCCATAATTATTTACACTAGGGATTATGTTTTGCGGAGAAATTAACTTGACAAATTCTTTGAGTTCTGAGAAGCTGCTGTGCTCGCTATATGGTACTTCATACCTGGTAAACATTGAGGTGGAACTTCCGGTTAGGTTACGAACTGTAAGTTGCTACTGTTGATTGTATTGTCAAAATTCGTTTATGCAAAAACCATCATTCGGAAAAGCTACAATATAAAGAACCGTATCTATAGATTTTTCAACAAATATAGTATCTCTCGCCACTTTACCATAATTGTTTGGAGGCAAGTGACAACAAATGATAGCATATACATTACGTCAAAATGTATTCAAGGGGCAATGCACCAAATCAAGTAACAAAGTTTAAATTTACTTATCCAATATTACGTGAAAGATGACGATTTGATGGGTATATAATGAGCATCTTGCAACTAGCAGATTAAGAACAATAGATTAGATCACCTTATAATAGTTCCCTGCTGCCATTTTCTCCCTGGAGACTTCTTCTTTCCTTTACCAAATGTCCAACCAGTCGGGGAGAAGGCAACAATAAGACTGAACCGACCCTGATCAATAAAGGAGTGACATTACACAGCTAAACTTCTGGAGCACGTAGTTAATTAATGCTCATTGTTTGTTGGTTCTTATCTATGTATCATATTATCCTAATATCTGCTTCTGGTTATATATAATTCAACTCAGTCTGTAGTCATTCTCGGACCTCAGTTTCAAAATATTAGGTTTGTATCCCTCACCACATATTGATTGGATAAATGCTTTAGTCTTTTGAAGCTTGCAAGTGTCCACATTGGCACGACATGGATGTGGCTTTCTTGTTCATTTAATGTGAACCACTGCATATCTTCATTCGAGAACCCCAAGCATTCCAAAAGACGGAATTTGGAGGCAGTCACGTACACCTTCCTGCGGAGGACACGAGCAACCTCCAAGAAAAGTCTCTCCTTTCCTTTTCCAAAAAAGGAGACATCAATCACAAAGAGGTTCTCTATCTTTTGTGGGTTAAGATAGATCTTACTTACTGACAGATCTTACCTATTGTGTAACTTCCAATCAAGAAAAGAGTTTTAGGATTGAAAGATTCTGCTTGAATGGCCTCAATTACAAATTGTATGACGGCCTCCTGCTTTGGGAAGTCATACTGCAAGAAGCATCATTATAAAATCAAACATAAAATTAGTTTTCTTGTAGTCTTAGTGATTTTTTAGCTGAAGGGGGGATTTTCCACGTCATTGTGCTCTGGCTACAGCAATAAACTCCATTAATTCAAGGTCATCCACTCGAGTAACTACTAGTTGAGCTGCCCTATGCTGCTAGTGAAAATCGGAATTTTCTAACCAACAAGAAACATTCGGAATTTTCTAACCAACAAGAAACATAGTGCAACAAATTCAAACCTTGGACTTACCTGAGGATTGCAATAAGTCGTATCAAGAATGAGAGTATGTATAGGACATGTCCGCAAGGCAGGTATGCTCGCCTTCGTCTCACAAAAACGAAAATCTCCCGTGTGCAAAACAGCCTAAAATATGCTTCACTTCGGATTGGTATGACCACAATGTAGAAACCATAATGCGATAGTTTCTGAAGAAGTCAAAGTAGACCATACCTTACCATTGGGAGGTTCGAAAAGTATTACAATGGCACCGGGGCAGTGGTTCGCATCCAAGCAAGTGACGCCAACACCAGCAATATCAATCCTTTGGTTGAGAGGCAAAACATGTAATTTCTCCCACGGTATTCCAATCTTCATATTTACAAGCTTTGCTGTGATTAAGGAACAGTAGATTTTTCCATGACGGAAGGATTTTGTCAATCCTTGATAATCTGCAGAGTCATAGACATTTCAGATCTCTTCACAACTTTCAAGCTTCCGGCATTGAGGACATTGACTAAGGGGCAGAAAAGCATATCGGGATGTGACAATATTTCTTGATTGAAATATTTTTGGTGCATTCCTATGAGTTCCTATTGTTATAAATTTTACTTTGTGGTAAGAGACGTTTAAGACCCAAGAAGTCAACCGGTGGAGTTCCACTAACAATATTCACAAAAATATCTGGTGAAGTGAATTGAACCTTGTCATTTAACTCACCCTTCCCTACAAACATAATCCGACAGCTAAGAGAAACAAAAGGCTTCAACGAAGAGAAACATGAAAATGACAAACAAAAGAATTAACAGAAAAGGTTTCTGAACTTCAAGAAATCAGACAAGTAGCCGAAATCTTTTAATCAAATCTTACCAAGGTATTTGAAAAATCGGGAGACAAACAAAATTGAAAAACAACCAATAAAACAAAGATGACTATTGAAGGGCTTGCCCAGAAATTTAAAAGCACAATAGAGCCTGAGTAACTGATATAGATGAACTTACGGTCCATATGAAAGTGAGAAAGAAACCAATGGCTGCAATCGCCTCTAAGATATTTAAAAGCATCCTGTGACAAAAAGTCCACAACAAATCAAACAACAAAACCAGGTAAAATATAAGTCAGCAAGCACGCCAAAAATTTATGCACATCTCCACAGTGGCTATCAGCTTAAATATGAATTGCAAAGCCATTTCTAGTCAGAAGAAAGCAACAACAACAAAAAAGTCGTCATGCCCATTACCACTCGGAATGTTGTCCCTGGTATGCTACACCACAAGGGAATATCTTTATGTTTTCCAGTTCTCACAGGGACTTTTGTTGCACGTTTGCGAGAAGAATGTGGATCACAATTTTCTTTTCCTCCATGCAATCTGGATGTGGAGCAAACTTTCGCCCTAGCATTAAAAGAGCCAGGAAAATAATCTGTAATCAATTTGTTTGTTGATGATTTACTAGTTTCATCTTCAGTAACTTCAGAAGCCTCCACGTGCACCTCTGCTACATGGGTACTCCTTGACTGAAATTCACCAGGGATCTGTAAGTCCCTATGTGCCTCCACCACAAGATTAGAACCTTTTTTAAGTTCACTTAGAGCTTGCACAATCTTCTTCCTAGGGCCAAGTGCAGTAACACCCATGCCCAACAGATCCTGGAACGATGTAAAAGCAAACATTCAACTTGTGACTCTATGCTGTAGATATTGACAGCATACCATTTTACAGAAACTCTGGGAATCTGTCTTTAGCTGACAGAATCATTCCAGTTTTACAGATTGATAAGTTGCCAAATGTTACATTGAAGCATACCTCCTCGGTTAGCCACATTAAGGTATCCCAGTCAATTTCTTCACGATCAAAAGCTTCTTCATATTTTTGTAAACCTAGACTTCTAAGCCACTTAATAACAGGAGATACTTCAACCTCTTTCGGTAGAGAATGAACTGGCCTTCCAACTACCAGTGGAGAAAATTGAGATTCACTACCTCTACCTTCAAGAACAACCTGCTGAAGATACATAAAGTTACAACAGTCATGAAACTATTTGCTCCAATAAAATGTGCTCACTGAAGAAAGAATTCATTTCTTGACCGACTTTGATGTTAATGTCCGAATCCACCATATCTTAATCTACCAGGCATGCTGCTGTTTAATTTGTCCGATTTTGATAAAGAATAACAAAGAGTTAAATTAGACAATATAGTTGGATGGCTTGAGTGATAAATTAGCGCGCGCGCGCGCACTCACAAAAAGACCCTGTTAAGGTATAACGCAAGCCAATCACAAAATATCCATACACTTGCAAGTAAAGACATATCAAGAAGGCATAATAACCATATGAATCACAATTGAACATAAGAAGGTAACCATACACTTACGTCTTGAGCGTGAATTTCCTCTTTATCAAGACAGTCATTAGTGTGAACCAATCTAGACTCCTCGTTCAAATCCGAAATGTCGATCTCACATACCGGACACTGAATCGAGCAATCTCTAGCATCGGCACAAATGACACTCTCCTCTCTGGTTTCATCGTCAGAGCAAAGCTTAATCAAAGTATCAAGCTCACATTCCTCAAAATCCCCAAACCCATCACCCAAATCCAATCCAACATCACGTGCATTAGCTGTCCTCGACTTCAACAACCTCGCCTCGATAGAATTACAGAAATACCCTCCATTCCCCGGCAAGGCTTCTTCATTTTCAACATACTCCTCTAGACGCGCGTCATCGACAGGCTTGTAAGTATAGTCTAAGGTCGACTCAATGAAATCCAAGCTGCAATTTTCTTCGAATGCAGATCCAGGCGATAGGTCTGGTTGGGATCTCCGGGACCTTTTGGTCGGGCGGAGGGGAGTTGAGGCGAAAGATTTTGGTATTTGTGAGAGAGGGACTGGGAAATCGTCCTCTCCGTCGTGTTGGAGCTGATATGAGCTGCGATTTGGGGCCATGTTATCTTTAGAGCGGCTACCCTACTCACTTCTCTCTTTGCTTCATATTCCCATCCCAAGTTTTGTTTTGAATTTTTGGAGGGAAAGAAAAGAGAGAGAAAAAAAAAGCCCCAAAACGATATGTCGTTTGAGTTAGACTAATCCATTGATTTATTCATTAAATTAATCTTCATATGAATATTCATTGTAAATACTAATTATTTAAAGATTTAATCAAAAAAGTATTTCAAATATTATTGTACATAAGCTCTATCATCTAAAACCCTTCTCAGAAGTTTCCCCTCGTACCAGTTCTTTCCTACTCGTCCATTAGTTACTTTCAAGCGAGTTTCTCACATCTTTTCTTCAAAACTTCCCAATTTAACGGAACTATGGATTACAGACTTAGCACTTGTTTGGTTAAATTTTATGAGCATAGAAAAGCACTTTTTTTACCACAAAAGCTATTTTAAGGAAAAATGAGCGTTTGGCCGTAAAATATAAAAGTACTTTTTTAATAGAAATAGCTTTTTTAGAAACTAAAATATAGCTTTTTAAAAAGCTCAAATTTGGAGCTTTTCAGGAAAGTCCCTTATTTTAGCTTTTTCCGATAGACTTTAACATTTATAATTTTTGTCGTTTACGTCTATAACATCCAACATTCAATAGTAATCCAAGTCTCTGTCATTCTAGTTTTTCATTCTCTCTATGCTTCCTTTGGTTTTTGTTTTCAAATAGTTTCTTCCCTTCTTTTCTTCGCCAAATCCCATCCTCTCTGCCTCGTTGCTCCTAATCTGACCCCTTACATATTCCCCAAAATCTCACGTAAGGTCGACTCATCTCATATCGTCTTCACATGTTTCTCTTTACTTCACTGATCAGTGATTAGAGCTTCATTGACTGCGGTTTTGATTTTTCTATATTTGCAACTTACCCCCATGTTGGACCCCGAACTTTTGATGAAAAATAGAAATATTAAAATGAATTTAAATGAGAAAGAAATTGGTGA
>JANZLD010000236.1:25814696-25828499 GCA_026413575.1 Erythroxylum carthagenense
AAAGCTTCACAACTTGGAATGAATCTGAGTTACCTATGGTGGAGGTTTGATAGTGGAAAAATGGACGAAATGAGAGAAAGATGATAGATGATGAGAGAAGATGATATAGAGGCTGCCTCTTCAGTCCTTATGCCATTTATCCAGAAATAGGGTTTCTAAAATGGTGGGTAAGTGAAATTTTCAAAAATGGTTTGGTTCTGGGTTGCTAATTCGAAGGTTCGTCACAGTGAAGGATTGACTTTGACGTGCTGAACTTTTACGAAGAGCTCTTTGACAATATTCCTGATTTCGCCATGGCAAAACATTTTCTTTGCTATGGCGAACTTTTCTAAGAGGTCTTCTTACTTGATCTTGTGAATTGCAATTTCTTGTTCTTTACTCTTGGCTCTACTTCTTGAGTGTCCTGTAATAAAAAGCAATAATTTACAATATCAATTTTCCTAGAAACCAAGTGAGTGCAATTATTAACTAATTATGACAATTTTACGCTCAAACTACATTAATTCAAAATAAGCACTTTTTAGCTAAATTAAGCACTATATCCATCAAAAGAGCTAAAAAGTATAACAAAAACTATGAAAATATCACTAAATAATATAGAAAACTTGGGTTCAATCAATCACTTACGTAAGGTGTCCATATATAAATAAACCTATCATTTAGAAGAAATTTCACTGATCAAATACAATAAAACAAAATAAAATTAACATCAATTTATAATAAAAAAGCATTATTCACCTTAAGATAGGACTTCATAAAGTCTAAGTGTTTTTAATGTAATGTATTGTGATAGTTATAAAATCTTTTTTAAAGTTTCTAAATGTCTATATATAATAGTCATTCATTATTAATTGACATCATCTTTATGCACTCTTCTAAGCATCATAAATTTTAAAGTTACCCTTCTTAATGGTATTTTAGATAAGGATCTTAAAAGTTAGTTAAATTAAATTAACAAATTGCTAGAAAATCAGGATAAGATCTAATCCAAATCGTAGAGAAATAATTACAATTTTTTTTGTATTTTGATTTCCTAAAAGCCAAGATCACTTTAATTATATAAAATGATTAACATAAAATCATAATAAAGCATACATCTTAATTCACACCTTATTTCAAATCTTGATCCTTTTCTTATAATATCCTATGAACTGCTTCTAAAGTTGATCCATCTTAACCACTATATCTACACAAGTGTTTGACCTCTAATGGTTTCCACAGAACAAATTGAGAGAACTTTGTAGCTCTTACAGAGAGGATTAAGCAAGAAGTGCTAGCTTTAGTAAAACTTAAGTCTATTTAAAATAAAATTTAGACATTTTAGTAATTTAATTGACATTAAATTCTAATTTCAATTAAACTTCTAATTAAATACCAGTTATGCCTAAATAAGATCCAATATTTTGTGTTGATATTTATTAAATATCTCATATTTAATAACAAAGTTTCTTGAACTTTACAATCAAATCCAACTTGATTAAAATATTTTTATTCTTTTCAACCCATTCTTTATATGAGACCCATTAGATTCTGAAATATGTTGGTAATGATTATAAATTCTAGTTCTAATTTATAATTAGAATTAGATAAATTAAAACTTCTTTTAATTTATCTTTAATTCTCTAATTAAACAATTTATAATCATAGATTAAGATTGACCTATAGCAATGTATTATAACCACCCAAATATTTAAGAATGTTAAAGTGAATTTAACTATCATTTTTGTGCATGATTTTTTCGTATGATTCAATCCTTTTTTGTATGCCTATTCATACAATGTTTTGAATAGACATAAAGTATGAAATTAATGTCTACTCTATTTTAAGTCCAATGATATTAGTTCTTTGCCATTAACTATTAATTCTATTAATGATGTTTATAAACTATTTAGAAAACATCATTATACCTTGGCGAAGGATTTCCTAAATCAGTACTATTCAAGAATGGCAAAACATTCTCCCTAATTACTTTAAGGTTATGGAACATATCTTGATCACTTAACTACCTTCATATAGTTTATGCTACATCTATTGACTACCAACTGAACGTCTCATGATTAAATAGGTCATAAGTGGTATCAAAACATAGCAATACCTATACAAGATTGTTGAGCAAGTTTTCTCTAATGTAAAACCCTCAATATTTTACAAGCATACAAATCGTAATTGAGTTGTCAATCCTAGGAGGAATTAACTAAAAATAAATGAACCCTAACTTTGTCTAAGATTGTAAAAATGTAAATAAAATGAAAATAAAAATAACCTAAAAATTAAACAATCTAGTATGAGTTGAATGCAAATAACCTTGATGTAATTAGTATTGATCCTAGATTTTCAAAGGGTTGATTACCCTCCCTCAAGACCTAATCATATAACCTCAATTAATAATCCCTAACTGATTTCAAAATTCTAATTTGCAATCTCTTGATTAACAAAAATAGCCTAATGTTTTCAACTAGTTTTTAAGCAATCCATCGGATAATCGGGTCCTTACACAAGATCTCTCTTCGTATGATTATCGATTTGATATTTATGAGACTTGTTAGGTTGTTAAGTGTCATTACCCAACCTAATCATATCACTATTGATTCAACCTCTTGATTTATTAATGAAGTATATGCAACCATAAATATCACAACACCCAATATTTCAATGACATCAAAAGCAATCAAGTCACAAAATGATTCAAGAATAAATCCTAAAATGAAATTAGAACATCATCAACATGTTCAACATCCTCAATCCCAATTCATACATTATGATGGAAGTAAATAAAAAAGAGAAGAAAGAAAAGAACTTGAATGGACTAGGTTGGAGTGGTTGGATTGTTGCTGTAAATGCTCCTCTTCTCCTCTCTCCTTCTTGATCTTCCTTAGGTTCTTTCTGAATTTGGAAAATGGAGGTTAGGTCTTGTTTTGGGTTTTGTTATGTTCTTATATAGTTAATGAGTTATTTAGGGTAATATCTATGTTTCCACAATGTCTAATTGTCTAAAAAAACCATCTAAATATCAAAATAGAAGGAGATCCTTGCGTTTAGTGAGCGTGTCACTTTTGAGACCCAATGTAGAGCTCTTCTTTCACTACCGTGAGACTTCAATCACAATCGTGGCCTTAGGGAGAGATCTTTTGGCACGATTGTGACAATCATGTCATGATTGTGACCTTGTCCTTTTATCCAATCTCTCTCTAACTTCCATCTGAGTTCATCTGAGTTCATACACTAACAAACACATTAAAACACCTCAAGCACATAAAATTATAATCCAACATCATGCCATAAACCATATAAGACTCAAAAACATAAACACATAATCTCATTTACAAAATTCTAAGCCTAAACATGCAAAAATAATCTAATTAACACCTATATACACACTAAAACACCTACCAAAATATAATGTAAACTACAACTATCAATGATAACTTTGAAGGCCTCAAGTTAAAAGATCTCTTTTGCAATCATCATAGTGAGAATTCCATAAACATACAATGGATTTTTATATTGGGCTTATTCAATAAACTTGTTCTCTAACAAGCACTCACACATTTGTTTAAGTATCTCCATACTTAAATTACTTTTCCTTAATTAGAAAGCTATTTTCTAATATTAAAAGAAAACTACTTTCAAAATTAAATAAAACACCTTGTAAATTTAATTAAGAAAGACATTTATATTATTTATTTGGAGATTTATTTCTTAATTAATTTGAAAATCTTTCCTTAATAAATTAGAAAAATATTTTCAAGAATATTAAAGAAGGATCCTCATCTTAATTAATAAATGAAAACTTTTTCCAAAATTTAATCAAGAAAATTATCTTTTCTAATAAATCAAGAAACTTTTTATTTATAAATAAAGAAACAATTTCTAATTAATCTGAATAATAATTCTCTAAAAAATAAATAATATATTTAATTTATCTCAATCAAATTGAAATAAATAAATATTAAGAAACACCTTTCTTAATTACTTAAGAAAAAAAATTTCTTTATTTTAAGAAGTCTAATTAATTAATTTCAATGTAATTGAAATTAATTAATTCAAATTTTAGGAACTATTTTTCTAAATTTAATTAGGAATTAAACTAATTCTTAATCTTGATCATATTAAGATAATTAATTTATTTTTAGAATTGATTTTTAAATTTTAAAACAATTAAAAAAATTAAGTTTACAATAGGTGTTAGAATACTTTATTCCAAACTAAGGATTGGATTACTTTAACCCAATCAACAAATAAGCCTTGTTTTAGGACTAGAATAAATCTATCCTTGCATACAAAAAAGGATTATTCTAGTACTAGAATAATCCTAACTTCATGTCCAATCATGCCATATCCTATACTTGTTACTTAACACGCCCATCATCTTCTTACAAACCCTAAGGATATGTTTGGTTGGGGTTTATTAATGGAATGGAATGGAATGAGAGAGTTTTGTATTATATCTCACTCCATCCTAAACAGTAAAAATGAGAAACTTCCAGTTTGGGGGGTTTAGGATGGAATGTAAAATGATAAATAACTTTTCACTATATTACATTATAAATCCTTCTTTCAAACAACATTTCACTATATTACATTATAAACTCTTTAATCCCTCCCAAACAACAAATTTATAATATTTACTTTTCATTTTATTATAAACCATTCTATTATATTCCATTCCATTAAAAATCTTATGTCTAACCAAACATAGCCTAAGATGAAAAAATCCTAGTAGCTCATCTTGTGTTGTCGCCAGCCAACCACCACTTACATCGATGTTATAACAGCTATTCACTAGCGACCAGCGGGAGCCTCCTAATGTCCAACTTGTTTGCATCTTCCAACATCGTTGCTCCTATTCGTGTGAAGTTGCCGCTTCTCGTCTTTACCAATGGCAAATCACCATTGGTTTGAGCCACCATCCATTACTCAGTCGAAATTCACGAATCCTTAATTGCCACAATTCTTGGGTAGTGTACAAGATGGAAACATTTACCAATTTTCTTCTAACCAAAGGATTTTGTCTAATGAAAATAATTTGAAGTTGATGAGTTAGATGCTGATATGGAGTCATCATTTAACACAAATATTCAACAGAGGAATCATATGTTTTCATAGTAGTTTGAGAAGAAAAATATCCACACTGAAGCACTAAACATACGGGAGGTTGGTGCTAATCTTAGGCCAAGGAAGCAACTTATTCCGATGAAAAATAACACCAAAACTAGACATTAATTCAAGGAATAAACATGATATTGGTTGTTTTCCAAATTTTGAGTTCTGGGTTTAAGGTGTTTAAAACTTTTAATATGAACCTTTCATATAAGATTAATTAAATCTAAATATGATTTTTAGAATTTGCAAATATTGCAATTTGAATTCCAAAATAATCAATAATAATCAAATATATTTTAATCAAATTAAAGAATCAAAGATGACTTTAATAACACTGTTAGGAAATCGGGATGGGATACGATCCTTACTGTAGCAGAATAATTACAAAATTTGCATTTTGATTTCTTGAAAACCAAGGTTACTTTAATTGTATAAAATGATTTAAAAAATCATAATAAAGCATGAATCTTAGTTTGTACCTTATTTTGAAGCTTGATCATTTTGCCGTCGTATCCCACAAATCGTTTCTAAAACGAATCCATCTCAACTATCGTAGCTGAAAAAGTGTCCGATCTCTAAAGATATCCACAAAACAAGTTGAGAGAACTATACAAAACTTACAGAGAAGGTTAAGTAAGAAGTGCTAGCTCTAATAGAGCTTAAGCCTAGAAAAATTTAGTAATTTAATTGAAATTAAATTCTAATTTCAATTAAACTTTAATTAGAATTACAAATAATTATAATTAAGTATCAATTATGCCCAAATAAGATTCAATATCTCATATTGATCCTTATGTAATAAATATCTCATATTTAATTATAAAGTTTCCCAAACTTTACAATCAAGTCTAACTTAATTAAAATATCTTTGTTTTCTTCAACTCGTTCTTTATGTGAGACCCATTAGGCTCCCAAATATGTTGTCAATGATTATAAATTCTAAATCTAATTCATAATTAAAATTAGATAAATTAAAACTCTTTTTAATTTATCATTGATTCTCCAATTAAACAATTTATAATCATAGATCAAGATTGACATCTAGTAATGCAACATGAGCACCAAAATATTTAAGACTGTCAAAGTGGTTTCAACTAACCTTTCTAATTAGTGTTAATTGCAACTTGTTTTAGGGCATAATTTGATATGTGTTTATCCATTAATCTGATCATTTAGTATATGTTTAGGTTAGAATTGTGTTAGTTTGTTAATTATTTGTTTTTTAAGTTTTTTATAGGTTAGTGTAAGCTTTTGAGCTTACATATTATATTTTTAAGGTACCTTAATGTTTTTACTAGTGTTTTAAGGTCAATATCAAAGAACGAAGGAGTTTTGGAAGACATTTGGGCTAAAACAATGGCCCACGATCGTGGCCTATCGTGATAAAAGGCTTAGGTGTAGGCCACCATCATGACCTGCATTAGGCAGACACACAGACACTCAAGAATGTCAAGTTTTAAGGGGTCTTTTAGACCTTTTAACCCTAAAAATCCTAGGGCTACCCAAAACATAAGAGGATATTTAAAGAACAAGAAATGAGGCAGAAAAAGAGCTTTTGCATCAACCACTTTTGAGAAACCCTAGAGAGAATTCATCGAGAGATAGAGCAAGAGAAGAAGGAAGAGAGAAGAGGAAAAGAAGTTGACTCGATGTACTTCCAGGATCAGGAGTTTCCTGACATTGCTGCCTCCCATCATCTGTTTATATTGTATTTCCTATTTAATTTCAATTTTTTTTCTTATATGGAATTGAAAAAAAAGTTGATGATAGGATTTCAAATATTGATGATGTTTTAAACTCACCTTCGGAGTTTTATTTTTGAATTAATGAAATTTGATTATTTATATGTTTATTGGATTAGTTGTGATTTAATTCTACGATTGCATAATTTGATAATAAATTGAGAAGGTGAATCGAATAAAAAATAATTAAATTGGGTAACAATAGTTAGGTGATTTAATAGAACAAGAATTAAATCAAATCGGTAAATTGTGCAAAGAGAGATCCTACATAGGTTTCCGATAGTTTATTAAAGAACTTCAAAACTAATTAGGGTTTTGGATAGGTTGTTAATTGAGAGATTGCAACTCCATAGTCTGATTAGGGTTTATGATTTAGGGTTAATGGTTATAACTCGAGAGAGAGTAATCAACCCTAGGATCGTCTAGAACTAATAATCTGGTAATTCATAATCAGTTAGGTTAATATTAATTATAGGTAAAATTTCCTTTCTCTCAATTGGTAATTTCCTTAGGATATTTCTTAGGTATGTGTTGCCACTGCTGAAAAACTAATATTCTCGTATTTGATTTTTAATTTGATTGATTGAATTAATTTCTTATTTTTAGTTTCGTGAAATTTAAAATTTTTGTATTGTTTTCTTACCTTAGATTTTAATATTAGATTATTCCTCCTCATGGGATCGACACCTTAGGTATTATGCTAACGAACCATTCACTCGTGGATTATTAAGGGTAATTTATTGAAACTTACACACATCAAACACTCGATCACTTTTTGCGCATAATTTTTTTGTATGATTTAATCCTTTCATCATATAATGTTTTATTTAGGCATAGAGCATGAAATTAATGTCTACTTTATTTTAATTCCAATCATATTAGTTCTCTGTCATTAACCACTGATTCAATTAATGATATTTGTAAACTAATTACAAAATGTCATTCTACTTTGGCCAAAAATTTCCTAAATCAATACAAATCGATAATAACAAAATATTCTCCCTAATTACTTTAGGGTAATGAATCATATATTTATCACTCAACTACCTTTATATAATTTATGATACATCTAATGACTATTGACTGAACAACTCATTATTAAATAATCATAAATAGTATCAAAACATAACAATCCCTATACATGATAACTTTGGAGAAGACCTTAAGTTAAAGGATCACTTATACAATCATCATAATGAGAATTTCATAGACACGTAAGTAATGTTTCAAATAGATTTCTCAAATCGGGTTTGTTCAGTGAACTTATTCTCTAACAAACATTCACATGTTTGTTTAAGTATCTACATACTTTATCCTATAAGATCAACTACTTCCTTCGTAAGAAAAAACATAATATGTGCTAGCCTTTTTACATTCTATTAATAATCAGTCTTAATAGAACATTGACTAGGAATAATTTAGGGATAATACATAAAAAGTTTGTTTTTGTTTGCCTTTCATTATATTATCCAATAAGAATCTAACCTTCTTATACCATTTTGCTTTGATTATATGTAATTACATTCCGCTTCAAATATAAAGTTCCACCTTTTAAACTTGCAATAAACAAAATTTAATTTTACTTGCAATTTGCCTTCATAATTTTCTTGCTTGTTTTAATCTTCATAAAGTAATGCTAAACATTAAGTCTCAATCCTAAAGAGCTTTTTTCTTCTTTTGTTTCAATTGTCCTTCATTTGTTAGATGAGCATCATTTAATTGGAATAAATTACTTCTTATATGTTACTGATTAAAAATTTTTATTTAGTTATGTAAAAGGGTTAGTTTTATCCATATGAAAATATTCTTAGGTAACATTCAGAAACAACATCTTTAATAGTTAGGGGTAAGACTGCATATACTAGACCTCTCCAATCCTCGTGTTTAGCAAGAATTTTACTGAGTTATTGTTGTTTACTAAAAGAAAATTATAACTTATGATAGAACATTACTGATAGAAAAGTTACCATTGTAAATTAGTGATAGAATTTGATTATCCATTAGTAAAATTAAAAAAAGGTATTTTGTGATGGATAAAATATCCTTCAACAAAAGTGGAGGGAAATTATCCTTGCAATTTTGCCGACGGAATATAGCTACATAATTATGAAGGTTATTGTAAAAATAGGCGGCAATGGCTGGCAACAAAGGGTATACCGACGAAATAAATGTCTTTAAGTAAATTACCAACAAACAATACATTCCATTGTAAAAATTAAACGTCATCGTTGGGTCTTCTGCCCCAACATTCGATGTTGTTTTTGTTTGATTTTAAACCCACCTGAAGATCCCCCTCCCTCTCCCCTATGTTGTTTTTCCTTATTTTCTTCTTTGTCACTTTCTATCTTCTCTCTTCCACCATCCAGCATCCATCGTTCAAGCTTTGCTCTCATCCATCTTCCATCGTCTTCAGTTAAGTCAAGGTTAGTAGTCCATCTAGTAGCTCTTAGGTCTATTTTTTCTGTGAGAAATTTTATTGTTAAATGGCTATATGAACGTCAATTGGTTCACTTTTATGTGAGTATTCTATGTTTTTTTGACTATGGTTGATTCATTATTTGTTTGAACATGTTTATGTTGGTGAATAATGGAAAAATATAGTGGTTTAGTTGTTAAGTAGAAATGAATTTGCGTTACCTATGAATTGTTTGATGAAATGTCTCTTAGGGATATCATATCTTGTTTTTCTAAAAATGAGAAATGTCTCTTGGGGATATTGGTGAGACTTGGTTAAATAGTTGTCAAGGAAGTTAATTCATGGTTAAAATAATTGACAACTTTAAATATTATTTAAAAAGTTGGGACAATAGCTATTATTTTGTATTACTTAAAAACAACTATCAAGGGCCTTTTTGTTTTGATGAAGTCATGGTATTGTTTGTACTTAATTGTGGCATTCACATATTAAAGTAAAGGTGATACACATTTTTATACATCTATGGTATTTTGATGAGTTATCTTTTTCCTTATATTTTATACAAAATATTTAATAAATTTTCTTTTCACTTTAGTGTGATAGAAACTTACCCACCTTTGCCCCTCTTAGTGCTTAATATTAATCTCTTGTGTTCTAGCTTTCTTATCCCATGTATTTTCAAATACCCACCATTTTCTATTAAATGTTCCCCATTCATTTTTACATAAAAGAAGTGCTATTTCATTATGATGGTCAAGCAAAAGGATGGACTAAATTCTTTAGAATAGAAGAGTTGTGATATAATAAAATAATTTTAGAATTTTTATTGATTAATTCCATAAAAATTTAGGATTGAATGATAAAGATGCTGCTAACTTTTTGTTTGAAACAAAAACTAGAACATTTCATTTAATGAGCTTATACTCAAGTATGGGTTTTGATCCTTATACGAAACCAAAGTTGTTCCATCTAAGGATAAACTATGATCAAATGATCTCCCTGAGGTAAATATTAAAATATAATAGGAATATATTATAGGATAAATCCATCTATCTCCCACCGGGTCCATAAATAGGGAAATCATGTATGTTGTTGTTCGTTACTTACACTATGTCATCACATATTCCATTATAAGGAGATTTAGAAAGAATGACATGGTTATACCTTGTGATCTATTATATCTAAAGAATATTATAGTGAAAGCATAATGAAACCTTAGATTTTTCTTTACAATATACTTAAAGAATATGGAAAAAAGAATATAAGTGATTTTCTAGGACATCTGCTAACTGAGTTATCATAGAAGTTTGATTGTATATGATAAAGTCGCAAATTTGACATTTGGTTCTTTTACACTTAACATAGACTTTAAGGTGATAAAAGTGGACATGGTGAGAAAAGTCAATGATGAATATATGTTAACTTTGAGTATATGATATCTAACTGAGACTATAGACGCTCCTACACACCAAAAACTAATCAAACTAAAAAAAATGCTTTGATATCATTACAAATCATCTGGACCAATTAGTGGAGCAAGTTTCTCATTATCTTATTGATAAGAAGACTTCCAAAATACCACCATATCTTAGACCCAATTTCGTGGTCATGGTATTCTCTAGATATTATCTTGATACTATTTATACTTAATTATGGTATAAAAATATTAAAGTAAAGTTGATACTTATTTGTATAGTGTAATGAAAAATTAAATTAAAGACAGTACTCGTTTATATATTATGATGATATTTCTTATATAGATTTGTAGTATAATTTCTATAGAGTCATAGTATTATTTATAAGTTATGATGGTACTCTTTGTACTCAATTGTGGTATTAATATATTAAAGTAAAGGTGGTACTTATTTCTTTGCACTCAGTTGCCTTATTTTTTTGATTTGCTTGCTTTAATATATTAAAAATATAACAAAACTATTGAATAAGTGTATTATTTTAAATATGAAATATTCTTTTTTGCAAGCCTTATTTTGTGTTAAAGAGCATCATTCATCCTTCTTTTTTGTAGTCTGTAGTTGTCTGTCCATCCAGGTAAGTTGTCCAACTAATGTTTACCAAATGTGTTGCTTTAATAATATGATTCTGACGTATTTGGGTTTTATGTTGTTATTTAGGATATTCTTATAATCATCCATACGTTTTTATGTTCTTCTTTAATAGTCTAAGTATTTATGTTTGGGGTTTTGTTTGAAAAATTGATGAGTAGATGTATGATTAGATAAGTATTTACTGTATGTGGAATGAGTTTGAGATCTTATGGATGATTTGAGGCATAATAAATCCCTAAGAGGTATATAGGTTGGAAACCTGTGATGTAGCTCCCATGAGGCTTATCGGTGAAAAATTCCAGAGCCTAGGACTCACAACAAGAACTTATTTTCTTAATCCAGATGTATAAACATTACCACGTACCATAATATTAAAATCAATTATAGGTGATTAATTCAATTGATTAATACTTAGGGGATGTTGTGTAAAGTAAAGGTTGAATGTTCTGTAAACTAAGGGGACATGAAGGATACTAACTATGAAATCACTTTTTTAAATTGACAGTTTTGTAGAAATAAGTAATGTTAATAGATTTTGGATGTATAGATGATTAACAACTGATGGTTTCATTAATCCTGAGTTTATTAAAGGAGTTGAAGTTGTTATTCCTTTATGCATGTTCTTAACCTGCATATATGGATAGCCTAAAGATTAAATGTCAATGTAAAAAGTGAAAACATATTTCTTTCCTTCCTATTGTTGAAGCGAATGGCCATTTGTTGAGGAAATGGTTTGTTCTAAATTATTTTGAGTGGACATGACCTGTGGAGCCATTGATTTATAGCACCTCAAGGGGTAATAAAGTAAACTTGTTAGCAAATGTGGATGAGTTCGAAAGGGGGATTAGATTTAGATCAAATAATATAGGTGCAACTGAAAATCCTTACATGTAAATGGTTTATGATGTAGCCTTTTAGGAAAATATAGAAAATATTGAAGAAGAACCAAACCCACATATAAAACAATTTTTTGACTTACTATACTCAACTGATCAAGAATTATGGCTAAATTGTGAGACAATGACTCAATTGTCTTCAATTGCTCGAATATTGAATATAAAGTATGAAGGGCATATTTTTATCATGGTTTTGATAAAATTGTTAGATGGTATAATGAATCATTGACTCCTGATCATACAATGGTTGATAGTTTTTACAATATGAATCATTGCCTATTCAAAAAATTGATTTTTGTAAATTAAGACGTACGCTGTATTAGGGAGATGATGTGGAATTACAAGAGTGCAAGTTTCGTAGTCAATCTAGGTTTAAGCCAAGAAAGCATTCTACGAAACAAAAATTAGTACCCTAGAAGCGGATGTATTGTTTCCTACTAACTTCGAGACCTCAAAGACTATATGCTTCTGTTGTTATTGCATCTCACATAACATGGCATATTGAACACAAATAGGAAGATGGAATAATGAGTCATCCATCATATGCACTGCCATGGAAACATTTCAATAACACCCATTATGAGTTTGCAACTAAAAGTCGAAATGTTAGGATGAGATTGTCAATGGATGGATTCCAACCTTTTGGTCAATCTAACCAATAATATTCATCATGTCAATATATGTTCTTGATAGTGATTTTGCTAGGGCCTATAAATCTAAAGCATAAAATGGATGTATTCTTATAACCATTGGTATCTGAATTACAACATCTTTGGGAATATGGTGTAGAGACATATGATATGTCTCTGAAACAAAATTTTGTGTTAAGAGCAGCTTTGATGTGGACTATTAGTGATTTTTCAGTATATTCTATGTTGTCTGGATGGAGAATAACATGAGAATTGGCTTGTCCTTATTGTGGCAATGATTTTGATTTGTTTTATGTTCCAAATGGGGGCAAAACATATAAGTTTGACAACCACGAGAAATTTCTTCCTCCAGATCATCTATTTAGATGCAATAAACAAAAGTTTATTAAGAATAAGATGGTACAAACATCTCTTCCCCCTCACAAAGCTGGTGAAGAGATATTGCATGAGATTGATGAATTAGGGTTAGAGAAAGTTATAAAACTTGAAACTGATGAAGTTAATACAAGCATTAGTAAAAACTTTGGTCGGAGAAAACGAAGCATTTTTTGGGATTTGTCATATTGGAAAACCAATTTGATATATTTTAATCTAGATGTGATGAATATTGAAAAAAAATATTTTTGACAATTTGTTCAATACCATAATGAACATTGAAAGGAGGACAAAATACAATGTCAAATCACGAGCTAATTTGAAATTTTTTGTAGAAGGAATGAATTAGACAAAGATTTTTGCATCGGTAAATATCCGAAAGTATGTTACACTTTGGACAAAAAACAAAAAGAAATATTGTGTGAATGGTTGAAGAGTCTAAGGTTTTTCAATGGTTATGTTTCAAACTTGGCAAGGTGTGTGGACATGAGGAAGTACAAATTATTTGGGATGAAAAGTCATGATTGTCATGTGTTTATGCAAAGGCTAATTCCA
>JANZLD010000236.1:25922894-25936590 GCA_026413575.1 Erythroxylum carthagenense
GCAAACTCACCCAACATTGCAACTATTTTTCAGGGATTGAAGAGTACCCCGTTAGACGAACGGGAGTATGTCTACTGTACTGGAGTCGGAGACTAGGGTCGGGATCAATTCGCATCTGCATTAGTGTCTTTCTGAGTCGTGTGTAAATGAGTATTTCCGCAGTTTCTACTGAATTGAACTGTTATTGTATAGGGCCCCAAATTCATAAATGTATGATTGAAATGTGATTACTGAAATTATGTTTTGATCGAAATGTGCTCATTTGAAGTGGGCCCAATATGGTTATTGATTTTCGCAAATTAGTGTTTTTGTATCAGTGGGTCCCAAATAGGCGAAAGCCGTATTTGAAATATGTTTTCTAAAAGGGGGTCAATATTGTTACGATTGGAATTGTGACATGATTGAAAAATGATTTCGAATTAAAGTGGACCCAACTGCTTATTGAATTGTGCGCTTGTGATCGAGTCTAAAATGTTTTAAAATTGGCTTACTGAGTTTTGTACCATAATTGAGTGCCGTAGCCTACCAATCTCGTGTGGCGCAGACTCGAATATCACTCACGATATCGGGTTCGGGTCCTGCGGGGTTGGGACGCTACACCATGTGTATGAAGATGCAATGGATAAGAATAATATGACAGTAACAACCTTTTTGCTACAAGCCTAAACTTAAATCTGTTAACACTACCATCCATATTCATCTTCAATTTATAGACCCACCTTTTTTCTACAAGCCTAGGCTTAAATCTGTTAACACTACCATCCATATTTAGCTTTAATTTATAGACCCATTTAGAGCTAATGGCTCTCTTACCTTCAAGTAGCTGGGTCAGTTCCCAGGTATAGTTAGTTTCAAGAGCATCCAACTCTTGCTGCATTACTTTAACCAAATCTGCATTGTCCTTAGCCTGATTATAGGACTGAGGTTTATCAACATTAAATAGATTTGATAAAAAATATATGTATGTAGAGGTGAAATGTGTGGGTGTAACAGAGATAGAGGGGTTAGAGCTGAAAGATGTAGGACCTAAAGACATAAGAGGATCTGTTACAGCTGAATCTATCTTAGCATAGTAAGCTTGGCATACAAAGTCATCTAACTAGGCCGGTTTATGTTTTACCCTATTGCTTCTCCTAAGAGAATCTCCATAGTCAACTTGGGTTTCAGGGGGAACCACGAAAGGGTCATCATTATAATCAGAAACTTGTTTAGGTATGGAGGAGGACTAGGAAAGAGAGAGAGGTGCAGTAGAATGGGTATCAAGGTCGACTGGTATGGAGGGTAAGGGTATAGGAGGTGTGGAAGGAGATATGTACTTTATGGAAAATGAAGTTCATGAAAGACAATGTCCCTGGATACCAAAGTTCGGTAAGTTTTAATGTTAAATAGTTTGAAAGCCTTTTAGCTTGAACTGTATCCAATAAAGAGACATTTAGAGGCTCTATGGTCAAATTTGTCTTTGTAAGGTGAAGTATTAATGACAAAGCACAAGCAACCATATGTCTTAAGATGAGTAGAATTAGGTGGCTGACCAAATAAGAGTTCATAATGTGATTTCCAATGTAGGATTGCAAAGGTTAATTTATTGATTAAGTAGGTAGTGGTTAAGATGGATTCCCCCCAAAATTGTCTAGGTAGAGAGGCTTGAAATATGATTGCTCTTACAACCTGTAAGAGATGCTTATGTTTTCTTGCTACAACCCCGTTTTGTTGGGGTGTATAAACATAGGACTTTTGATGCACAATTCCTAACTCATTAAGAAGATGTTGACAATCATCAGAAATTTAGCTCCATTATCAGTCCTAATTGCCTTCACTCTTTTTTCAAATTGGGTGGTTATCATTTTGAAGAAAGTTGTTATGATATGGACTGCTTGAGATTTATGGCTCAAGTAGGTCCAAATAGCCCTACTGAAGTCATCAACTACTGTTAGAAAAAATATGCACCAGATAAGGATTTTTGTTTATAAGGGCCCCATATATTTATGTGAATCAACTGAAATGTTTTAGTTGTGTGGATCTTGCTTTGGAAAAAAGGATAATCTCTGTTGTTTAGCCATAGGACAGATATCAAAAAATTTATCTAAACCTTTCTCTCTATTTCCAACACACTCAACATGTTTCAATACATTAGTAGATGGGTGGCCTAACCTTAAATGCGAAATTGAATTCAATGAAACTGAATTAACAACCTCAGAAACATGCTTTTCAATACATAAAATATACTTCTAGATAGTGCCCTTACAAAAAGAACTCCTATATAATATGTATAACCTCCCAACTACTCTCCCCATAGCCAGTATCCTCTTAGTCTTCAGGTCTTGTATAGTACAGTAGGAAGCAAAGAATGTGAAAACAATCAAAGTAGTGTTGACTAATTTATTTACAGTAATTAGTGTTATGTCAAGAAGACTTCACTTCTTCCACTTCTATTAATTTTGATGACAATCAAATAATAATAATCATATAAGCAAAGAATTCAATGAAACTGAATTAACAACCTCATAAACATTCTTTTCAATACATAAAGTATACTTCTAGATAGTGCCCTTACAAAAAGAACTCCTATATAATATGTATAATCTCCCAACTACTCTCCCCATAACCAGTATCCTCTTAGTCTTCAGGTCTTGTATAGTACAGTGGGAAGCAAAGAATTTGAAAACAATCAAAGTAGTGTTGACTAATTTATTTACAGTAATTAGTGTTAAGTTAAAAAGACTTCACTTCTTCTACTTCTATTAATTTTGATGACAATCAAATAATAATAATCATAGAAGTGTGTCAATTGTTTTGATGAGTATGTTAAGTGTCCAGATAAATGTAAATGACACAAATCATCAACTTAAGACGATACTTAAAACTCAAGATGGTCAACTCAAGATGATAGTTAAGTCAAACCATGACGATACATAGTCAACCCAAGACGATATATAGTCAACTTAAGACGATACTTAAGTAAAAGTTGAATACGACAAAACGTCTTAGATAGACCAGAAAAAAGTGTGAAGTGCTTAGTCTAAGACACCAGATGAAACGCAATACCAGACGAAGTGCAACATCAGACGAAGTGCAACATCAGACGAAGCATAACATAAAATGAAGCATAACACCAGATGAAGCATAATACTAGACGATGTAATAGAAAAATATTCTAGACCGTCAGTCTGTCAGTTAGGTAGAGTTAGTTACAAGACTCAACTAATAACAATTTCTAGAAGATTTAAGAAGCAGATTTCTCAAGAACACAGTTGAAGATTTAGGTTATAAATACTAGTTATATTCATAAACTAAATACACACAATAACAACAATACAAAGAGAGAAAATCTGATTGTACAAAATTTACTTAGAGAAATTCTGTACTTAATTGTGAAAGAAAGAGAGCAAATACATCTGTAACATGAAGCTCAAACAATATCTTTCTAAGCAAAAGAAAGGTTAGAGACTGGAGAGGTTCAGGAACTAGATAAAGAATACTTTGCAAAAGAAACCTGAAGAGGCTCTATAAGAATAGAAATAATACTTGTAACATTGAAGAGAATAGTGAAATCTCAGACAAACTATGAGGACTAGACGTAGCCTAAGGTTAAGGGTGAACCAGTATAAATCGTGGTGTCATATTCTCTAACCCTTATCTGTTTAATTTTCTTGTTGTTAAAAGAATAGATAATAATTTTTGTAGTTGCATTATTCATCAAATTAAGTGAATTGTTTTGTAATCGTTTGAATTACTTAAGAAAATTAAGAAGATTCTAAAGATTAATATTTTAGACGATTTAACACAATTCAACCCCATTTCTTGTGTATTCTACATATTATACATGATTTCTATATTAACAAGCGATTTACTTCAGTTGGTATCAAAGCAAGGTGTCCAAGAAACATTGTTATAAAGTGAGGACAAAGATCTAAGGTTGAATCATATGTTTTTATAGCAGAAGGTGCCTTGGTCACAAGACCTCCTGCATTCAATGGTGAAGATTATCATTATTGGAATGACTTGATACAACTCTTTATAGAATATACACATATTGATCTTTGGTATATCATTGGAAATGGTCCATATACACCAACAGACAATGAAGGGAATAGCATCTCTTGTGAAAAATGGTCAGCTGATTAGAAAGATCACTTTTAGCTAAACTCAGAGGCCAAGTTCTCTTTAAGTTGTGCTCTAAGCCGAAGTGAATATGATAAGGTTCATGGATGCGAATATGCAAAGGAAATGTGGGACACATTAGCCATTACATATGAAGGCATAAATTAGGTGAAAGAATCCAAGATTAGTATTCTTGTTCTTTAGTATGAGCTGTTCAAGATGAAAGTTGATGAGAATATTGATCAGATGTTTGAAAGATTCCAAACAATTGTTAACGGACTTAAAGCTCTAGGGAGAATCTACGATAGTCAAGATCATGTCAAAAAGATTCCTATAAATCTTCCAAAAAGATAGAGACCCAAAGTAATGATAATACAAGAGGCCAAGGATTTAAGTAAGTTGAAGCTAGATGAATTGCTTAGTTCACTAAAAATTCATGAAGTAGAGCTTGATGTAGAAGATAAACCTAGAAGAGATAAATCTATTACATTAAAGACTGATCAGAAGAATCAAAAGATTAAAAAAAAAATAGAAGCACGTCTTCAACAACATTAAAGATTGAAGAAATAAAAATTGATGATGCTAGTGAATCTGATCAAGATTCAAGTGAAGATGATGATGAACTATCCTTTATTTCAAGAAAAATTAGGAGGATTTGGAAAAAGAAATCAAGGGGAAATAAAGAATTCTCTTTTAAAAAGAATAGCAAATACGATTCAAAAAATGAGAAAAGTTCTATCGTCTGCTATGAGTGCAATAAATCAGGAAATTACAAGTCTAAATGCCCGTTGCTCAATAGAAAACAAAAGAAAAATCAAGAAAACAAAAGAGCATGATGGCAACATAGGAAGATCTGGATTTGTCTGAATCTGAATCCGACTCAAAAACATCAGAGCAAGTAAATATATGCTTGGTAGTTAAAAAGGAATGCGATGATAAGGTAATTTCTAACTTTGATGATCTTCAGGATGCTTATTTAGAATTGTTAGAAGATTCACATGTTATCTTAAATCAATATAGGTTATTGAAAAAGAAATTTGCTGAAAATTTAAAGAACACAGAACTTTTAGAAAAAGATCAACTAAAACAAAGGATTAACAGTCTCTCAGTAGATTTATCAACATTTACAGAAAGTATAAAAAGGATGAATGATATGATTGGAAGTTATAGACATTGAAATGATAAGAGCGGTTTAGGTTTTAATAATAGTAATGTTCTTCATAATAAGAGTTTTGTTCCTAATAGAAAGAAAAAGAAACAATATTCTTATTATTCGATGAAAAATTGTAAGGCTCACCCTAAAGGACCCAAGAAAATATGGGTACCTAAGAAGGATATAATATATACTATAGATCTCCTTTCTTGGAAAAAGCAGCCAGCATTAATGGTACTTGGACAGTGGCTGCTTGCGACATATGACAGAAAGAAGGTATATGTTCCTAGACCTCCAACATAAGCAAGGAGGATCAGTAACTTTTGGAGACAACCAGCAAGGAAAAATAGTTGAAATCGGTAAAATTGGTAAAGATTCTTTTTCTTCTATTGATTATATTATGCTAGTTGAATGCTTAAAGCATAATCTAATTAGTATAAGTCAATTATGTGATTCTGGTTTTAAAGTATCTTTTAATCAAAATTCTTATGTAGTCAAAAACAAGAATGGTTCCATATTCTTTTTGCTAAGAGATGAAATAATCTCTATAAAATTAACTTAGATGATTTGAAAAGTAAAAATATTTCATGTTGTATATCAACAGATGAGGAAAAACTAATTTGGCACAAAAAGCTAGGTCATGTTAGTTTTAAACATATTTCCAAGTTAGTTAGACATGATTTGGTAAGAGGATTACCAAAGATAAGTTTTATCAAAGATTTCTTTTGTGAGAGTTGTCAAAAAGAAAAACAAGTTAAAACATCTTTTTCATCTAAAAATATTGTAACTTCATCTAGACCTCTAGAGTTGTCACATATAGATTTGTTTGGTCCAACCAGAGTACTCGGTCTAGCTGGAAAGAAGTATGGTCTCATAATTGTTGATGACTTCATTAGATTTTGTTGGATATTATTTTTATCATATAAAGATGAATCTCTTAAATGTTTTAAATTTTTATCCAAAAATTTACAAAATGAAAAACGAATTTCTATTGCTAGAATTAGGAGTGATCATGGTGGAGAATTTGGAAATGAAAATTTCAAATATTTTATGATGAGAATGGAATTTTTTATAATTTCTCTGTTCCTAGAACTCTTCAACATAATGGAGTTGTATAAAGAAAGAACAGGGAGATTCGAAAAACGGCAAGAACTATGCTATATAAAATGAATCTTCCTAAGTATTTCTGGGGCAGAAGCTGTAAATACAGCTTGTTATATTCAAAATAGAGTATTTTTGCGACCTATTTTAAATAAAACTCTGTATGAATTAGGAAAAGGAAGAAAGACAAATATATCTTACTTCCATCGACAAATATATCTTACTTCCATCCTTTTGGTTGCAAATGCACTATATTGAATATAAAAGAAAAGTTGGATAAATTTGATTCTAAGATTAATTCAGGAATTTTTCTAGGATATTCAATTACTTCTAAAGCTTATAGAGTTTATAATCTTGTTTCTAAATCTGTTGAAGAGTCTATGCATGTAAAATTTGATGATGATTCTCATTTAGATAGAAGAGATGATTATAATGATGAAATTCTATCTGCTCCTTTAATTAATAATCTAAACATATCACCACCAAACGATCCACCTGATAAGGTAGAAGATATCTTTGAAAATTTTAGTCTAAGAAAAGACTGGAAGTATAAACCTTCTCACCTAGAAAACCTGATAAGAACTAGGTCTAAATTTAGAAGAGAGGCAAATGTAGGTTTTGTTTCTGAATAAGAACCTAAGAAAATTGATGAAACTCTTCAAGATGAAGCTTGGATTTTAGCCATGCGAGAGGAGTTAAATCAATTTATAAGGAATAAAGTTTGGTCTCTAGTTCCTAGACCATCCAATAAATCTATTATAGGAACCATATGGGTATTCAAAAATAAACTAGACGAATTAGGAAAAGTAAACCGTAACAAAGCTAGATTAGTAGCTCAAACCTATAATCAACAAGAAGGAATAGACTATAATGAAACTTATGCTCCTATAGCTAGACTAAAAGCTATTAGGATTTTGCTTGCATATGTTGTTTTTCATGATATAAAAATATTTCAAATGGATGTGAAAAGTGTCTTTTTTGAATGGTTTTATAGATGAAGAAGTTTATGTAAAACAACCCCCTAGTTTTGAAAACATTGATAAACCAGACTATGTTTATAAACTTCATAAAGCTTTGTATGGATTAAAACAAGCACCTCGTGCTTAATATGATCTTCTGAGTTCATTTTTGATTAAAAATGACTTTATTAGAGGTCAAGGAGATAAGACTTTATTTAGAAAATATATTAAAAATGAGTTTATAGTTGTATAGATATATGTAAACAATATCATTTTTGGTGTAACTTCTAAAAATTTATATTCAAAATTTGAAAATCTTATTAAAAGTGAATTTTAAATGAGTATGATGGGTGAATTAAAGTTCTTTCTTGGTTTACAATTAAACAAATTGAAGAAAAGATTTTTATTCATCAACAAAAGTGTATAAAAGAACTTTTAGTCAAATATAAACTGAAGGATGTCAAACCAATTTCAAGACCTATGCATCCTTCAAACGTCTTATCTAAGGATGAATCTGGTAAGAAGGTTAATTAAAATCTTTTTAGAGGAATTATTAGTTCTTTGCTTTACCTAACTGCAAGCAGACCTGATATATTGTTTGGTATTTGTTTGTGTGCAAGATTTCAAGCAGATCCTAGAGAATCTCATTATATTGTTGTCAAAAGAATATTGAAATGCTTAGCAAGTTCTACTGATCTTTGCTTAACATATGAAAAAGGTAAAGATTTCAGGTTAATTGGCTACTGTGATGCTAATTATGCTGGAGATAGCATTGATAGAAAGAGTACAAGTGGAGGTTGTCACTTTCTTGGTTATAATCTAATTTCTTGATCAAGCAAGAGGCAAAGTTCAATTGCTCTATCTACTACAGAAGCTGAATACATGTCAGCTGCAAGCTATTGTTCACAAATGTTATAGATTAAATATCAATTAGAGGATTGTTCTATCCAAGAAGATCAAATTCCAATCTTCTGTGACAACACAAGTGCTATTTATCTCTCAAAAAATCCAATACAACACTCAAGGGCAAAGCATATTGAACTTAGACATCATTTTATAAGAGACTATGTATAGAGAGGGATCATAAATCTACAATTTGTTGAGATGAATCAACAATGGGTAGATATCTTCACTAAATCTTTAAGTGAAGACAAATTTAAGGAAATCAGATGAAACCTGAATATGGTAATGTTAAATGACTATTCGTCTAACACTCCATGGCCTAGGAGATTCGACCAGAAGAAGCTGAAAAGTCGTAAGTTTTCAAGTAAAATAGTAACGGTAAGTTATGAAAGGTAACTTTTCAAAAGTACGTATAAAAAGGAAATCTTCTCAAGATTCTAAAACACCTTACACTCTAGAAGTTTCTTGAAAAACTTCAAAACTGACTTGTTTAGTGCTCTCAACAAAGACGATTCAACAAGCTGCTCCAAACTTCAAATTCTTCTCATTTCATATCTTTATCTTCTTATACTAACCTTGCTTCTTTAAGCAAAATACATTTATGTGTTTAACGTTTATTTTTTACAAATCAAAAATGATGAAATCTCTTATCTATGGGAGATACGTCGATTTCACTTCCTTGAAGAAAAATCAGATGGATATTAAACCAAAAATTGAAGCAGTTGGCTGGAAATTTTTCTTTAATATCCACAAGATGGTATATCTGAATGAAATATATGAGTTCTGGAAGAATGCAAAGGTGGTGGACAAAACCTTGATATCAATGATACATGGGTTGTCGGTAATAGTCACACAAGATTCTATCAAGAAGGCTATTGGATGTCCAAGTATTAGAGCAAAACTGTTTAACAATACAAAATAGATCACTCAAGGTTGTGAAGACAAAGCTAACATCAATTGCCAACTATATGGATCTAGTAATCCAGGAGTTAAGAAGTCTTCAACCCTCATTCCGAAGGCTAGGGTTCTTCATTCAGTTCTTCTTCGTTGTATCCTACCAAGAGTAGGATCAAAGGACATGGTGACAATGAATGATGAACATTGTTTGTTTCATCTACTTACTCACCAACCCATTAATCTTCCATTCTTGATTATAAAAAACATGATAAAGGTTGGGGACAATTATTATAGCTCTTTACCTTACGGTATGCTGTTGACAAGATTCTTTAGAGAATTTAGAATCCTACTTGATAGAGGAAACAGAGTGAAGATGAATGTTAAGAGTGTTATTAATCCCTATACTATTCTCAAAATGGGAATCAAGATTGAAGCTGAAGCAGTTGTAGATTTTACACTGAAAGCAAAGTCTAAGGGGGAGGTTTTAGTAAGACAAAACAAGAATGAACAAGTTCCGTCTAAAATACAAGCAAAACCTTGATCGACAGAAAGAATATTTGTAGAAGAAAAGGTTAAACAATCGCCTGATGTGCCAATACAAGTTAAGAAAGTTCAAAAAAGGGAGGAAAGTAGGGTTCAACAATTAACTCATCAAGTGTCTTTAGAGAGGAAGGCTGAGACGCTCCTATCAGAAAAGCCCAAATAGTTAAAAAAGGTTACCAAGATTATTGACCTTACGACAACAAGAACAGAAGAAGCAAAAAGTTCTGATTCTTGGTGGAGATTCTGAGAAGCAAGAGAAACAACAACAACCTACTGAATTAATTGTCTTTATACTTCAAACTCAATCAGTACAATCATCTAGAGAGACAGAGATAAAAAGGAAGTTAGAATTTAAGAGGAAGAAGCCTTAACAACAACTCTCTTCCAAACTAGCAGAAGAACAACAGAAGATAAAGCTTAGTCAGAAAAAAGGTTTCTTTATCTGATGTTCCACAAAAGGCACAAACAGTTGAACACCAACTAGTACTTTACAACCCTCCTTAACTAATAAAGAAAAAGGATTTGAAAATGAAGGTCATAAAAGAATCAATACCTTATCGAAATAGAAGTTCAATTATTGTCAGAGAACCTTCTAAACAGACAATCAAGGTACAAGTTGAGCCTATACCAGTAAACGATCAAGCGATACATCTTCTAAGTCATGAAGAACGAAGACTATGTGGTATTCTGTGACATGAAAAGTCAGAACCATATGTAATGAAGATTATAAAAGATCATTATACAATCTATCCGATAACAACCAGGACGACAATAAAGATTGTACCAGATGTGCAACCAAGATGTCCGACCCTCGTAATAAACAAAGGAAAAGGGAAGAAGAAGAATTTTCCTAAAGGGCATGAAGATGCTCTTATAGAAGAACAAATTCAAATGGTAGTGAAGAACATAGACGATGCATGTCATGCAGCTCAACCTGTAGGTGTCTATGTATCACATCACATATCAAGGACATCAGGAAGTCAATTTGGAGTTTCTACCGAAGACAAAAGTTTCAAGGTAGTTGGTACAGTTTTAAAAGGAAAGTACATAAGTATCATAGTTGAAGGTATCAATTTTAACTTAGAAAACTTTTTGAATTTGATTATACATTTCAAACCCTTAGGTTTCATACCTTTAGTCAAAAATGTTTTACACCTTCTTGGGCAACCAATTTACAAACTACCCAGACCTGATGATCTTGGTCTCCTTGAAGGAAAACAAACCTTCAGATTATCCTCAATCAAAATCATATAATTAGACAATTAACCTAAAGAACCATTTGTTTTTGAACACTCATCCACTTAGTGAAATATTGCAAGATGCTACTGTTAATTCGGAGTTCTTGAAGCATTTCATCAATTGGATTAAAGCTAGTCACAAACAGACTTAAGATCAGGCAGCCTTAGCTAAAAATATTAAGGAAATTCATACTAACGTTGAAGAATTAGGTGATGCAGTAGGTGATCTTTATTAGAAAATAGCACTTCTACGTGATTCTATTAAAGAAGACCTTAAGACGATCCACACTGATATTCAACATATGTATTCTAAAATTATGAAGTGTCTGCAATGAGCTATCTTTTCGATTAATAAAAAATAGGGGGAGAAAAGTGGAGTACATTAGAAAGCATTCTATATCTTATGCATATCTTATGTATTGCTTTATTTGTTATTCGTCTGAACATTATTTGTTTATTCATCTATCTTCTGAATATTATTTTATCTTCCAATATTATGATTATTTGTTATCATCAAAAAGGGGGAGATTGTCAAGTCAAGAAGAATTCACTTCTTCTACTTTTATTAATTTTGATGAAAATCAAATAATAATAATCATAGAAGTGTGTGAATTGTTTTGATGAGTTTGTTAAGTGTACAGATAAATGCAAGTGACACAAATCATCAACTCAAGACGATACTTAAAACTTAAGATGGTTAACTCGAGACAATACTTAAGTCAACCTAAGATAATATATAGTCAACTCAAGATGGTATATAGTTAACTCAAAACTCTACTTAAGTAAAAGCTGAATACGACAAAGCATCTTAGATAGACTAGATGAAAGTGCATTCTAAGACACCAGATAAAACGCAACACCAGACGAAGTTCAACACCAGACGAAGTGCAATACCAGACGAAGTGTAACACCAGATGAAGCATAACACTATAGAAAGCATAATACCAGATGATGCAATTGAAAAATATTCTAAAACGTCAGTCAGTTAGTTAGTTGGAGTTAGTTGCAGGACTTAACTAATAACGATCTCTAAAAGATTCAAGAAGCAGATTTCTTAAGAAGACAGTTGAATATTTAGGTTATAAATACTAGTTATAGTCGTAAACTAAATACACACAATAACATCGATATAAAGAGAGAAAATCTGATTGTATGAAATTTACTTAGAGAAATTCTATACTCAAGTGCAAAAGAAAGAGAGAAAATACATATGCAATGTGAAGCTTAAACAATATCTTTCCTAGCGAAAGAAAAGCTAGAGCCTAGAGAGGCTAAGGAACCAGATAAAGAATACTTTGTGAGAGAGACCTGAAGAGGCTCTGCAAGTGTAGAAATAATACTTGTAACGTTGAAGAGTATAGTGAAATCTAAGACAAACTCTGAGGATTGGACGTAGCCCAAGGTTAAGGGGGAACTAGTATAAATCGCGGTGTCATATTCTCTGTCCCTTATCTCTTTAATTTTCTTGTTGTTAAAAGAATAGATAATAATTTTTGTAATTGCATTATTCATCAAATTAAGTGAATTGTTTTGTAATAGTTTAAATTACTTAAGAAAATTAAAAAGGTTATAAAGATTAATATCTTAGACAATTTAACACAATTCAACCCCCCTTCTTGTGTATTCTACATATTATATGTGATTTCTATATTAACAAGTGATTTACTTCAATTAGGTTGTATTTAAAGGTTGGAACATACAAAGCTTGAGTTAGAATGAGGTCAGGATGTAATAAGATATCTCCTATATGATGATCTGATTTCAATGAGCCATCTTGGAGATAAATAGGAGTAAATTTATCAACAATAACTGGGTTATTCAACAAACTGTGATCCACACACATATGATTAGTAGCCCCTATGTTTAATATCCAAGACCCTGGTTCCAATGAATCCAGGCAAGTCAAAGCTTTAAATAGGGTCATACTTATAAAGTCATTCAGGTGGGCAAAGTTCACTATGATTGGGTCTGTTGGAGCTTTCCTTTTCATTAGCTTCAGTAGCTCTTGCTTGATTATTTCAACTAGGTAGGGATTCTAGCTATCCTCCTTTGTTTCCCGTTTCATATCAACAGGAATTGTATTAGCAGCAAAGGATTTACCTATGGTTTTCCCCCTTCGTTCCTACAGTTTTTTATACCAGTCAGGAACCCCATGGAATTTAAAATAGGTGTCCTTTTGAAGCCCTTTTTTTTTTTGCAGTAGTTACAAAATAGTTCATTCTTATCTATATTCCCTCCCTTTTGCTTCTATTTTCCTTGACTATTAGTGTATTTAACTTGTTTCCTATTCAGTTGTGTTTTAACCATCATTGCATTAGCTTTTATTGACTCCAAAATTAGATAATTTACTTCCCTTTACTTCTCCTCCTGTAAGACAATGGAGTAGGGCTTATTAATGCTAGGTAAAGGATCCATGTTTAAAATATAGTTTTCGACATTGTCATAGCCCTTATTCAAACCCATCAGGAATTGCATAAGTTGATTAAGCGAGACTATATTAGCTATGATTAAGGGAGACTATATTAGCTAGACCTTTCCCAGTGTCATAAATACATTGTTCTATTGCTTCACATGTACAATATGGGAAAGGCATAAGCCATGCAAGTTCATCCTAGAGTTTTCTTAGCTTAGTGAAATACTTAGCTACGGATAAAGTCCCTTGAGAGATGGAACTTGTTGGACCCCACACCTGAGCTAGCATTGCCCACCCAGCATGTGTTTGCTGGTTATACCGCGGCATCCAACACAAATCAGTATTGTCCTCTTTGGTGGGAATCGAACACCCAACCTCAAGGTTTTGT
>JANZLD010000236.1:25967393-25980033 GCA_026413575.1 Erythroxylum carthagenense
TACATATTAAGAAAACAGCTTATTTTATAACGATTTTAATTTATTCTGAAAACTTCAATTAAATATTAAGCAAGTTATTCATTACATATTCATATTTTAAGCTTTAATATAACTAAAAGTTCTCAAATGAAAATCTTACCTTTACACATATTTAACAATATGTATATAAATATTCATTATAATATAATATGAACAAATATTTTAGCAACTTCGAGGCTAATATTAAGTCTTATTATAAATTCAAATGTGCATACATGCTTGTATCATCTTAAGAGTTGGAGCATAATAAGAATTTAGAATGTTCTAAATTTTCTTTACAGTATTAGAGCATTAATTTCTTAGTTACTCAATTTTGTAATTATAAATTGAACTTTAAAAAGTGATAATTAAATGTTCAAACTTTTAATTTTTTCAATTCTAACCCAACAGTAATATTTACGTTAGCATTATCGATGTGGCTAGCCATATAAGACAAAAGCCCTAAGCCCTTATACACGTCAGACTTAATTAATCTAACTAATTAAGTTCATTAATGAAACTATGTCGTTTAGGTAAACAAAAACCCTAATTAGGTAATTATCCATAGGTGTCCATAATCTACCCGATTAGAGCTAAAAACAGGGTCGTTTCTAACATTTTATAAGCCTTGGATGAAGTAAAAAAAGGCCCAATAAATCAATAATAGACAAACGTGTAAATTTAAAAACATATTTTTATTATTAAATTTAATATCTATATATAAATGACCTAATTTATGAGTCCACACGCTTAACAAAATATTAAGTAATCATAACATCAGCTAATAATATCTCGCAAAATTTCAGTAGCAATAAAATCACTAAAAATAGCAACAGTGATGATAAAATAACAATAGCAGCAATCGAACAGTTATATGAAATAATCGAATTCATTTTGATTGTGTTCCAAACGGTGTAATTGAATTCAATTATAATATTATTGAGTTTGTTCCAAACAGTATAAATTGAATTTAATTCAATCTCATTAATGTAATTGAATTCAATTCGTTAATGAATTCAATTCAAAGGTTTCTAAACAGCCCGTAAGAGAATAATACTAACAAACACACAGATGATCATGATTTATAAAAACCAATTTTTTGTGTATTTCTAGATGCAAAATCATTAATAATATTATCGAAATCAATAACGTCCAACATATCCTTCTCGATAAATAAAATAGCTAAACTATTCAACCTATTACGGTCTTATTTAATTATCAACTAATTTTTATTTAATTATCAAATACATCCAACTATTTACGGTCTTATTTAATTATTAAATAATTTTTATTATTATTTAATTATCATTACATATTTAATAGAATCATACAAATTTTTATAATAAATGAAACCATTTATGCTTTGAATTGAGTAACTTAAATTATTTAACTTATTCATATTATCACTAAACTTATATGAACCTCTATAAGAACACAAATCTAACAATTATTATATTACCTATGGCAAAGTATAATGAAAATTATAATTACAAAAATTAAGTTATTTATTAATGTTTAATTATACTTTTATAAATAATAAGTAATCTAAAAATAAAAAGGAGAAATACAAATAAATAGAGCATCATTTAATATTAATGTTACGATTTAAAATGCTAATATGATGTCCATGTTAATGATAAATTACAAATTAATTATAATATATTCAAATATTTAATAAGCTAAAAATATATTAAAAATAAAAAACTTTACCTTTAAATTATCACTCAGAACTCATAAGACAAAATCGTGAAAATTTTTTACCATCAATTTTTTAGTTAAAGTATCTTAGATTCATATGTTGATGAAAAAAAATTAGAGTATAAGAAATATACTCAAATGCTTCAAAGGTATTTATAAATTTAACAAGTTAATGTTATATAGCTAACAAAGGAAACTATCTAGCTTCCAGGATTAAATAACGTTAACTTTCTCGATAAGTTACTTATTAGTTAATGTTAACTTTCTCTTCTTCTCTGACTAACAACTAAGGATTTACTACCCTTCTAACTGAAAAATGCCAAAAAAATACTAATAAAATGCATTGAAGCTAAGCCCCTAATGAGGATGGACCCTGGGTAGGTGCCCTGCCTGGCCCTGCCTAGGGCCGGCACTGGCTAAAACTTCCTATTATGATATTCTTAGCTATTAGCCTTTCACAGTCAAACATAATGGAGGCACTTGTTATAAGGAAACAATGCATCCAATGGATAATCTACTGAGCAAACCTAGATTTTTTTACAAATGCTCTTTGAAGTCCATAATGCCACCCTCCCACTGGGTATCAATTTGGTTCTCACACACCCAAATCTCTGCAGTAACCAGGTTTATGAGACTAAAATCATGGCTAACAAGAAACCATACTACCATCCTACTCATTCAATCACTACAAGAAAATGTCGTTTAGCGACGGATATTACCGACGAAAAATGTTTAGATTTTGTCGGTAATATAAATTGACAACGAAATCAACTAACGGACCAAGGCGTCACAAAAACGATCGTAGATAAATTTACTGACATCGTCGGTGAATATACCGAAAGTTGGCTGTGATCGTCAGTAAATTTACCTACAACCTATTTCTTTCCATCGGAATATTTGCCGACAGTATTGGTTATTCCATTGGTAACATTACTGATGTTTATGAATGACCGTCGCTGAGTATATTGACGATTCAACAAATCATGATGGTAAAGTTGGCGACGGCTGTCAATATTACTGACAATTACTTTTTGTTCCGTTGGTAAATATCTTATATTTTACCAACAATTTGTAGTGTTCCGTCGGTAAATGTAATAGATTTTATCGACGTACTAGTATTTTCCATCAGTAAATAATTTAAATTTTTTAAAAAAATCCCATCATTATATTTTGTTTCAGATCTTATGATTAATGAATAATTTCAACAGTTATGAATTATCTCTGCATAATATTTTAATTTGTTTATATATTTAATTTATTTACACAGAAAGTTTATTGATGATATAAAGTTAAAATTATCTTAATTGATAATAAAAATAGTAAATTGTACATAATAAGTCTTTGTAATTCAAACTAAATGACTACAACAATCCTATTGTTTCGGTGACCGTGGATGCTCTGAGGTGTTACCCCTTCAATTGTTGAGCTATGTACTATATTAATGTATGCATTGTGGTCCGAAGCTCATTGACTTCATTGGTTGTTGACCGTTTACTACATATTGTTGTACTGGATGTGGAGGATTGTGAATAACATGTGTTTGTAAATGAACCTAACCCGAAAATCCTTCCACGACAGTCCTTACCACCCACTACATCAAGATATGTCTGACTCTCGTCAACAACTTGTTCGTGCTGAGACTATCGCTGAATACTTTCTTGTATTTGGTCCTATTAGGAGGCAATGCTTATATTAGTAAGTGATAATTATTAAGAATTAGTATTAAAGCATAAATTTCACATACATTAAGTTCTCTACATCAGATGTTAATGAATGTCACACCGTCATGCTTCTTAGTGTGAGTATGCAAAAAAAGTTGACGGGGTGTAGGCCTCTTGCCCATAGACTTTTCCTACATAAAAATAAAATGTTATAAGTCAACTAGAATTTATAAAAATTTCGGCAGAATTTCTCTATTTTTATGATATTTACCCCTATTAAACAAAGAAGTTTACTTAACAACATAGCTATATATAGCACCAGACATTTATAACATTATTATTCTCCATAATACACATTTCCATTCCAAATTTCACACATCAATTTAAATTGATATACGACAAAGTTAAAAAATCATAATATAAATGTAAAGTGTAAATACTTACAAGTCTCTTTGCATACTCGTGGTGAGTAATAGATCCTCCTGTATGTACAGGAGGACTCTCTCCCCTGGGTCCTCCACATCTGTTGGTAGATTTATGCTCTGAAATTGACATTACCTCAGGTGATGTCCAATACTGCTGTCAACAACTCCATATTTGCTAAAAAATGTAAGGCAGTCATACACCATCCTTGTGTATTACACTAATAAAGTTATGATAACATGTAAGTGCTCGTCTCTCCCATACTTTATGTATGACCGTGTCAAATTCAGAATTTCAAAAAAATTCTTTCTGAAATAAAAGGAAAAATTCGATAAATACTTATAATATAATAATATGTATCTAAATAATATATACAAATCAATTGAAAAAGTAAATAATTTTTTATTGTACCTCAAACTCTTGAAAGTAAAATGTCTTTGTGGTCTAAGAGATATTCTTCTATACATAACTTTCAAGATCAATCTTCTCCTTAAATTTAGATGTCATGTTTCTATAGCACGGTTCAGACGAAATTAACCTAATATAAAAACAAATAATTTTATACAATTTACAAAAATTTAACCCTATAACTTAATTATAAACATATAGTGTTTCATGTAATTTCATTTACAGATTATTAATAATTGTTAAGTAAGTTCTTCCATCAGGTTCCTCAACTCCAGGCTAGCAACCATCTCCTTCATCCGCTAGATGGGTAGTGGATAATGTAAGAGTGGTGGATGGTGTAGCATCAAGAACATCAGGTGATGCGTCATCTGCAACTGTAGTAGTTAGAGGGGGAGGTGGTGATTCAGTTGCAGCTGCAAAGTGTGATGGTTCACCTTGACAATAAGTACTTCCGAATCGTTTTCTGAACCTAGGTCATATTATATCATATTGTCTCTTTGGTGGCATATTTCAACCTGAAATTCATTTGTTATTGAATTTTCTAGAAATATGAAAAATTGAATTCAATATTTTACACAATATATTGAAAAGGAAATAAGGTGATTTGTTGAAAATAATATTTAAGTACAAACTTTGAATTAGAAGGTTAATAATTCTTATAGTCATAGAATAAGAACATTAACAGTCCACACTCAATAGTACGCAACTTGACTCCTAATTAGTAGAGAGGTTGTTTGACAAATTCTTACAGATACAACAATAAATCAACTTTAAAGCTGGGTCCAGTTTATTGCATTGATAAATGACAATGATATAATTATTTTCTTAGATTTCAAGTGACATGAGAGTCAGTAAAGGTAAATGAGTCCCCAATGTCTGGATTTCTGATAAGTCTCCTTACATGTTCGAAGGCACCAATTGAAATAGTGATAGTTCTTCCCTCAAGTGTAAGATTTTTAACACCTTCTTACAACAGCGTTTCCATTATAACTAAACTTGTAGAGGACATAGTGAATGAGTCGTCATATTTAGTATGGAAGATAAACTCTCCAAATGAACTACCAGTACGAAACGATTTATCTAAAACACAATCAGTATAAAACTTAGATATTGTCAAATTAATGAACCACTAAATGAACCAAATTTAGAGTAACATGCATAAGTGAATGTGCTGACTAAGTCTGTGGAATTGATGAATTTTCCAAAACAACCGATTTCATTAATCCTTTACGGACCGCTGTGACATCGCTTCTGCCTCTATAAGCATACATGTCATCTTTAAGATTCAAGGAAGCTTAAAACAACATGTAGTATATACCATCAAATGTGAATATATATAATAGCTTCATAAAAGGAAATAAGATGTACATAATAAGGGAAGTGACATTGTTCAGATGATACTAAACACCTTAAAACAGAAGATTAGCCATGGAAGGCAAACGATCATGAGTGTATGAAGTGGAGATTTTTCTGCATTATTTATTCTTTCAATAGGGATAATTTTGCCACATTCTTCCTAACGGTATGAATTAGTACCATCCGAAACTAGTCACCATGTCGACATTTCTTGACTAATAATGTTAAGAAGTATATTATGCAAATGTCGATTTAGAATAAAATAATGATATGTTCAACTCTAAGCCCGATAATAAGTGAAAGTAGTCTAATTTAGCACTTATACATCTTCAATGTGCCTAACGATATGAATTAATATATCCACTCTAGACATCATTTAGTAATATTTGATTGAATTTTCTACAAATATAAGAATTTGAATTCAATATTTTACACAATATACTGAAAAGGAAATAATTGATTTGATGAATATAATATTCAATTACAAACACAAATTAATCGCTATTATCACTTAATTGTAAATTACAATCATCTTCTTTTTCTGAAGAATAAGAATCAAACTCAGGCTCCTCTTCAGATCTTTAGCCCTCTTTATCCTCTCTAGATGAAATTTCAACATATTCATTAGATGGATCGTTCAAAGGTTCATTATCGTCATATATGATAGATGCATTTGTTTCATAAACATCTTCTTAAAATGTTTCACTTTCAATTTTTTGTTATCCTTTTCCATGTGATTCAAGAACACCTCTAGGTTAAACTTTGCAAACGGCCAACCATTCTGACTTATCTTATCGTAAGCTGGGAAAAGGGTTATAATACACCTTAATTGCTTGCATTGCCAACACGAAAGGTTCAAATTGTCTCAATCTTCTTCGATTGTTGATTTCAACTAGATTATATCAGCTATACAGTTTTGTGCCAACATTTGGAGTCGGATCAAACTAGTCACACTTAAATATCACACTTCGCTTTATGCTTTGGATTTGTATGCCCTGACACAATCACAGTCAAGAACATAAATGCCTATTTCATACACTTCCGTAGAGGCAAATTATAAGGAGTAATTATGATTGGCCATGATGAATATTGTTGGTGGGATTGACCAAAAGATTGGAATCCATCCATCGACAATCCCAACCTAACATTTCGACTTTCAGCTGCAAACTCAAAATGGGTGTCATTAAAATGTTCCTATGCTAGTGCATCTGATGGATGACTCATTATTCCATCTTCCTATTCGTGTTCATTATGCCATTTTATGTGAGATGCAATAAGAAGCATAAAGTCTTAAAGTTAGCGGGAAATAATAGATCTGCTTCTAGGGTACTAATTTCTGTTTTATATAATGCTTTATAGGCTTGAACCTAAATTGTCCATAAAATTTGTACTCTTATAATTCCATATCATCTCTCCAATATAACATACATCCCAATTTGCAATAATCAATCTTTTTAACAAGCAAACCAATAACCCTAATAAGTTTCTTCATATTGTAAAAACTATTAGCCATTGTATGAACAGGAGATAATGATTCATTATACCGTTCAAGAATTTTATCAAAACTATGATTAGAAATATGCCTTTTAGACTTTATGTTCAAAATTTAAGCAATTAAAGACAATTGAGTCATTGTCTCACAATTTGGACATAATTCTTGGTTACCTGAGTGTAGTAACTCAAAAAATTGTTTTGTATGTATGATTAGTTCTTCTTCAAGATTTTCTATATTTTCCTAAAAGGTATAACCAACTGCATCATAAACCATTTGCATGTAAGGATTTTCATTTACATCTACATTATTTGTTGTAAATCCAATCCCCCTTCATGCTTATTTAAGTTCACAGATGATTGTACTTGATTATCCCTTGAGGTGCTACAAATCAATGGTTTGCCATGTCGTGTCCACTCAAAATAATTTGTGACAAACCCTTTTCTCAACAAATGCCCATTCACTTCATCAATAGGAAGGAAATGAACGTATTTGAACTTTTTACATAGACATCTGATGTTTGGGTCATCCACATGTGCAGGTTGAGAACATGCATAATGAATAAAAGCTTCAATTTCCTTAATAAACTCAGGATTAATGAAACCATCAGGTGTCAATCATCTATACATTCAAGATCTATCAACATTACTCATTTCTACAAAGCTATTAATTTCAAATAGTGATACCATAGTTAGTATACTTAATATTCGACAAAGTTTAAAGAACATCTAAACTTAACATAATATCCCATAAGTATTAACCAATTGAATTAATCACCAAAGTTTACACCTGTGAATCAAGAAAACAAGTTCTCATTGTGACTCTTAGGCTCGTGGTATTTTTCAACGATAAGCCTCACAGAAGTTTTATCTCGAGTTATGGGTTAAAGTTTTTGGCTTGAGATCAAACTTATTTATTAAATAAAGATCTGTTTTTTGTTTGTAATCATATATGTTAGAAGAGAATTAAAAGATGCACTTAAGGACGTGAGAAGAAAAATTCATGGTCAACTTGATTTGGTATGGGAACATAAAACGAATAACTTAATTTTATAAAGTTGGAATATTTAATTAAATTGTTAGATACTGCTATTGAAATTTAAAATTCATTTTTGAAGTTCGATATTTAACCTAAATTAATTATGTACTAGTAACAAATATAATAAGTAAAGATAAAAATATCACTACGTTGATTAATACGTTATCGTAGCATATACAAATTATGTAATATGATTAGAAGTAAATTATTATTATATTAAAAAAGATGCGTGTAAAGATTCGCACATGAAAAGTTAAGAGAATCTAATCGTTTCAAAGAGCATCAATGAAATAACCCATTAACATAATTAAAATATTTGGAACTATAATTCAAACCCATCTTATATTAATTCAATGATAAACCGAAGTTCGTACCACAAAAAAGTTTCGGTTGGTGCAGTTCATTAACATAAAAATGCACGAAGTTCAAATGGGAAGTTTAAACCATAAACAAATACTCAAATTAAACCAAGGACATAAAAACCTAGTAAATAACAAAACTCACTTACCTCAACTGACACGCAGAAGAAGTCACTGAAGCATGTGAAGGAAGGAGATATGACGGAGCTAGAATGAACTAACGGCTGACGAAGATAACCAAAACAAAGCAAAGAAGAAAATGAATAAGATCTTAGCCAGGAATCTTAAGTAATTGAAAGAGATCTTAAATTACTACCATGTTTGACTCAAGATGTATAAGTGAAGCCATATAAAACATACCACATAATATTGCATGCCATTCACATTTACTATCTACCAATAACATTAATTAAGGGTAATTTAACTTTTAACGAAGGTAGTCCAATTTAAATAGTGCTTATATAAAATTTAGGTAGTCAAATTTTCCTTTATGCTATCTTGCTTCCCCTACTCATCCCCTTTAAGGGGTTTGACCATTGTACACTAATCCTTATTTTGATATAAGCTTAAAGCTTAGTTAATATAATTCTTTCAATCTAAAAAACATAAGGCATCTAATCAATATTTAACAATTTAAATATTGAAATTACTTAAAACGTTACTGTATGAAATGGAAAGGAAATGTTAACAAAGATGGGAGAAGCAAAGTTCAAGGAATTGTTACATAAAAAGCTTTACATATGAATAAATAATCAAACAGTTATGACAATGGTTAGTATAACCATTTTACATTATCATTTTTATAGACATCACCACACTTTTTTCTTTGCATGTATACCTAACAACCATATTGAATCATAAAACCAAAACCAAAAAAGTGTGGTCATCAAGCTAAAGGGTTCTTAAACACAAAACCAAAAAAGAAAACTAAAAACACTAAAATAGTCATAACTGAATAAATACTTTGTTTTGAGCCTTGAAGGATCTCTCTATGTTATTGCTTATGGTTTTTTCAATTACCATGTTGTTATTAGATCTCTTACCATATCATTATTCAACTTCCCAGTTTATAAACCTAGTAACATCCTATTTAGAGGAGGTGGTGTTATAGAAGAAGCAACATGACTCATTTTTCTCTTAGCCATCATTTTTAACCGTGGAGCCATACTTCATCACAAAAGAAATTATGTTAATAACTTCACTATAATTCACAATATCCACATCAAAGTTCACTAATGCACTACTTCCATAAGACCTAATTACATTCACAGAACCCACAATACCAATGTTAACACAAATTCTAGAAACTCTAACTCAATTATCCTTAATAGTGTGTAATAGCCATTATCACTACAAGAATCTTAGGCTACATGTCATACATCCATATTAATAAATCACCAACAAACTTGTTAGTCATCCTCCATCAAATCAAATACTCTTCTAACACAAAATCAAGACTAACCAAAGTGATGTTCTCTTCATTCTGCTTGAAAATAGAAATACTAATAACAAATGAGTTCCTACAACCAAGTAATAATCAATAAAATTGTTAGCCAGTAAAATTACAAATCTATCCTATACATAAAGAAATTGAAGAGTGTTATCAAGCAAGCATATGATTAGATCACTTTGATTTTGTTGGTCAAGTGGTATAGGAGCACATGTATTTGTGAGAGTATAATATCTCAAACTCTTGATAAAGGATACATTCATCATAAATACAAAAAAAAAAAACTATGCAAAACTCATCACTACCAAACTCTTGTTAAAGAAACTATGCAAAACTCATATCTACCTTACTTTTTAGTTTTTCAATCCATCCTCTTTTTGCAGTGCAATTGATGAGATTATTTCTAAATTCTTGCTATCAAATTAAAAGCATATTAATTTCTCTTATTAGTTATTTACCAAGAAGTGTTTAGAGTAGGGGTATTAGTGATAACATATTGAGTAATCAAGATTTGTTTAATAATTATTATAACAAGTTGTCTACTAAAAGCTACTCTATTAAGATAATTTGTGACCTAACAAACCAACCTTAAAGGCTTGTGACATTTTTGCATTTTTTCTGAATTTGAAGAATTTTGTGACATCTCTCTTGATTTTTTAAAACTTAATAGATGGAAAAAAATATAAAGGGCAATACAATGGAGAAATTAAGCATCCAAGCTAAAATAATTGGCTTTATCCTTAGTCCTTTTAGCACATAGCTGTATATCTTTCATTAGCACAATGAGGGGTTTATATAGCAAACGAAGTGGTAGTTCAACCTAGTAGGATCAGCCATCCCGAAAGATAAGTTTCCAAACTCTTACTCAACATCTCACATCACCAGGAATGAGAAAGCACTCAGATTTGGTTATATCCCTTTCGACTAGTATAAATGGCTATAAATGACAAACTTTCATTCACCAATCTAGTAGCTCCTAAGATAATGAATTCTGGATGAAATTTTAATACATCTTTTCCTTCAGCTATTAATATCTACAACAAAACTTCATTTACGAATTGAGAAACCACCAAGATAATGAATGTCTGATCAAGGTTTCAAACACATATTCATGACAAACAAACATGCACAAATCTCCACATAGACCCACACATACACAGACAAAAGTCCACTATCCACTTACACATGTGTACAATGGCACATGTTGAAAGTAGAAAATAACATAGAAAAGAAGATAAGTACTGTTAGAACCCAATTACCCAAGTATCTAACTCATATAAATCATATTCTAATTACCATTGTCTACTTCGCAACATAAATCATCTTGACAGTACATCTATGATTTGAGTAAATAGACCCACTTCCATATACAAAATAATGCAACTTTAAGGTCACTGCATCCTAACATTTTAGTCACAAAGGCAATCTTTGTACTAATGCCAAGGCCAGGCTTCATAATTTGAGACTGAAAATTCCATAGTGCAGAAGTTCATTGACTAATGATTTGTTTTAAGATTGACATCTTATGTTTATCTTTGGGTAAAGCTATAAGCTCTTTGATGAAATTAAAAAAAGCTAATAACTTGTTAGTGTTCTAAGTAAATGTACTTAGATAATACTAGTATCCTGAAAATAGATGCTATTATAGGAACAGAGGCCTATGCTATACTGCTTTACTCTCTCCTTCCATTTCTCTTTCTCTTTTTCTATTTGACATTTCAGGAAGTCTACATCTAATCATACCAGAATAAAACATATGAAACATTCAAGTCTCTTAGCACTTTGGTGATAAAAACTATGAGAAGTGGGTTAATATGGAGAGTAGCATGATACCTAACTTGAAACACCGCTACTGAATGTCATTTCTCACTCTTGTCACTCAAAACTAGATTATGATCATTCCTTAACTAAAAGATGAAAATGAAAATGAAAAGAAAAAATGGATTTATGACGACGTACCTCAAGTAGATCCAATGACGGTGGGGAGTTTCAGGTCGATGATGGGGAGGAGGTGCAGTCAGATGACGACGAAGATGATGATGACGTGTAGTGGCACAATGAGGAGGTGTGATCGGAAGATGAGAGGTGCAGTAAGACGGTGATGACAATGACGACAGGAGAGAAACGAGGTTACGGGTGAAATGGAGGAGAGGAAAGGGGGGAAGATGCTACGGGGGATTAAGCTAAACCAAACGACATCATTTTTGTTCGTTTTAAAACGCCGAAATGGAGGAAAATGAAAACGTATAGGACTAAAATTTACTAATAGAATTTACCAACAATAAAGACATCGGTAAAATTTTCCTTTACCGATGGATATTTCTTATCATTGCTATATTCCATCAAAAAATTCATATTTACGGATGGATTGTTATTTCGTTGCAAGTTTAAAATTTTGCTAACAATTTTACCTATAGAACATGATTTTCTGTTGGTAATAACCAACGGTAAAGTTTCCATCGGTAATTGTTCATCGCTAAAAACTAATTTTCTTATAATGAATGCCACTGCTAATTAGTCATTAGTTTCAATAACTAGATGGTTAGTTAACTCATCTAGAAGTAGCATGTGTGGTTGCCTATGTAACATCCCATCACCGATGGGAAGGATAAAATGGTAAATTTGGATCGGATGTGAGTGTGTATTTTTTTCATGCATAAATTGGCCCCTATATGGATACAATTGGTGAATTTGGCAAATGCACATGATCGTGCTTGCACTCGTGACAATTCCCGGC
>JANZLD010000236.1:26069436-26080492 GCA_026413575.1 Erythroxylum carthagenense
GAGGAACCATTCGGTAGAGGAGGCTACTTGGGAGCCACTGGAAGCTATGAAGGAGAAGTATCCGTATCTCTTCGATGATTCAGGTAAATTTCGAGGACAAAATTTCTTTTAAAAGGGGGAGAAATGTTGGACCCCGAAATTTTTTTTATGATGTCATTTTTTTAATTAACCAGCGTGACTGTTGGGGGTCGGTGCCCATTTTATTGCTAATTTGGAATTGAAATACATAGGGGGAGTTGGCCATGCTTCCCCAGAAAAATTAGGCTAAGGTGGCTTACAATAATCTGTTTTAATGTCGACCTTAAGCTTAAAAAAAAACAATTTAAAGGAGAAAGAAAACTAATTAGTTACTATGCGAGGTCTTACACAAACCGAAGGAAAACCAAGCTGATCCAGTCTGATTAATCCTTGAAGCATCCGCGACATTGAAGGATAAGTGAAAGTTGTTGATTGTTGCATAGTGGTTGCATTACGTGCTAGATAATTGGCCACTAAGTTGGCCTCTCTATAGATATGTGAAAAAGAAATTGAAACACTGGGTAACAAAGACTGTATCGTTGATAATATGGCAAATAAAGTCCATGGCCAAGAAGTGCGATTTTTTAGCAATAACAGAAGAGCCTTAGAATCTATTTCAACCACGACATTGCGCAGACCATTTCTGATACACGATCACAAACCATGTAATAAAGCCATTGATTCGGCCTACAAACTAGTGCCTTTGCCGAAAAAAATGGCCTTAGCGAAAAAAATATCACCAAATTCATTTCTGATAACTATCCTACCTCCAATATGTCCTGAGTTATCCAAAGCACTACCATCGACATTTAATTTCCAGCATGCAGGTGGTGGCTTAGTCCAATGAATAGAAAGAAATGTATGAATCCGTCGACGCATAGGCAAGGTTGAGTACACTGAGGTGCAAGCTAAAGCAGTTGAAGAGAGTACCGGGGGATCCAAAGCCATGAAAGATTGTAAGTGAAACAGTGCCATAGACAGCTGTGATCGTGAGCAAGTTGTCTTACCTTCAAAAAGCCAATCATTACGAGTCTTCTAAATAATCCAACAAACCACAGCAGAGATGAATTTTAAAATTGGTTGTAAAGGACCTGAATCTAACCACAACCAGGACAGGAGCTCATGAAAGCTGAACGTATGAATTCTGAAATGGAAAACAGATGCAAAAAACAACCCCAAAGGCCGAGCCATAGTGCATTCAAAAAAGCAGTGGACTGTGGTATCAGAATATGGGCAGAAAGGACATTTGGAGACCATGTTAAAACCCATTCTGACCAGTATCGAATCGAATGGGAGTAAACCATTTAACAATCTCCAAAGGAAGAAGGAGGCCTTTAGGGGAATACCCTTGCTCCAAACCTGCTAGAGAGTTTTGGAATTTGGCGTCACATGTTGTCCGCGCAGAGCACCACAAGCGGAAGAGACAGAAAAAATACCTGAGGTGGTGAGATCCTATATAGCCACATCCGGATCCTCTGAGAAGAGAATAGGCGTCTCAGCAATTTGCTGAACCACCATAGGTGGCAAATTTGAATTGAAAAGGTCTATGTGATAGGTTTGATTATAAAAAACCTGCTTTATAGTGAGAGCAGGGTTGGTAAGATTTGGACTGTGCGTCAGTTACCGCCCAAGACCCGATCAGTTTGAAGACCAGAAGCTACATTCACCAGCCCCCAACCGTATCCGTAGGTGGCTATCAAAAAAATCCTTCATAGTTGCCAATCGAGAACGATAAAAATATTTCTGCCAAGATACACCCTCAATGTAGGAAGACCATATGCCCAAGTGGTTTGTGATTTTCCACCATAATTTACAAGAGAAAGCATCAAGTTGGTCTAATAACTTTCTCACACCAAGGCCATTCTCAGAGATAGGAAAAGTTATTCTATCCCATGCACGCTATACCCGCCTCGGATTGGCCTCTGTGGAACCCCAAAGGAATTTAGTGAAGAGTCATTCTAATTGAGCAAGAACTGATCGAGGAGGACACATTGCTGCCAAAGTATGGATCGGCAAGGCTTGTAACACATGGCGAACTAAAACCAGCCGACCTCCTGAGGATAGTAGTCGTCCCTTCCATCCATTTAATTTTGAATTCACCTTCTCGATCAACGGTTGGAAGTAGACACCTTTCTTGCGACCATGGAAAAGAATACATCCTAGATATTTCAGAGGGAGTTCAGAGCGATTGATTCCTAGTAAGCCCATTAATGCTCGTCCTTGAGAGACAGTGCATCGCTTGGACAGAAAGAGAAAACTTTTATCTCTATTAATCTTTTGGCCTGAGATTTGTTCGAATTGCTCCAGGAAAAGACTTAATGCCTTGATTGTCTTACGTGTCCCTCTGGTAAAAGCCACTAAGTCATCAGCAAAACATAAGTGGGAAATTAAAGGTGCCCCTCTGCCTAAAGAGTAAGGCTCGATACGATTGGATTGAACCAGGTATTTAAGGCTCCTATTGAAAGCCTCGGTAAGAAAAATAAAAAGAATAGGAGATAAGGGGTCACCCTGTTTCAGGCCCCGTGTTGCTTGGAAGAAACCAGCAGAAATACCATTCACCAATATTGAAAAATGACTAGCCCGAAGGTTATTCATAATCAGTTCAACAAATAACCGGTGGAAGCCAAACTGAAGTAGCAAGGATCGGAGGAAGCCCCATGAGACACGATCAAAAGCTTTCATCATGTCTAGCTTCAGGATTAGGTTGTGACCACGTACGCGCTTATGCAAATGTTGGATCATCTCTTGAGCAAGCAAAATATTATCTGTAATGTCACGGCCTTTGAGAAAGGCCGACTGTTCCTCTGAGATCAATAAGGGCAAAAGAGAACTCATTCTGTCACAGATTATTCGTGTGAACACCTTATTCAGGAATGTACATAAACTTATCCGACGGAAATCTGCAAAAGAGTGGGGACTTTATGTCTTTGGCAATAGTATGATCTGAGTGCTACTGATAATACGGGGTAAAGGCACTCCTGCAAAGAATTCTTGCACCGCAAGTAATAAGTCAGGGGCTATAATATCCCAACAGGTTTTATAAAACAGTCCAGGATAACCATCTACCCCAGGTGCACTGTCTGCATCAAGCCCAAAAACAGCTAAGCGGACATCCTCTATAGTTATTGGCGCCATCAATCGAGCGTTGTCCTCAGTAGAAACTAGAGTAGGAATCTGCTGTAAAAAGAAATCAACAACTTCTCTCCTAGGCTGTATCCCCTCGTCAGACAATAAAGTTTGAAAAAAATCCACTGCATGTTCTCGAATAGCAGTTTGGTCCTCAAGCCATAAACCTGCACCATTCTTAATACATGATATATGCAGTCTCGTTCGTTTTTCCAAGGTAGTTGCATGAAAAAATTTGGAATTCTTGTCCCCATCAGTTAACCACTTTACCCTAGCCCGTTGCTTCCAGAAAGATTCCTCGTCCACTAGAGCTCGTAAATAATGAGCTTGGCCCTCATTAAGAGATACCAAGTCTGATGCTACCCCTGTTTGGTCAAATTGTGCCTCAAGGATTTTAAGTTTGTGTTCGGCCTGCTGAAGATTAACGAAGATATTTCCCACAGTTGTCTTATTCCATTCCTTGAGAGCCCCTTTAAGACGCTTGAGTTTCCATGCAAAAGGATATGGGCCATGAAAATCAACTGGAAGGTCCCAATTCGATTTTACCAGTGCTATGAAATCAGGTTTGCCAATCCAAAAAGTCTGAAATTTAAAAGGTCGTGGAACAGTGGAGGATGACCATTCCACTTTTAACAGCAAAGGATTGTGATCCGATGTAGTGCGTGGGAGAATATCGACAGATGTCTGCCAAGGACAAGAAAGCCATGCCTGATTGACTAGAAGACGATCCAATCTCTTCCATACTCGACCTTGTCGCCTCATTCTAGTCCAAGTGAAAGGTCCCCCCGTTGTGGGCAAATCAACTAAAGCCGAATCATTGATAAATGAACTAAAATCGTGTATGGATCCTAGGTGAGGAGTGGCCCGACCAGAATACTCTTCAAGAGAAGAGATGACATTGTAATCACCCCCAAGGACCCATGGTTTGTTCTCTTGAGCAATTACTTCTGCTTTGTCATGCAAGGTATTCCAAAGATTCCTACGGCCCTGTCTAGAGCACTGTGCATAAATGGCAGTGAGATAGCTTAGAAAAACCCTAGCAGAATCGTGGATAGCAAAATGAATAAACTGATCAAAGAGCTCTATACAGTGTAATTGTAGGTGGCCACGCCAGAGAACCCACATTTTATTAAATGACATAGAATGTTCAAAGTGCAGGGCTTGCTGAGTATTCATGATTCGATCGTTAGAAATTAAAGGCTCGAATAGAGCAATGACGGAGATGTTGTATAAATGAGATAAGCATCGTAAACGGCGCAGAGAAACGGTATTACCAATTCCACGTATATTCCAGAAAAGGCCGCTGATAATTTAAAACTTGGATGGGGAGCTTGTGATCTGGTCACCATATTCGACTGGCCAAAAGAACGTTTCTGAGATGATTTCCGAGTCTTTTTCACCGTCCAAGTGCCATCACCATCCTGCACCAGTTCCAGGTCGGGCTGTGAAAAACTGCTTTGCTGAGAAAAACTGTATTCCTGAGAAGGGTGTTGTTGTGAATCATGGGGCAGAAAACTAGAGAAAGAGGCGGATTTTGATAAGGCTGTATAAACGGGTGGGTCAGGGCCAGTGATGAAACCTTCATCTTCATCGGATGAGAGATCTTCATTGTTGACAATGGCTGTAGTACCCTGTAAGGCATTTGTTGTAGGGGAACTGGTCAGCTGAGTAGGACGTTGTGCAGCAGAATCCGTAGGTATTGCAATCATAGGGTTTGTAGTCTCAGTTTGTCCAAGAGGTCGAACTACTGGTTCGACTGGCTTTGGTGGATCAACAACCGGAGGTGGATTAATTATTGGAGGCATGTGAGCAGAAACATCTGGGATAGCATCTTGGGTAACATCTATAAGAGGTTTGTCTTGTTTGGGCACTGGATCCAGAGTTGTATCCGGGGACACATCCGGTGGGATAATGGTGTTGTTAACAAGGGATAGTCCAGATCCTGATGGTTGAGCAGATTGAATATCTTTTGGCCTCCATATCTTTTCAAGCTGAGTATTCTTGGGTAAGCGAGCAGGATGTTCTGAAGACGAGCACTTTCCCGTGGCATGACCAAGACGTGAACAATCAGTACAATACAAGGGCAATTCATCATAGGTTACCAATTGCCAAAAACCTGAATCGCCATTACCAATCCAGATACGTTTAGGTAGATTCCGTAAGAGGTTAATTTCGATACAAACCCGCGCCATAGATGGGCATGAAAGATTGCAAGTCGCTGCATCAATACGAAGTGGGCAACCAATTAAAGAAGCGAGGGACATCAAGGGACCCTTCTGAAAGAGATGAATGGAGAGATGATGAAAAGAAACCCAAATTGGGGCAACTGGTGGTTCGTGGTCTGCCGTGAAATCTGGCATCCACTTGATTACTTTCATCACATGTTTTTTGAAATTCCATGAACCCCGCATCCAACAGCGATAATAATCCTCTTGTAATGAAAAACGGATGAGAACATGGTAGGAGTCGAGTAAGCCCAGGGAAACATGACCTTTGAAGCCAATCATTTGAAACCCTTTTCTCAAGAAGTTCATATTAGGGCGGATATCAACAAATTGACCCACCAGAGCCATATCGAACGGAGCGGCAAGCTTGGTAAATTCCTCTGGAGAATATAGCAGGGCAGGTTCCCCTTTGTAAGAGCCGCCCTGTTTCAATTCAGTATTCTCAACGATGGGAACAGATGGACAAGAAATCACATCCTTAAATGATGGAGGGGGTTGTCCATTAGGCAGAGACCGTGGATCGGCCATTGACCGGCAAAGATTCCAGTGTGCTCTCGGCGGCAGAATGCAAGGCAACCCTAGGCGGCAGATCGGCGGCAGAGTCTTTAACCTTAGAGAATAGCAGATTCAATTAAGATGATATTTTGGGGTTACTCAATATATCCATTCTCATTCTCATTCTCATTCTTATTGCCCTCTGTGAACCAAGCGCCCCCTTAAACAAATGGATAAAAATATACTTACAAAAGATTACATCCATAATGTATTCTCTCCCTTCCTTTCTCACCTAACAGAACACAGTATCTACACACACACACACACACACACACACATGCACACACGCACACGCACACATATATAAGCATCTTTATCTATAAACAATAATATAACAGACAATATCAAGATTAGACTCATAAAGGAAATGTCACCTGAAACTGCAATAAGTATATGAAAATGAATATAGGTTGATAATAAGAATTATGTCAAAGATAAAAAGAAGTTATTTGATAAGAAGAAGAGAATTTGCCTAAAGCAAGGATTAGGGATGAAGGAGATGATGAATAAATGAGGTCACACGATTAGGGCTCAGACGAATATAGTGGGGATACCCAAATTAGGCATATCGACATTTAAGAGATAAAAGAAATTAAGGTTTTTTTGGCTTTTAGATCATGTGGAACAAGGTTAACCATTTTGGAAACTTATTGTAATTATGGTTTGTTATTGAAAATTAGGTTAATTATGGTTAAGTTACATTATTTTGGATAAATTAGGTTTATTAGTTTTAATGTTTTCCTAAGTTTAATTAACATGTGTGGATCTCACTATGAAATATAGAATATACGTGGCACATCAAGACCCATATATCTAATAAAAAAATAATTTTATACTGCATTATTGCTAACAAAGCATAAATTAGATGGAGACATAACTTTATCAAAATTTTTGTCAATTTAAGGTTTAAATTGAATAATAATGTTAACAGTTCATTCTTAATTCCTTGAAACATTAGGGTCTATATGTATTTTAATGAAAAAGTTAGGGTTCAAAAGGCACTTTTTGCCCTAACTTCTTTTGTAATAACTCACTTGAAAAGTTAAAAGAAAATAAATAAAGATCAATTAATTTTTTGATAGGATATAATAAGTAAAAATATAAAACTATGAAACTTTCTCTTAATAATAAGTATGATATAAAGAAAAATATTTATTATGAAACCATACTTTCCACACTTTCTTCAATTGTAGATATGCAATAGTATTTATAGATGTAAGGAAAGAAATATAAGAATCACTAAAAATAAGGGCCTTCTTTAATTACCTTTTGAGCTTCCGATTTTGAAGAAAAGGTAAAGATTAAGTTATCCTCCTCTGTTAGCATTACCTCCATTAGACCTCTCCCTTTCCAGTTTCACTGAGTCCATACTTGTATCATTGGAAAAGCAGGCCTTTCGTTTGCCCATTAAAAAATCAATAAGAGTAGCTTCCCATATCCTAGCACCTTCCTATAGAATGTCTAGACTAGGAGCCACCATTAGCAGAATGTCTAGACTAGGAAATCTGACAAATTCTCTTACATCTATCTTTTTTTTGTCCCTAGGAGAAACTAAACATCAAGAGCAAAACACTTCCTCTTTAGCATATTTCCTAAAAATGGATATTAAAAAGAAAAGAGGAATAACTTTTGAAACCCACGCTAATAATTGAACATTCAATTTTTTACTCATGATTAATCAATAACCATTCCCTTAAAAAGTTGAGCAATTTAGGGGTAGACATTCATAATTTGTGTTTAAAGAGAAAACAATCTATATGTACACTTAAACATCTTTCATGATTAAAAAATTTCATAACTTGACATATGTTTTCTGTTGAACCCCGTTTTCGGAGCTCAACAATCCGGAGACAAAACAAAGCCAACAATGCTGGACCCCATTCCTGGAGCCCAACATTCAAAGCTAATACACGGTCTGTCATCCCATAAGGGTGGTGTGCCCACAATTGCCAAACATCAACATCATAATGTTGAGAAATCACAAGCAAAAACTCAATCATATTTCATTAATAAATCCAAACAGAGTTTATACAAGCTTTTTACAAATTACAAAATACAAAATACACCTTATACAATTGAATGCTTATGCTTAATATGATTCTAAATACCAAAAATTCTAAACTAACTTAATTACAAAAGTTTCTATCTATCTTGGAGTCCCGATGTCTTGCAAGGATTGCTATTTGTCTCTTTCTGCACCTGAGGAGGAAATTGTGGGGTGAGCTACACAACTCAGTGGCTAATATATTTATAGCCATTGGCAATTGACCAAAGTCAAGCATATGTACACGTAGATATATATATAGATATATATCCATCAATTTAAACATTCATCAAATTTAGCTCAAAACTCATCACACATAACAATCAAAATGCTTCATACTTGACAATTTAAAATGCAATGCACAAATCAATGGCTCGAGGGTTCCGTGCAACAAAATAGAGAAACTGAAGTTTACTCCGTGAACAAAACGAATCCACTTTTCAGATCTCGTGTGCCACAAGCGGGCAGCCGGGAGAAGACTTTATGTCGACGTGCACATGATTACGAAACGATTCCTCTCTTGCCCAAACAGAAGCACATAATCATGCTCAAAATCATTTTATCAAATGCTCATACTTTCATGTTTTTTCTTCTTTTCTTTTATACAAAATATTATATCCGTTTTCATGGTATAACATAATCAAAATCATTATGCATTATCAAATCCCCACAACATCAATTAAAAATTTATGCATTCAATAGGTACACATACACATAGGCAAGAATTTGCCCAATCACACAAAACTATAAATACATTACCCACCGAATTTGCTTGCAAAAATTCAAGTCAAGGTTGTCTTTCCCCTTGCTCTTAAGTAGGATTCTCTTGGTTCCTTAATACAAACCAAGTCTCATTTAATAGGAATCAAATTGAAAATACCACAATGCAAATTCACTAAAATTGATTCTAGAATCCTTAAACCCAAGCATTTTCTAAACTCTATGAACTAAAATCCTTTTAAAAATCCAAAAGTTTCAAAATGATCTTACCTTCATTCTTCACCAAATGAAGGGATTTTTAGCTTAAAGGGGAGCTCTTCTCTTCCTCTTCCTTTTTCGCTTCTTGAATAGCTCCAAAATCTCTCTTAAAGACCAAGAAAAATTAAACCCTAGCTTGTTTCTCTCCTTTCTCTCCTTCTCTTCTTCTCTTCATATTTATCTCTCTTCTTCATGACACTCTCTCTTTTTCTCTTCAATTTTTGTTCTCCTCTCTTCTTAAAAAGGAAGACAACACTTGTTCTTCTAATTATAACCTTAATGAGTGAGAAATATCCCATTTGCCCTTCCATTTATGCCTTATATCTTTTATGCTTAAGTGTCTTACCAAAAGTACCCTTGAACATTCTGACATAACACTTTCTTCTAGAAAAATGTTCCCCACTGTCTTAAGTTTTTAATGACACCAAAATCAATCCATTTGGTTCAGAAATATGAAAGTATTACCATAAACACTTTCAGACTGTTCTTATATTGAAACAATACAGTATACTTAAATTCCATCCAGAATTTGAAAGTCTTAGAGACTGAATTAGATTTCGATTTCTTCATATGATTTGTAGCTCCATGTCTCTAGTTTATCTTGAAATAAGAACCATCTCATTTAGAATCCTATAGATCTAGATATATTTTAAATACCGAAGTATGTCCAATAAACATCCAATTCATACTCTTTCAACCGATACCCTTAACTTGATTCAATCCATTTTTTTCAAATCAATACTAAATGATATAAAATTTCATGGAGGGATATAAAAATGTGTTAAGAAACTATTGGTTCAAGAATCACTTCATTTAGAGGTCGGATAATAAAGTTATGGCCGAAGGAATTAAACAAAGTTTTGTCCTCAATCATATTAAACCTATCTCGGGACAATTTGCATAACTTTCACTAGAGATGTTAGATTAAGATCATCATAAGAAGATTTCAAAGAGGACTCTGAGATCTACAATGTTTATGAAGGGTCTGAAACAAATTCTATCATCTGACTAGACAAAAGTGGAGCAGCTGATAGGATCAAACGAAACCAAACGAAAAAGCAGAAGGATTGAAAAAGCAGATGAATTGGAAAAATTGTCATAACTTTCCATACAGATATCAGACTAGGGTGTTTTTTTAATGATTCGAAAGAGAAATTCAAGATCTACAACTTTCATGAAGACTTGAAGACAGATTCTATCATTTGAAGGGTCACAAATGGAGTAGATGATATGATCAGACGAAACCAAAGGAAAAAGCAGACGAATGGGAAAAATTGCCATAACTTTTCCTACAGATACCGGATTAGGGTTTTCTTTAGATTATTAGGAAGAGGACTTCAAGTTATACAACTTTCATGGGACATTGAAGACAGATTCTATCATTTGAAGGGTCAAAAATGGAGCAGACAATAGGATCAAATGAAACCAAAGGAAAAAAGCAGACGAATTGGAAAAAGCAGACGAATGGGAAAAATTGCCATAACTTTTCCTACAGATATCAGATTAGGGTGTTCTTTAGATGTTTGAAAGAGTAATTCAAGATCTATAACTTTAATATAGATCTTGAAGACAAATTATATCGTATTAAGGGTCAAAATTGGAGCAGACAATAGTACACAAAAGGAGAAGTTTCGGTCAACAACAGAAGAAGCAGAAAGTCAACTATAGACGATATGATGTCATCACAGTCGATACATTTTTACAAACGATATGACATTATCATAGATGATATGAAGTCATCACATACGATATATTTTTACAGACGATATGACGTTATCATAGATGATATGATGTCATCACAGACGATACATGCTATACTCCTGAGCATCTCCCCTTATAAGGACTATAACTTTCAACTCAGAAGTCAAAAAATTACATACTATATACCATTGGAAAGCTAAAAGAATTATCTACAACTTTTTAGAAGACACTATTCTCTAAATCTGTAACACCCCACTTCCGAGTGACCCGAACTCGATATCGTTGGTGATATCTGAGTCCGTACCCCGCGAGAGTGGCGTACTACATTAGTTGGTTAAAACTCAGTATAACATTTTTCTTTTGGAAACATTCTTTAGCGCGGCATAAACAGTAAGTAACTTGAGCCCAT
>JANZLD010000236.1:26088023-26101779 GCA_026413575.1 Erythroxylum carthagenense
AATGTGGAATTCTGTAGATGTGTGTGTGAATGTGCATTATGAAATAAAGTTCGACATATGGTAATTGTGTGATGTGATTGGGTGAACCATCAATGATGGTCACTCACTGAGTTCGCAAAACTCACCCAAAATTTGCAATTATTTTTCATGACCCAGAAGAATACCCCGTTAGGCAACGGGCATATAGCATCTGCTTGTGAGTGAGAGAAGTGGTCGGGATCAGTTCGCGTCTGCATTAGTGTCTGATAGAATCTTTTTTTTTTGAATTTTTGTATTAATGATTAGATCAATTTGTAAAGTCAATAGACTGAAATAAAATGTATTTATGAAAAGGGCTCTCGTGGTCACTGTATTTACTGGTGATTATGTATGATAATGATTTTCCGCTAGTGTATGCTTATGTTTTCAAAAAAAATTATACTGAGTTTTGACTGAGTGATGTAGCACGCCACCCTCACAGGACACAGACTCGGATATCACCATCGATGTCGGTTTCGGGTCATGCGGGAGTGGGGTGTTACACTTGACTTCCCAAATGAACTCGGCATCGAGCAATTTTCCTATCTCTTTCTCGATCACCCCCTGCCTTTCTTTGCTCTGCCACTGCTTCTTCTGTCTGATTGGTTTGCAGTCTTTCCGAATACCGAGAGAATGGGATGCTATTACTCAAGAAATTCCTGGCATATCACTCGGTATCTAGGCAAAGACCGATCTGTTCTCTATCAAGCAATCTGTGATTTCTTTGGCTAGCCCTTTTTCAAGTTCAGTGCCTAGATTTGTGAATTTGGATCAATCTTCTTCATTAAATATAACCTGTTGTGTTTCTTCAGTAGGGTTCATCCTTTCAGTTTCTTCATCGGCTCTCACATCAAGAGAACTTGTCAAAACTACCGCCCCATCAAGGGTCCTCATTTCTGCCATGTAGCATTCCCTAGCAATTCTTTGCTGACCCCTGACAAGACCGATTCCATGAGGTGATGGGAATTTCATTGCTTGATAGTAGGTCAAAATAATTGCTCTGAGGGCGTTTTGAGTGGCTCTTCCAATTATTGCGTTATATGCTTCGACAAACTTTACCACCAAGAATTCAACATTCCTTTATATTTGACGTGGCTTTTGGCCGAATTTTACTTTCAAGAAAACCCGAGCGAATGGGTAGGCTGATGCTCCTGTTACCCCTTTGATGGATCCCTCTATTGGCAATAGTCGTTCCTCCTGTATCTCCATCTGCTTAAATGCATCATAATACAGCAAGTCGACCAAGCTACCTGTTTCAATCATGACCCGTTTTACCTCGCTACCATCCATATTCAAGGTGACTACTAATGCATCATCATGAGGACAGCTAACACCCTCCAAATCAGATTCGTCAAACGAGATCACCCCATCGTTTTGCCTCTTTTTCTTTGCTGACAAGTCTTCAGCGACCTACCTGGCATACCTCTTTCTTCCTCTGACAGTGGACCCTCCTACTGCACTGCCACTAGAAATCATGTTTATGACCCTGACCGGTCGGTCATCTTGCTGACCGGCATTTCTGTCACCTCTTACCCTAAACTGTCTTCTAGTGTCACGTCGGTCGTCTGAATTCCTGTTTTGCCTCGCTCCATCGTTCGTATCATTTTGCTTCCAAGGCTTTCGCCAGTTATCAGATCGACCGCTCCTACCCTTATTATCCCGTTCGGCATTTGTACCGTGCTTCAAAAATCTACCCAGCTTTCCCCTTTGAATAAGAGATTCGATTTCTAGCTTTAAGTCCCAACAGTCCTCCATGTCATGACCTACGTCTCTATGGAAACGACAATATAAATTAGGATCCCTTTTTTTTAGAGGAGTTTTCAACTTATTAGGTTCTCGAAGGGATTCCCCTTCTGCTCTCATGGCTGCCAGTACTTCCGCATACTGCCTGTTGAGCGGGGTGAAGGATTCTCGTCGTTGGTCCTTTCGGTCAGTCGGCTTCCTCCAGCTAGACTGATCCTTCTGTCGTTTTTGTGAATCATTTGTTTTGCCACTTGACCAGCGGCCATCTGCCCTACGTTTTGTATTTTTAAATACTTCCTCGAGCTGGATATACTTATCCGCCCGATTTCTTATCTCTTGAATAGATTTGGCCTGATCAAGGGCCAATGACTTCTTGAACTTTTCATCCCTCGTGTTGCTCATAAGGGCAGCCAACATGGACGAGCAGGTGAAGTCAGGGACTTCAACAGCTTCATTGTTAAACCGAGTGATAAAATCCCGTAAACTTTCATTTCTTCCTTAGGTCAACCGCATCACTCCCAAGGCGGTCTTCTGCGGCCGTTTACTCGTGGCAAATTGGTTGAGGAATAGCGACTTAAAATCCTCAAAACAAGTGATGCAACGTGGAGGTAAACTGTTGAGCCATCGTCGGGCTCCTTCTTGAAAGGCTGTGCAGAAAGCCTTACATTGAATGGCATCGGGGATACAATGCAAGTTCATCATCGACTGAAAATACTGAAGATAGTTGAGGGGATCGGTCTTTTCGGTATATTTTTCAGGCGTTGGTATCTTAGTACCGACCGCTGGAAGGCTATCCAAGATCTCCTGAATGAAAGGAGAGTTGTATTGTGTTGATGGCTGACCCGGACGAGAATTCATGGCCATATTGATTCGATCGTCCATGATTTTTTCGAGAGTTTCAGCAAAATGGCGATCGGCTATCATACCTATCTGTTAAGCGGGGGTTCGCTGCTGATCTGTCTGAGATTGTAAGATTTGTCGAATCAATAGATCGGTCGCTTCCTATATTTGTCTTTGGGTAAGAGAGATTTGTTGTGGAGGAGAGTTTGTATTTATGGGGTGTTAGATATGAGGGTGTGAATTGTTTCCGGTGTTATCCTCCAGAGCTATGCTTTGTTCTTCTTGATCTCGGTTTTGGGGTGGTGGTTGGTCATTCGGATGTGAGGATTGTGTTTGGTTATTCGGGTTTAATGGGGGTAGTTCGTCTATGCTAGGGTTTTGGGTGATAGGTGGGGGATGGATCTGGAGATCATAATGCATCGGTGGAAGGGCGACGGCAGGTAATTACAAACCCATTTGTTGCAGTGCAAGCGCCGCTACGGCGGCTACGTCTGGATTTGTTGCTACATCCTGACTTATCTGTGTGCTTCTGGAAGTGGTGCCCTAATGCCCAGCCCCACTGTGGGCGCCAACTGGTTCAGTCTGATTCTGTTGGGACTGGACGTCGTTGCTTGGATCTATGATCTCGATGAACTTCAAGTAGGAGAAACCTGCAAAAACAATAAAGGCACACCGGGGGTTGATCACTGGCTTGCCCCTCTGATGCCTAAGTTAGCTCTTTGCCGTAGGTTTTTGTGTTTATGAACAAAGAGAATCAGGGTTATTAAAGTCGTACCTGCATCATGAGGAGATAAAGATCTTATATAGTAAATACCTGTCGTGTTTAACTCAACATCTTGGGGATGGGCCGATCGGCCCACACGACATCCTAGGGTTGGACCTGGGCCTAGCACGACCGACCCGACCAGTTTTAATAAAATTCGAAGGTCAAATTTTGCATTCAAACTAGATAAGACATCTCCTTCTTTTTCAAGCTTCTTTTTATCCTCTTCACTAGTGATCACATGTGTTGTTATCTTAGGATCCTTAAGCTTCTTATCACTCCTTAAGATCAGTGCACTAACATTCTTTAGATTTATCTTAAGTTGAGATGGTAATTTTCCTCTACCTTGGGCTTCTAAATGGTCATATTCATTTAACTCATATAGTTCTTCAACTTTGGAATGTTAGGCCTTGTCTCTAGAATTTATGACCTTGTCTCCTATTGAAAGTGTTTCTTGTTGGAATTGCAAGGTGTTACTAACAAGAGACTTAACCATATCTTCCAATGACTTACCTAATATAAAAGAAACTTGTGGTTTATGCTAAAAATGTTGTATACCCTATGATCTATTTGGGACATAATTTTGTTGCCTATTCCATCCATAGCGTAGGTTAGGGTGATCTATCCAAGCTTGTTGTTTTGTTCCGAAGCTAGCGCTCCAGGCCTATTGTTTGTACTCCCTAAAGATCTTCCTACTACTACATCTTTACTTCCTCTTGGGTATTTTCTTAAAATGGGAAAGCTATAAATGTGAAAAGAGGAATGGGATCCACGATTTAAGGGTATAGAGAAACATAATAAAGAAATAAAGATGGGTCTAAAAAGATATGGGAAATGTCAGTGGCTTAGTAAACATGACCAACTACTACTGAATAAATTTTAGCAGATGATATGGAGGTAGTTATTCTATTTCTTATTTTCTACATAATGTTATCATTTAAGAGGAGTTGAAATACAGAAGGGAATTAGAAAATGTTGAGATTTTCCTAATTAGCATCCCCATATGAAATATTCATTTGCTTGGAAACAAAACATTCTCTTCTCATATCTTCGTATATGAAAAGGATAGTGCAAAATATATTCTTCCCTAAAAAATGAAACATCTTAAATTCACCAAAACGTACACAAACTTCTCATTCTACAAGATATTCATACAGTCCCACTTCGTTTCTCTTCTCATACACTAGTATTTGCCTTATTTCTGATCTCAAAAAGAAAGTAAAATTAAATAAATAAGTTGCACATGTTTAAGACATTGAAGAAACTAAAAGACAAATGATTTGAAATAATTATTTCAAAATCACATTGTTCGTTTACTTGGAAACATTGAAGAGAAGCTTGGAAAATAAGAAAAAGAAAAGGCTTCAAGTCATTCATGCTAATTGCATACATATAGTCTTTAATCATCAAAAATATGAATGTTTGACTTCTTAAACATCTCATCAGAATAGATAGACATTACTATAAGAAAGTTATTACTCGATAGAACTTCACAATCTGCACTTTCCTTTACTTCAGCAGCAAAATGGATGCTCTCATAGTAGTGACTGCGGCTTTAGTGATTACTTTCTAAGCTAAGCTAATAGTGAGCAAAACACACCAATTCTGCATTATAATTTTACATCCAATTTTGAAAAGATGCAGCAAAGGCCCATATCCCTATTCTACAACTTCATATCATAAAGTACTGTAATAATTTATTTAAAAAAGTTCTTAACAAAAATGAGTGAAACCAATGAAGAACCAGGAGAACAGCTGAGAAGGAGAGCACAAAACATCTCAGAGAAAAACATGATAGATAGGGAGTCTTTGTGTGAGACAAACTATATAGCAAGCACCATGAAAGAGCTGCCCACAACAGTAAAACAGAGCAGCTGGGACGACAAATCGAGAAGAAAAAGAAAGAAGAAATGACTGAGAGAGCATGAGAGAAAGGAACGAAATAAGTTGGGGAAAAGGACAAAAAAAAAGCAGAATGGCAACAAAATAGAGGGACAATCAAGAAAAAAAGGACAAAGACAATACCTTAAACAAACCCACCTATAGTAAATAAAGTAAAATTAGCTTATTGTCAATTAAAATATAAGATAAGGTCCATTTAATGAAAATATCTTATAGATAATACTAGTTTCTGTTCAACGAATTGAGCACAGCTACTTTTTCTGCATCCTCTTTTTTATATTCCCGACATCATGAACTCTGCTATTTATCCCTATCCATTTCTGTGATTGTTGGGAGAGTTTAATATGTTCTCATAAAGAGCAGAATCTGAATAAGCGACCAATGGCCTAGGTAGCTTGATTCGGTGTCTCCAACCATGAAGTCTGTGCCTGTATTTACGACTCCTATTTTCTTCATGGCATTCACTTTTCACTTCTTTTCTTCCAAAGCTTTCCTCGCTGCCACTATCATCTGCTGTGTATACAAATGGTCCAGAGTAGTCATCAAGGTTAGGAAGTGCCTCCAAGATCCTGACTACATCACTCATCGTAGGCCTAGGCTTAGGATGATGACTTAGGCATTTGTATGCTAAAGCAGCTGCTTTTTGAGCCCCTTTGATGGAAAATTGACCTCCAAGTCTAGGATCCATAAACCTTTCGATCTTGTTTTGGTCCACTAACATAGGTCTCGCCCATTCCACAAGACTCTGTGCTCGACCTGGGCGGGTTTCATCTATCGAACGTTTACCAGTCAACAGCTCAAGCAGAACTACCCCAAAGCTGTACACATCACTCATTGTTGTCAAGTGACCTGAAATCATTATATTGTTTTACGTTAGATTCTTGCATCATAGGATATATCACTTGCTGGTAATACAAAAGTTGCTTACTAGATAAGGTATCAGATTTAGTACCAGTCATGACATATTCAGGGGCAGCATAACCTTGGGTGCCCATTACACGAGTTGTTACATGTGTTTCTTCTCCTTCAGGACCATCCTTTGCAAGCCCAAAGTCTGAGAGTTTAGCTGTGTAATCCTACAAGGAGAGAAAGAAGAACCAACTAACCAATGTGGCTACATGCCATATACCCGCTCGTATCATATGTTAAACATTCTGAGTAGAATCATAGCTCAAAATAAAGGGCTTACAGAGTCCAGTAAGATGTTTGAAGATTTAAAATCCCGGTATATAACTGGTTTGTCGGATTCGTGGAGGAAGGCCAGGCCCTTGGCTGCTTCTAGTGCAACTTTCATCCTAGTTTGCCATGGCAATGCGGCAGAGTATCCTGCAGAATATAGACAAATGGCTTAACAGCCTCAATTTGTAGTGCCAAAATGGATTGATATGATTTTGGTCCACAGGTAATTGTTAGAACTATATAAATGTTCCTATTACATTGGTTAAAGAAGTGAACATGCAGAATTGGTCCGAGTGATTTAATACATAATTGATGTTGTATGTTCTTTGATCAAAGTCTTGAATTATGCCGCTAGGAGATGAATTGAATTTAATCAACTATTGCCACACTCTAGACGCTAGATTAAATTTTCAAAAAATTTGGACAAGCTAACAAGCAACATACTTCTGAATAGCTGATTCTCCAAGCTGCCTCTTGGCAAGTACTCGTATACCAGGAGTCTCTGTTCCTCCTCCCAGCAATAACCAATCAGCTTAACAAGATGGGGATGCCTCAATTGTCCGAGAAAGATAATTTCTGCCTGCAGGGAAAACATCAGAGGTGCTTGAAGGTCACCTTTGATTACCCTTTTGCATTAAGATTCTCCGCAGCAATTTCATAAGATCAAATCACAGTACTAATTTAACAATCTAAAATATGTCCTACATCCAGAATGACTCCGAAATATAGCTGCAAATGTTGTTTGGACAGGAAAAATCAAGAACATGAAACTCACCATCCATTCCTTGTGACCTTGCATGCCATCTAAATCCAGTATCTTCACAGCTACAGGCTGCGCTTCCAATCCAGGCCTAAGCTTGTCATCTACAAACCCCTTATATACCGGTCCGAACCCACCTTCACCAAGCAGATTACTCCTTGAGAAATTCTGTGTTACGATTCTTAGCTCTGCAACGCTGAGAACATGTAGTTTGGAGCCAGCGAAAGAATTTGATATATCTTCAACGCGGAGTGGTGTCCCGGGATTGCTGAGGTCTGAAAGCGATAGCCTTCTTAAAGAGTTTTGCTTTAGAACCTGTTCTTCACATTCCTGTAATGGGCTACTCTTGTAACAACTTGAGATGATACATTTCCATGTAGCCTTTTTCATGGTCATCTTCACTGACCCCCAGCAACTTCAAGCCTAACCTTTACGGGTCTGATACTAACATGTAAAAACTAGCGGTTATTAAAATGTATCGTCTGCCCTTCAGTGAGAAAAACAGAGGAGAATTTGAAGTGGAAGCCTTCAAGCAATGTCTTTTTGTGTGGAAAATTGGTTTAGCGACCTCCTTTATGTTATTTCACTCACCTACTGCTCCTGAAACATGTACGCACATATATACGCAGAACCACTGCAGATGGCCAATAATAATGGCTTCTTTAGTCTATAATTCGTTACCAAATTATAATTTTTATATTTTTTACATATAATTAATGAGGTTCATATTTTGTAAGAAAATTGATATTTTATGTAATTATGCGGTCTAGTTACGAGTCTTTGTATTTGTTAGGGAGAGAAGACTTGGCTGTCCCTATGACTTTTTATAACATCAATTAAGCAAAGAAAAAGCAAATTAGATGAAGTGGCTTTAGGGTCTTCCTTGTCCACTTCTTTGTGTCTGTTTTGTCTTTATCAGTTCACATCCCCTTACAGCTTTCTCTCTTCCTCTTATGTTAAAAACAGATATATCACTGTCAAAGGAAGAGAGAAAGGTATTACTAATGCCATGGGGTTTACAGGGTCAAAGGTGAGGACACCAACCAAAACGGGTCTATAATCCCCTTTCTCTTAATACTTTTTTGTTGTTGCTTTTTTGTTTGGGCTGCAAGCAATGAGAGTCTTAAGATTATTACATTTTTAATTTCCTGTTTAGAAGAAAATTTTCAAGAAAAGATTTTGAAGTGAAGCCGTCATAAGCAGAATATAAAATTGCTGTTGGCATGACCAAGAAGCTGCATGTAAATTAATGAACGTGAACCAACATAATAAAACTGCACACACATGAAATGAGAGATAGACACAATCCTTTGTGCTATAGTTATAGAGAAAGTCAAAGACATATTGGTACCAAATGTTTATGGTTTATACAAAATCAGAAATATAGTTAAAGCATCTTGTTTTCTCCTCATTCACATAGAAGATGACAGAACAAAAGGGTGTTGCGGTAACCCCACGGCGTAGGTGAGTTAGTAAGGGGCTCTCCTGGCTTAAGTGAGGTCGTAGGTTCGAACCGTCTTCATGTATGCAGTCGTTTAAAATTTAGGGCCAGAGCTTTGCCTCCCGCAAGGGACCTATCCGGCTTGAGCGGGGATTAGTCTGAGAGTGGATGGTTTAAAGGTGCCTTCTCATAATTAGGACCCTCCTAAAATACCTCGTGGACAATTAAAAAAAAAAAAGGTGTTGTGGCCAGAGACCCATTGTTAAAGAGAACTAGTTGGCAAAACAATCTACCTACTGAATTTGGTGAAATTATTACGCGCGTCTACAAAAATTAAAGACAACACATTGTTTATGGAGGTGATAATGTAATATATATAATATGACATCTTGTTGGTTTGTCTGAACAATTAATCAAAAGAACTTGGATGTTTAGAAGGAGGAAGAAGAAGAGTTGCAGATATGTTCTAATTGAGCTAAAGTTCATCACACCGCGCTGTACATTAGCGAGCAGTGATGAACCTGTAAATGTAAAAAAAACTTAAGGTGAAACATGTTAGTAAATAAATTAGAAGAAAGAATGAGGATTCAGTCAAGAACTGAAGAAATTTTCAGACGTTAACAGCAGTAGGTTTCCAGATTAAAAACAGCAAATCATGATTTCAAGGATTCATTGCAGATTTGTGATATCTTCAGTTAGTGGTGGGTGGTGAGGATATTCCTCCATAAAGATCTTCCCAAAGATGACTACCGTAATTATAGGACATTTATTTGTGGATATTTTCCTTTTATACTTGAAAATTGATTGCCTTCTTTATTAAGCAAATACTTTGTAAACAATATAAACTCTAATGCAATTCTCCACCGCAACCAAGGGTGGATTTCAAACATTCTCAGTGGGGATAAGTAGGGGTACGATTCAAAATTAAGAGTATGGCAAAAGTAAAATGAGCATGGAACATAACTTCCTTCCTTCAGGATTCTCCTTCAAGGTCAAAGTGTGGCTGCACCTACGCACTTTCTTTTTCTTTCAATAATGTGGAGCAGGTGAAATTACAATATTCGAGGACTTGCCTCATCATCTGCAATGCACGCATCATTTTATTTATTCAAATTAAATAAAGGGCATGGCTCAGGACATCATCAAGTTGTTGCCAAGCGTCCCTCGGAGGCCCGTCTTTGTCCCAAACCCATAAAGAATCGTCTTCTCTAATAAAAGCAAAACATCCCATTTTGTTAATTCTAGTGGCCACTAAGATTGGGCCTAATTCCAATCGTGGCTTCCCTCTTCGATCTGTCGCCTTATCGCTGATACATTCTCACCCCATCTCCTCCTTAGCAGCAATAGGTTGGTCTGGGGTGCTTCAGACAGCGGTCTTTTTATTGTTACGTCTACTTACTCCATGCTTATGGGTTATGACACCGAGGCGTCGTATGGGATTTGGAAGATCATTTAGCAGTGATCGGGGTCGCCACGTACCCGCTCTTTTCTCTGGCTGCTCAAGCATGATCAGCTCCTCACGAATCACCGTAGGGTTCAACTGCACCTCACTGTGAACAGTCACTGCCCACACTGCTCTTTCGATGAATCTTCCCTTCATGCAGTGCGGGATTGTCATAAAACTCGTAGAGTTTGGACCATGTTGTCCCCTTAACTTACTGCATCCGCTTTCTTTACTCAGCCTCTTAAGGAATGGTTGCACACTAATCTCCACACAGGCAATCGATTTCAGGGCCATGATTGGGTGACCATTTTCGGGCTCACTTGTTGGTTCCTCTGGACTTGGAGAAGCAAGTCGTTATTTGATACCAATTTCAATTGGCCCCCCTCCCCTGACGCTTTCATTTTGTCTTATGCAGATCATCTCCACCGATCGACCGTGAGGCACAGTCACCCTGCCTGTCGAGTCCAGCACTGTTCTCAACTTCTCGTCCATTGGACCAAGCCACCAACAGGATGGATTAAATTAAACACTGATGGGGCCAGCAATCGTATTACTTGCACAGCGGCTGCCAGTGGCATTTTGCGCGACAGTGACGGCAATTGGCTGGGAGGATTCACTCAGAACTTGGGTTGGTGCGCTCCTCTGTCTGCAGAACTCTGGGGAGTCTTCACTGGTCTCTCCCTCGCTTGGCAACTGGGTTTTCGCCGCATCGAGCTGGAGGTGGATTCAGTCGCAGTACACACCCCGATCACCTCAACTGCGCGTCGCACACAGGCAGTCAATCCTATTGTCCTGGGCATACACGAGTTACTCTCACGCAATTAGTCTATTGCTCATCGCAACGTCTACCGAGAGAGCAACAGATGCGCAGATTGGCTGGCCTCCCAGGTAGCCCACTTCCCTGTTGGGGTTACTTTTTTTGACATTACACCCTCCGGGTGCCACCACTTCCTCCTTGAGGATCAGTCAAGGACCTGTATCCCACGCACTGTTTTGTAATTCGCTCTGGCTTTCCCTTTAAACAAAAAAAAAAGAAGCAAAATATCGATCTTCTTTCTCATGGGAGCAAAGGGAGTGCTTTGATATGTATGTTGTAGAGGCAAATGAAGAAGAAAACGATGACAAAATGAGCAACCAAAGTTCACTAGTCATTGGATGTTAAACACTATATGCTGAGTTTAAATAAAGTCCAGCTTTGTAACCCTATGCCAAGAACTACTGAATCGTACATCAACCATATTTAAGCTGAATTGTAACGGCTATGTCACTATGTCATATCGAATGGAAATGTTTCTCTCTCTCTCTCTCTGATTATGTGTATCTTTCTTTCCTTATGGTATTCTCTCATGTTTGTTACCTGTGCTCTAAATCACATATACGTTTCTATTATGTTATCTTGATTATTCTTATACAAGTAGACTTAGGACGTTGTAGAGTTATCAGAAAATGGAGAATTAGAGAACTTAAGAAGAGGAGAGAAGAGGAGAGAATTCGACTATGACTTCGAAGTACAGTATCGGAGTGAAAAGAAGAACGTCACTACAGACTCCCTTTCTCGAATAACCAATGTAGAAAGGTTAATGTTAATGGTAACACAAGTCCAGGAGGAGTTATTAGGAGTAATTAAAAAGAGTTAGGAGGAGGACAAAACAATTAAGGAAATTATTAAACAGTTGGAATCGAGACACCTGAAGGCGAGGGTATATGAATGGAAGGAGGGTCTATTGAGATGGAAGGCTGTTTAGTATTGGGAGCTAACAAAATGCTTCTACAACAGATCATCCCAATCAGTCATGATGACACTATAGGGGGATATGCAGGTGTAGTGACAACAACGAAGAAATTATAAAATATGTTTTTTTTTAAAGGGGATGGCTCGGGATGTGAGGAATTATGTTCAGCATGCATGATTTGTCAGAGAAACAAACAGGATAGTTCAGCTTATCCAGGTTTACTGCAGCCTATTAAAATACCAGAGGGAAGTTGGAGAGCAGTTAGCGTCATCTGTCAAAAGGGCAGACTATCATTTTTGTGGTGGTGGTTATGTTTATAAAATATTCTGATTTTATTTCAATTAAACATCCATATTCTGCTTGTGATATAGCATAATTATTCCTCAACAATGTATTTAAATTACATGGAATGCCAGAATCCATCATCAATGCCGAGAACTTGTTCTTGAGGTCAAGAGTTGCTTCGTCTATATGGTGTTCAATTGAAGTACTCCATCGCCTATTATCCTCAGACCGACGGTCTTACAGAAGCAGTGAATAAAATTTTGGAGACCTACCTTTGATGTTTTTGTGGTGAAGAACCCAAACGATGGAGTGAGTGATAGTGTTGGTTGACTGGTGGTATAATACGATGTATCGATCATCTATTGATTCGACACCATTTGAGGTTTTACACGGTTACCCGTCACTTATTTATATACCTTATATAGCAAGAGATTCAAATGTGGTAGAAGTGGATCGGGTTTTGCAAAACAGATAAGTAACGACTAATGTGACGAAATTTCATTTGCAAAGAGCCCAAAATAAGATGAAGCAATACACAAATTCTAGACAATTCGAACGGGAGTTCTAAGTTAACGACATAGTATTATTGAAGCTACAACCGTATAAGCAGCATTCTTTAAAGAGAAGAAGCAACCAAAAATTGTCACCGCGTCATTATAGACTATATAAAGTGGTACAATGCATTGGGAAGGTGGCGTGTAAATTGGAGTTACCTTCAGGATCATTGATTCATCATGTGCTTCATGTGTCACAGTTGAAGAAAGCTAACATAGGGCAAGGTACAACGTCTTCATCATTACTTGAATTTATCACTCCAGTTGAACGAGTGCCAATGGCGATACTGGGAAGATGCATGATTGAAAGAAACAATCGTGTAATAACTTAGTGGCTCATTCAATGGTCAAACGGAGATGATGCCAACGCAACATAGGAATATCTCTTTGATCTTCAAAAATGTTTTCCAGAAATCAATTTGGTTGAGAGGGATATTAAGGGGAAGGGAATTATTACAGAGGCAAATGAAGAAGAAGACGATGACGGAACAAGTAATGGAAGTTTACTAGTTAGATGTTAAACACTATACGTTGCATTTAAATAAAGTCCAGCTTTGTAACCCTATGCCAAGAACTACTAAATTGTATATCAGTTGTATTTAAGTTGAATTGTAATGGTTATGTCAATATGTCATAATCGAATGGATATGTTGTTTTCTCTCTCTCTTTATTCGATTCTGTGTATGTTTCTTTCCTTCTAGTATTATCTAGTGTTTGTTACCTATGCTCTAAACCAAATATACGTTTTTATTCTGTTATCTTGATTATTCCTTCAACAATGTAATAATTCAAATGATTGAATACTAAGGAGCTGTTTGGTTCTATTTCTGCTTTTTTGTTACAGTTTTCAATTTTCAATTTTCGTTTTCAGGTTTTTGTTTATGTTGTTCTTTAAAATAAAAACAAAAACCTGTTTGGATGTTAATATTAATATAGTTATATTTTTTATCACTGATAATAATTACATTTTAGATAAAACTTAAAGATAATTATTTTAATTAAATAAATTTAGTTAATCTCTTTTATAATATTTATTAACAAATTATCAATAAAATTATGTTATTTTAATAAAATAAATAATTTAAAAATTAAAA
>JANZLD010000236.1:26101879-26142011 GCA_026413575.1 Erythroxylum carthagenense
AAATAATTTAAAAATTAAAATTTTATTTATAAATTAATATTTATTTGAAATATATTTTAATTATTAAATTAAATTTTATTTGAAATATATTTTAATTAATAAATCAAATTTTATTTGAATATTTATATATTTAAAATTTAATTATATATAATTTAATTATAAAAAGTAAATAAAATTAAATTATTCATAATTTTATTAAAAATAAATAATTAAATAATATATATTTAAATGATAGTAATTCAGATTATAAAAATTATTTGTTATAGTTTTCATAATTTTTGAAAACTGAAAAAAAAACTAAAACCAAAAATAAAAACTAAAAACTCCAACAAGTAAGATTTTTTTACTGAATTTAAAACAAAAAATAAAAATAAAAATAAAAACAGACCCTAAGCATATAATTGGAGTACACTGTCACTTATAGGCATAGTTGCTTGCAAGAGTTCATTGAATACCATATTGGTTAATAGGTATGTTCTTGCACTTTATTAGACATCAATGCGTTCTTCTCTTAGGAATTTAATATGAGGTTCAATGTTTGGCAAGTATGTACAAAATCTGTGCATTTCTAGTGCAAAACTTTCCGATTCGTTTCATGTCTCCGCAGATTCAATAATTCATAGTTACATGCACATGCTTTGACATTTAAAATATATGTGGAGAATTTGGAGTAGAATGTCCACTTCAATATTTTTCAAGTCATTTTCAAACTTTTAAGAGCAAATTATTCAACCTCCGTGTTTTATTTCATGGGGATGGTTTAGTTTTTATGATGACTAGTTCAATATTTGAATTTTCTTGGGTGGAATCAATATAACACTTACTATTCAGACACATGCATTTGTGTCCAGCCTCCCACTGTCACAATTTTTTGCATTCATACGGTTTCTTTTTTAGACAGATTAACATACACAAATTTTGTAACGTAAGACATTCTTTGAATTCTTTTTTTTTTTTGTGCTCACGAGATATTTTAAGAAGATCTTAATTATGAGAAGATACTTTTAAGTTATTCATACTTAGACTAATTCCCGCTTGAGTCAATTAGGTCCTTTGTAGAAGACAAAACTCTAACCTCAAGTTTTAAACGACTGCATATATAAGAACGGTTTAAACCCGCGACCTCACTTAAATTAGGAAAATTCTTACCAACTTACCTGCACTCTAAAGTTTGAACTTTTGTATTCCCTCTTCTATTTTAACGGTCAAATGACGTTTGACTACTTTGTGTTGGTGATAGCAGAAAATCTTCATATTCCTAATCCTCATCCAATCTTTTTGTTGTAATTACATTAGAAAATTTTCTAGTTGTCACTTACCGCTTCGGTTTAGATAAAAACACAAATTGATCATTTAGTTTAGATCAAATCAAATACAGACTCACACACCTTATCTGTAGATGTGCATAAATTTATAGAATACTTTGTAATACAATGCACAACTGAGAAATCAATACAAAACAGCTCAGTTTCAATTTTTCTCAGCCTTGTTCTTCTTTCAGATATCTATACATTTGCTAGAAACAAGGAATTGACATCACTTGCTCTTCCGTTTCATAATAAAATTTTACAGTTATTAATTAATGTAGGTTAACTACATCAAGCTCTATCTCTCTTTTTTATTTTAGTAATTCTCTAAAATTATTTTAAAAAGGTTATTTTTTATTATACTAAACGTGTTAGTTATCGCATTGTTATGGTCTCTGTTTTAGAAACCAGACCGGACCGACCGGTCCGACCGGTTTGACCGGTGACCGATCGGCTATCCGGTCCGGTTCAACCTTAAAAACCAGTTTTTAATTTATCCAGTCTGAACCAGTCAAAACCGGTCTGGTCTGACCGGTCCGACAATTAATTTTTATTTTTTATTTATTTTTTGGTATATTTTTTATTTTTTAAAATATTTTTAATATTATATATAATTAAATTTAATTATTGTATAATTATGATGTTACACCGGTTCGACCGGTGGTTGAACCGATCAAACTGATAACTAATAAGACCTTCAATTCAATGATCGGTCCGAGTTTCAAAACATTGGCTACGATAATTGTTTAAAACATAAAAAAATTAAGGCGTTGGCATCGTATTCTAGCCATTGAAGTTTGAAGTAATTAAAAGATCTGATGTAGCCTTCTGACGGACCCAGATCGAATTCTAGGCTTTGGAGTTAGTAGTCTCTTAAGAGAGCTCTCATGCAAATGGACCGCACACCTTTCACAGTCACAATAATTAGTCACGAATACTGTTCGGGAATAATTAATTGCCGTCCAAGTGATCACCTAATCCTCTCAAATGTCATCTTTAATATTTTGTTTTACATTATGGAATATCTTATCATCCCATATGTACTTTAAAATGTTATCTGTTCTTGATTTCTAGACTATTTAAATACAAGAAAACTATGTGCAAGTATGCAAAATTTGAGTAAAATTGTCGCTCCCTCTTTTTATAAGAAAATTTGTACTACTTACCAAGTATACGAAGTTTTCCATAAGTTGTTGATCATGTGACTTTTCGGTTACAGAAGAACAATTAATAAGCTAAATTTTAATAATTGTGCATTAATTGTCATTTATCCTCCTTCACTTAATGATACACTCATGAACCCAAATTAAATGTGGGAGTTATAATTGCTCCAAAAGTTGTGATTATGCAGTAATTCTTAAAATTCCTACCCATAGATTATATTTTGTCCTTTTAGAGGAGTAAACTACCGGATCGTCAAAAAAAGTTAATCATCAAGTCAAAGACAACCACCCAAGGATAAATTAAGTTTTAGATTCAAAGCACATCAATTTTGAATTGAAGCAGGTCGATTAAATATTAATTTACCCAACATAGTTCCTCAAAGTTCAATGAATCAAGTGGATTAAAAGAAAATGGTTTAATACGCAAAAAGCAAAAATCAACCCCTGTGTTCAAATCGGAAGTAATGTCATGCCGTACTGAACTGGCTGAGCCTGAGACTGTGCTTATGACAGCGTGCTGATGGATGAGGCTATGCCTTAACAGTTCAGAGTCATTTAAGTCTGAGGGTAAGAGTAAAAATGAATACATGTTAGGTTTTATAACGGTAGAATTGATTAAAGTCCAAACTCTAAAATTCTTACCTCCCTCCTTGAGCAACAAAATGTTCCTATTCTAAAGATTACGGATCTTGATAGATTTTATCTTGCCACCAATTCAAAGATGTGGATGCAGAAGTCTTTGTATGCCCTACCAATTTTTTAAAACTTTTTCCCATTAACAATACAGAGAATTAAAAATGTAAAAAAAAAACACAAAGCTGAAACAAGCAGCCTTTTAATTACATTATCTTATCACTTCCCACTATGATCAACTTGTTTTAAGAAAGGATTAAAATAATTCAATCGGTTCGGTTCGGTTAATTAAACCGTAAAATTTTTTAATTTTTTAATTTTTAATTCAATTTATAAAATTTTCAATTTAATTTAATTTAGTAAATTTTTAGTTACAAATTTTTAATTAATTAGTTAATTTTTATAAATTAATAAATTCTTATAAATTATAACAAATCTTCATTTAATAATTTTTAATTAAATTTTACTTTTTTTATAAACAACTACAATCTTCTTTTTAATTAATTTTGGTGTACGTTTTGAAACATTTTTGGTATGTTTTTATTTTTTTTATTAAAAGGAAATTAACGAAACAAATTATACAATTAGTTTTAAAAAATCGATCCGAGACATAAAAGATGGCACCTAATTGGTGTACTATAAAAATAGTTTTTATCCTTTTATTAGTAGTTCCATACACCACAAACACAACCATACTCTTAACAAAGGACCTACAATGGTATTCTCTTTCCTGAGCATCGCGTCCCTCTGCGGCTCCTATCTCCGACGCTGTTTCACCGACGTTGGTCTTTCCCGACAGGCCTTAGACATTGACGACGAAACCACCATTCATTTCTGGGGTCCCAATCGAGCTACGTCAACCAAACAATCTTTGGTCTTACTCCACGGTTTCGGTCCTGTCTCCATATGGCAATGGCGTCGACAGGTAACAATAAAAAAAATGGTCTCTTTCTTGCCCAAACTAGCTTTTTACATTGCAGATTCACACCGCCAATTGGGCCTGTCGCAATAGTCCGGAACTCCAGTGTTTTGTCTGTCTGTTGTTTGGAACCTTGCTTGGTGGATTTTGACGTACATGGTTGTGCAGGTACAATTCTTCGCACCATACTACAATGTCTACGTTCCTGACCTAGTGTTTTTTGGGGACTCGACGACCAAGTCAACTGAAAGATCAGAGATATTTCAGGCGAATTGTGTAGTGAAATTACTTGAGAAGTTGGGAGTGGAGAAATACTATGTGATAGGGACGAGCTACGGAGGGATGATAGCATACAACATGGCACGGTTGTGGCCGGAAAGACTAGCCGGGAAGGTGGTGATAGCAAGCAGCGGCGTTAACATGAGGAAGAGTGACAACGAAGAGTTTGTGAAGAGAGCGAAGCAGGAATCTATCGGCAACGTTATGGTGCCACAAAATGCTTCGGAGTTCAGAGCATTGATAAGTGTAGCTGCTAATCGGCGACTTCCTTTGGTCCCTGATTTTTTCTTGAACGATTTCGTTAAGGTGACATCTCTTTCTTTTTGTTTCTTCTGTTGTCTCATTGTTTTGACTTTTAGTGTCCATATTTCTTTTTTTGGGTTTGATTCTCTTAGGATGTGTTTGTTAATATTTTGGAGACCAAAACTCCCTATGTTCTATTTTGACACAAATTTATTGCTTCTTCCAGTGAGCGTACACTCTTTCTTCATTGGATTGCTTTAAATGTTTTGTTTACGATGAATTGTGCAAATAAGAGTGCTGATTACTATTTTGAGCATAAAAAGTGCTAGTAGAAACTAGGTAAGTGAAAAGAACTTCCTATTTCATACAAAGATATTGCTTTCATGCTCTTTGCTCAGCATATTCCTGGACCCTAACATCCAGGATGATAAGATGGTAAGTTGGTTGGACAGATAGCGAAAACTTAGTTTGAGTTAATTAAAAGGGTGCACAGTAATTCTGAGTTTGGTGCAGAATTTGCTCATTTAACTTAGATTTATTTGATTAGTAGGTGTTTAATAAAATAAATGGTCCTTTGAAGCATCTTATGCTGGTATTAGTTATTTGCTCGTTTGGATTGTATCAATTGCGATAATCTGGACAAGGGTTGGTAATACTCTGATTCTAGTCTAGCATATCCCTTTCAGAAGAAAATTAGTCATATATGATGCTCGAAAAGATGAACATAAAAAAAAGAAACTAATTGCATGAGTCAAAAAAGTCAACGTTGCTATTACAAGAATTGCAAATCCTTAAGGGAACCCTAAAATGTAGTAGCATATCAATTAAAAATATGTTCAACTACATGTTATTACACAACCTACAAAAGGCGATGCTCGTCCCGAAATCAAAGTGTTCTATGTCAGAAGCAACATAAGCAGTGATTTCAATGATCTATAAAAAGTCAACCCAAACCATGCTTCACAACAGTAAACAGGGAACCAATGTTCGTTCATGTGGGTGCAGCAATTGTATGGAGACAAGAGGGACGAGAAGTTGGAGCTTTTGAAAGGACTATCCATTGGAAAAGAAGAGACCCCCAACATTACTCCACTTCAACAGGTGCCTACTCCTTTTACTTGTGTTTTACTTCATAGTGCAATTAATATAATTTCTGGAGGTACGTGTACTTAACATGTTCTATTTAAGTGATAGTCGATCACTTATAATTGTGTTTTGTTACCAACTGTAATTCAGGATGTCTTGTTGGTGTGGGGCGAGAATGACCAGATATTTCCTTTACAGATGGCTAGAAAACTCGAGAGGTTGGTGGCTCACTTGTCCAATAATTTTTCTATTTCATGCTCTCAACTTGTATGGCTGATACCTTCAACACGTTGCCTTGATTGTCGTCTGGCTGTCAGCTCAAGTCATTATTGGCCTCAAGTTTTCCAATCATTTCTTTAGTACATTCTATAAAAGAAACAAAATCAAGCAAAGAAGCTTTATTTTACTCGAATATGGTTATTTTTGCTAGCATTTCCAAAAATGTTACTTGAATTGGTTGGTTTACATGGTTCTTCTGCTAAAACATAGAGTAGGGTTTGGGTAGTGACGGAAAGAACGTATGGTAAATTCATTTGTTGGTTTGACTATGGTTACTTGCGCTCTGATTGCAGAATAATTGGAGAGAAGGTAAAGCTGGAAATAATACCGAATGCATCTCATGTGCCTCAAATGGAGAAGCCAACCAGATTCAACTTCATTGTCAAGAATTTCTTGTCTGGCAGTTCATGAATCTTCTTCTAGAGTTAAAATCCTACTGCGTCAGTATTGCATATATATAGATTGGGGTAGGTCGTTTTTCAAATAAAATCTGCTTCAGATTTTGGTGCACCAGAAATAAAAGTTGTGGTTAAGTTTGTGACGCTAATACTGTGTCTTTCCCATTAGAAGTTCGGATGCACCTAAAACTCTCTTAATCGCATTGCGGTCCTTATGGACGGAAATTTAGTCTAGAAGCAGAGCAAACGTTGGATTATCTATATGTTGTAAATTATGGTAAATGCTTTTACACTGTGGGTTTCCGTTTTCTAGCTTAAATTTGCAGAGAATACAAAACGAAAGCTATATCTAATTATCAACTAGAGCATTGGTTTCAAGATATGAAAACCTAAGTCTCTCCTTGCATTTTTGTGAGAATGTTTAAGGGTATGTTTGGATGTGGGTAGATAGATGGAAGGGAATGGAATGGAATGACCCAAATGACTCAGGCCATTATTTGGGAGTCTATTTTGAAACATGATGGAATGGCAATTAATGGCTTTGAAAGTCATCCCTTGTTATCTAAAATCTAATATTTTGTTACCCTCCAAATTAGAGGTCAAGAATGGAATAACATGATTTGCCTTCCAAACCTCTCATCTTTTATTTAAACCTCCAAACAATTGAGTGACTCATTTTATTACATTCTATTTCACTCCCTTCTATTCCGTTCCATTAATTATCATTCCATTCCATCCTATCCCATCCTAAACTCTCAAAGATAACTAAGGGATTGTGAACCTTTCCTTTACTATCAATTTGTAATTCCCTTAACAAATTAAATTATGAACCAACTTGCCAACAAGTTGGTGGTCGGCGTGTAGGGGTTTGTTGGGCTCTATTTGGACATGGGCTTGGCTTTTTCCATCACAGTTGGTGCTTGCTTTAATAGAAAAAGGAATATTGAAATTGGATTTTGTGACCGCCATAAATTGAATTGAGACCATCGAAGAAAGTTGAAAACGTTATAAAAACACTTTAATGGGTCACTCACTATTCAAATTAGATTAGGACACGGTCACATTCAATTTATTACATGTGTCTGAGTCAAAGTTGAAAGCGTTAAAATCATATTAATGCCAAAGACACGCCCATCACAGACAGCAGTAGCACGTAAGGAGGCAAGAAGACCGGACCGGACCGGAGCAATGGCATGGGCAGTTTACGCTTGGGAACAGAGGTTTGCCAATTGCCACAGTGTGCATGTATGTCTCTGTATGATTTTGCCAAGACAAGACTTGCCTGCCCAGTACAATCTTTTGTAATTAAACATTTAAGTACTACCGATACTATCCATCATTTTCTTTTTATAATCCCAAGTCCTAAACACGCTCTAGGCCTTTCGACTTTGACTCAAATTTTCACAGAAGAGACCGAGACCGAGACTGGGAGACCGAGCATAGGCACGGTTAGAGAGAGAACGAACCAGCATTGTGGTAGGGGCGTTTCTTGCAGCTTTTCCGCCTTCTTTCTCTCACTGTCTCTGTTATCCCTGTTCCGGATTTGGCTAACTGTTGATTCCTATCTTATCTTTGACTCCTTTCTTCTTCTTTTCTGTAGTTCTTTTGTCGGTTTATTACTGCCCAGAAAAAACTACAGTAAGCATTTGCTTGCATCAATTCATAAAGAGTTTATTTTCATAGCTTATGCTATAGTCTACCTAATACTGGTCTCACGAAAGTAAGGAGGAGGCAGCCAATTCATCTACCAGCTGAAACAAATCGACCAAAATCCATCTTCTGAATAGGTGACTTTACGTGGGGTAATTTTGTCTGCCTCGGATATGCTGAATTTTTTTTTTCTGGTTCTAGATCTTTGATTTTTGTTGGGTTTGGTTGTTCTTGGCGATCTGTTTTGTTTATTCTAACTTGGGTAGATCAGCAGTATCTTCTTTTGCATACTGTGCGTTCTTTTCTGGGTTTGGTTTTGTTTCACGTTTTCCTTGTCTCCCATGATCTTTATCGGGGCACGGTTTTAATTAAAAATATTTTTATTGGATGTGATGAAATGAGATCGATCTAACTAATTATTTCTCGTTTTCAAGTTGGTGCTTTTTTGTGATGATCCTTCCATGCTAAATTTTACTTTTTTCCATAGCATGTATAATTTGAAACAAAATGAACTATTACATGGAGTTGACCTAATCGGTTCTGTTAAGTGGTCGAAGAGAGATGATCAAACAGGGTACTAATTGTAAGTATACTGTTCTAGAATTTAATACAGGTATATTAATGTGTTGTTTCCATGTTGCTTAAGTTGGGTTCACGAGATTGACGTGTGATATTGTATATTTGCTCGTCCTGGATGAGCTCTCTGTTTCATATCTTTGGTCATTCATTGTTGTTTCCCCGCACTTGGGAATTCATTTAGTGCTTATATCCCAGTCCCATACACTTATCAAAAAATCATTATAGTTTTTTAAGGCCTGTTTTTGGCGTTTCAAGTAAAACTTGCTTCCTCAGCTTCTAGTAAAGGTTTATCCTTCTCTCTACAAGTCAATTAGCCATTTTTTTGTGATTGTGTGACATAGCTGTTACTTTAACTCTTTCCTTTATAGTTGGGTTTACCAATAATAATCTTTCGTTGTGCTTGATAATGTCACATTTGTTATGTTTGGCTATGGTGGATTGATTATTGAGCTTAAGCTATTCTACCAGGAATATCAGCCATGCCCTTGTTACCAAGTTGTGGCAACCTGATCTGGTGAAGCTGACTAACTATGAGACTTCTTTGTGGAAGGCAGTCTAGAAACTGTCTGCTGCCTGTTTATTCTTGATTATCCCCGTGTATGCTGCCTATTGTAATAGAGAACATGGGTTTACTCTGCAGTAAACGGCATCACTACAATGAAGCAGATACTGAAGAGAACGCACAGGTGAATTTTGACATATGAGATTCTAGTTTCAACACCGTTATGTCCATTTCCATTGGAGAAACTTTAGGAATCCATCTCATTAAGTGATTGTTATTGACGTAGGGTAAATAGAAGAAGTATCAACTAGTAGCTAAAATTCACAAAATCAACTAGAATGACACTTTTTAGTTGAAAGCTCAAGTTTGTAGAAAAATTTCATATTGCTTGTCATTGAAGGGCTGAATATATGCATATTTATAAAGAAGTTTTTAGGACCTTTATTTTAGTAGGAAAGTGTCCATAACAAATTTAAATCCTATTCTAATAAAAATTCTGTAAGTCCTAAATAACTAGGATAACATATGTAAAATAGAATAACATATTTAACTTACTACTACTTCTTATCTAATAAGGAATCATAACATAATCTAAATTTCAACCCTTATCTTTGATGTTAACTCAATTCTCAATCCTCATCTTACCAAATTAAAGCTTGTGGTTGACTAATCTTTCCTCCTTTATTTCTTTTATAAACTTTAAGTTCTTTTGCATCAATTTTCTACGACTTGTCTGAAGTCGTCGTCGACGTAGAATGTAACAAATATTGATCATATAAGTTTGGATTCAACTTTTGAAATTCATAGTATAAAATCTAAGTACTGTTAGAAATCAGTTTTCCTTTCCACTTGACAAGAAATTGTTGATGTTTTCTGTCTCTTGTGGCTATAATTTGTTTATAAAGAATATCCTCTTATCTCCTTTTTACGATGAGGAATGGTTGAGATTCGCACAACTGTGGTAGGAGATTGTGTATCATCATATCCACGATAATTCAAATAGTTAAGTCTGCAACATTAAAAATAGGACTAATTCCCATATTATTTGATAATTCCAAAATATAAACATTAGCACTTATTTCATTTATGATCTTATAAGGTATTGTACTCAGTGAGTTGAGTTTCTTGTATTTTTCATTTGAGAAGCGCTCTGGACAAATTCTAACCATTACCATATCTACTTTATTGAATTCCACGAATCGATGATGTTGATTGTTGGTTGTTATCTTTTGTTGCACCTCATCAAAGATGTCTCTAATGAATGGTAAAGGAACCAAATCAATAAGCTTACTTGGTTGAACTCCAAGACTATCTCAAAAGGACTCTTACCAATTGATTTATTTATAGAACTGTTGTATGCAAATTCTGCCATAGGAAGAATTAGGTCCTAGTTTTTTACATTGTCTCCAATTAAATATCTTAACAAGTCTCTCAAGTTTCTATTCACAACCTTTGTTTGGCCATCGATTTGGGAATGGAAAGAACTTGAAAATTAAACCTCAGTGTTTAATGTTTTCCATAGAGTTCTTCAAAATAACTGATAAACTTCACGTCATGATTAGATATGATTGGTTAAAGGTAATCCATGGGGATGTACATCTTTGAAGAATAGTTTAGCAGTGTGGACAACATATTAAGTTTTGACCCATATATTTGCAAATGGTTTCATAACAAAATCACATGGCTTCTCTACATCATAGGCATCAAGAACATACGTATCGTTACTTCTTGTAGTTAGATGCACGAACTTGCCATTATTGCTGAATTTTGACTTTGTAGTGCACTCACAACTTCTTTATTCATATGTTGTATTAATTGTGCGTCGTCATTCAAGTCTACTTCTCCTTCATCAGCACTACAACACAATCTTTATCAACAACATCAACAATATCCTCAAGTTTTGAACCATCAAACTCCAAAACCTCAAGTAGTTACTAGTTAATCTTTTTAGCTTCATGTTTTGTTATTTTAGCTTATTGTCCTATTCTTTCAACCTGTTACACTGTTGTTTCCTCTTCTTGTTTAAGTGTTTGAACTTCTTGTTCAATTGTTTCAACTTTAGGGTTTGCCAAAGAATCGACTCTGTTCTATTTTTCTTTATCTTTAACGCTTTGATCATATCTTACTGTCAAACTCTCCATGTCATTATCATCTTCCATTGCTAAACTCTTCATATCATCAAGTATTTGAGCACCTTCTACGTGTAGGCTCGAATCCTTGAATTGAGCTACTAATTTGAGGAATCAAAATCAGTACATGATTTTTCAGCAAAGATTTTCTCGTACACTGCGTGCTGTTGATCAATATTAGTCCTTTCTTCTTGCTTATCACTACATTCTCCATTTTCAGCATCAAGTATAGGTTGTTCGTTGATATAATTTTTTCTTGTTGGAGTTTTGATTGGGGAATATATGTCAACGTTGTCTAGCCTCTCCTAAATTTGTTGAACATGTTTTCTTATTGGAGTTGTTACATGTAAGTGAATTTTTGGGACACATTGTGAATGAGGATCATCGATACCCAATATTTTACAATATTCAGAAGTATTTCACTTACTCTAGCTCGCTGAATATTCTTCTATATGCCTTTTTACTACATATCATCATTGTGAACCAAAGCTCTAATACCAAATTAACGTAGGAAAAATAGAAGAACCAACTAATAGCTAAAACTCACAAAATTAAGAAATATAACTGATATTAGGCTGCAGAAATTTCAAGTTTCAGGTTTGAATTTCGGCTAAGAATACTGAAATTTCATAGTTGGGTTTTTAGGGCTTGATTTCTAGAAATTTAGGCTTAGAATTTCAAGGTTTAATATGACTGGAATTTAGATTTAAGATGGTTAGAATTTAGGTTAGGTTTGCTGGAATTTAGTAAGGAAACAAACAATAGAGAGTAGAAAACTAGGAATCACTCTTAGAGTCTAAGAATCACTCTTAGAAGAAAGCATCACGCCTTCTAATTAAAAGCTTGAGTTTGTAGAAAAATTTCAGATTGCTTGTCATTGAAGGTCTGAATATACACATTTATAAAGAAGTTTTTAGAACCCTTATTCTAGTAGAAGAGGTTTCTGAACAAATTTAAATCCTATTCTAATAAACTTTAAGTTCTTTTGCATCAACTATTCTTGTATTGAGGCTTCATCTGATTGCTTAATTGCATCTATAGGCTGCAGAGATTGAAAGACGAATTGAACAGGAGACAAAAGCTGAAAAGCACATTCAAAAACTTCTACTGCTTGGTACATATTCTGTGGTAGCCACCGCATTTTTACTTGTAAATGATGTCTATCTTTGAAGTCTTGCTTAGTAATCTAAGTTAACCAAAGATTGTAGAGAGTTAGTTCTTGAAATTGGTGCACACAATGTGGGTCACCTTTCATGGTTTCCATGGAGTGGAGCCCTCTTACATATAATTAAACAACAATTATGAATCTACAAGTTCTACATTTCTTTTGTTCTTAGCGTATAAACAAAAACGGACTTAAAAAGTGCCATATTCATAGGTTGTATAAGGATAACCATTTGATGTTTGCTTTCTACATTCTTTTGCAACAAATGTCCTCTTTAGAAAATTAGCCTTAGATTGTCAGCACTACATGTGATCAATTTCTCCCGTTTCTGTTAATTTCCTGTGAATTTATTGTTAGATGTTGCACTAGCTTTCTGCTTTCTTGGATGAATCATGAGTTCATACGTTAGTCAAGCTTAAAAAGCATACGTACTATTAGTCATTTTGCACATTTTTTCTCAGCATGAGTTTTGAAGTTGAGTTTTCCCTTTCATGCTTCGTACATGTTTATTTCTTAGAATTTGCATCACATGGCCAGAAATTGCTGTTTATTTTCTCATTTTCTTATTTACTGATGTGGCCAACCTTCCTTGCTCAAGGTGCTGGGGACTCTGGGAAATCTACTATATTTAAACAGGTCAGAAAGAGTAGACCCTCCGTGTTAGCATGAACTTTCTTTCCATGTAATTCTAGTGCATATGCATTTCTGATGCATGGTTCCTTTTGCAGATTAAACTTTTATTTCAAAGTGGGTTTGATGAGGGGGAGCTAAAAAGTTATATTCCTGTCATCCATGCCAATGTCTATCAGACAATAAAAGTATGCTATACTTCAAAGGGTGTGTTGGTTATTTCCCTTTTTGGCCAACACGAAAAATAAGTAAAGTGAACTACTGATAGACAAAACTTTGGCTAGTGCTCATTTGAATTATTTTTTAAATGTGTTATCCAATTTCTTTTTGCAGGTATTGTATGATGGATGTAAAGAATTGGCCCAGAACGAAGCAAATTCGTCGAAGTATGTAATATCCAGTGAAAATAAGGTTTGAATTCATTTTGTATCCATAGTGTTGCTTTCAAGTGATGTTGTCTCTTTTAATTTATTTAATTTCATCCTAGACCCCCACAACCTAATATCGTGGATTCACATACACGTACATATAAAAGAAAACGAACAAATGCAGAATATATGTGTGCACAGCTATTTATCTATATGCACCTCAAAATTTTGTTAAAGTTTGGAATGTGGAGCCGGCAGCTGCTTTAGCCTTTGTTACTTTTTTAGACTATCATGTTATTTGATTGATTTTGTTAGCTCCATCAGATATTTCTGTTTATTGTTGTCAATGAAGAATGTTTCTTTGATATCAGGATATAGGGGAGAAACTCTCAAAGATTGGAGGCAGGTTTGATTACCCAAGTCTCACCGAAGAACTTGCACAGGAAATTGAAACTCTGTGGAAAGATGCTGCAATTCAGGTAGCTGATAGATTATGTAATGATTCATACTTATAAACTTCTACTTATTTTGTTCCTTTTAGCCTTGTTTTCTACTTAATATATTTAATATCTCTCCGTGCTTGTAGGAAACATATGCCCGGGCCAACGAGCTCCAAATTCCAGATTGTGCCTACTATTTCATGGAAAATTTACGAAGATTGTCTGCCGCAACTTATATTCCAACAAAGGTATATTCTTTCAGTGTCCTCATAATCTATCGTGTTATCAATTGCTTTAATCCTCTGCAAACTTGAAAAAAATCTGATCATTTTGCAAACTATAGAGATGTGAAATAAGAACATGTTCTCAAGGCACCCCATGTTTTGTAATATCACTACATTGATTGCTACCCAGCTTAGTTTCCATAGACTTTCCGTACAGTGTGGAAGAGGCCATTACTTCCACCAGATTGCTGATAGCGAATCCTGTAATTGATTGATACCTTTTTATGCTTTGAAGAATCTATTGAGCTACCTCCATCAGCTGGTCTTGATGTCCTTTTTTCGTTTCGATCATGGTGTTGAACGGTAGTCTAAGAGTGTTTTAAGCCTTAGTCTTGACATGTTAAGAGTTTATTTCCCCTCAGACTTTAAATGTTTATACAGTGGACTTTTCTTTTTTAGCTCTTAAATATAGATCTTTCTGACACTTCATGTATTTGGTGTTGTAGGAGGATGTTCTATATGCAAGAGTTCGAACAACTGGTGTAGTAGAGATTCAATTCAGGTAAAGTTACTAAGATATTGTTGTTTGATATTTATAATGTCTATGTTTCTTGACTTGCTTTGCTTTACTCCTGTGGCTTTTTATAGAACAAGCTCATAGTTCAACCAAGATGTTTGCAACATGATGTTATTCCTTTCAGTGTAATTTTCTTTGACCTTTTGTCACAACCGTGCAACAGGCAATGTTTGGGGATAAATATAGATAGTCTCTCTGTAGTTCCCAAATGTCATTATGATATGATGAAGATGTTCATGTAAGCCTTGAGCATGATCTTCTTCAAAGTCTAATATGTTCCAATAGCTTTCTGGATTTTATCAGTTTTGCTTGAATGTGAGCTATAATCTGCTCCTTGATATCTATGTGTCCAGAACTGTGAATGAACAGCTCCATAAGCTATCATTTGTGCTTAGTAAATCTGAGCTTTTCAGCTTGCATCTCATGTTGAGTTGATTTGGCAGCCCTGTTGGAGAGAACAAGAAAAGCGGCGAGGTATATAGACTTTTTGATGTTGGTGGCCAACAAAATGAGAGACGTAAATGGATCCATCTATTTGAAGGTGTTACTGCTGTCATTTTCTGTGCTGCAATTAGCGAGTAAGATTTCTTGTTTCACAACTGGTATGACATCATGTGGTTATCAGGCTTTCGGCGTTGATGCTTTTTCCCGTTCTCTGGATCTCATGTGTTCTCCTTTTATTTATTGGTGTTTGAATCATTAATTTCCTAAAATTGCCATTGTTTACCCACTTGAAAGAAAATCTGTTGTTTCAGAACTTTCTGCATGGCAAGTTTCCGACAACTTTGTAGGGTGCCTCACCATTGTCACCATTATCACCATGAATTGACTGGTTAAATGGCATCAAATATTTTCAGACAAATGTTATGAACTAATAAGCTTATCATATGTGTCAAAAGTGCGTAACTTCTTATTTGTGATTACTCTGTTTCCATTATTCTATAAAATTTGGAGCCATTGATGCTAGCTGAGGCGACACAACTAATCTATTTGTTAACAATCAGAGGTAATATCAGTCTGAAAAAGCACTGATTTGATTATGGTGCTTCAGGTATGATCAAACACTCTTTGAGGATGAAAACAAGAACCGTATGACAGAGACAAAGGAACTTTTCGAGTGGATCTTGAAGCAACCATGTTTTGAGGTTTTTCACGGGCTTCTGCTCTCTGCTCTCAGCCACTTTATTTGTTATTCCTTCTCTTCCAGTTCTCATTTTTCCTTTTCATGACATTTGTTATGAGATGAGCTTCCTTATTCAGATGGTCTTATTAGTGTTCTATTGTATTTCTGTATACAGAAAACGTCCTTCATGCTATTTCTAAACAAATTTGATATATTTGAAAAAAAGGTTCTAAAGGTATGTGCTGATAGTCTACTCATCATATTATGAATGAAAATTGTCACTAGTTTAGGTCTTTGATGATCTAACTTCTAGGTGCCACTGAATGTCTGCGATTGGTACAAGGATTATCAGCCAGTTTCAACAGGAAAACAAGAAATAGAGCATGCATACGAGTAAGAATTTGTATCTTATTGCCTTATCTTCTTTACAAAAAATGATCAGTACTACCATCTAAAACAGTTGGACCAAATTGTTATATTAGCTTATGCCTCAAAATTTTCTGCAGTATGTTTCCTCCCAACTGTATTAGTCAATTGGCTGCTTACTTGCTGTCCTGCAAAATGGGGACTGTATGCAGTATAGTAATGGCCAATATAGGGTCATTGCCTATGACAGTTTGCTAATTGTTGAATGCTTGTTTTGTAGAACAATTAGTTATATGACCAGTAGAAGACTGAACATTTTTATTTTTAATCCTTCATTGAGTGTCTTTCTTGGTTCCACGGAAGAGACTTAATAAGCGTTGCCCTTACTCTTGTTCTTCAGGTTTGTGAAGAAAAAGTTTGAGGAATTGTATTTTCAGAGCACAGCCCCTGATCGTGTAGATAGGGTGTTCAAAATTTACAGAACAACTGCTCTTGATCAGAAGCTTGTAAAGAAAACTTTCAAGCTTGTTGATGAAACTTTGAGACGCAGAAATCTGTATGAAGCTGGTCTATTGTGATTGAAAAAAAATTTACTTGGACACTGAAGATAAGAATTTTGAGCATTCTTGGCAGTTGGCACAAACGCCTCAGTATCATATATTCACACGCTGAAAGTTTTTGCGGTTTTCAATCCACTCCCACCCGCAGTTGAAGGAGATGGTTTTTTTCACCTCATATGATTTCATTACCTGGTGATTTGTCAGGATTTGTTCTTTTTTTTTCATTTCTTTTTCAGTTCATGTTTTATTGACCAGAATCGGTATTGGTTGAACCTATTAAAGTAACCTTCTGTATTCTTTTTCTTATGAATACCACCAGGTCATTTTCATATTTATTCTCGCTCTCTTGATTTGGAAGAAAGACTTCATTGCAAAATGTCATTGGTACAAGTACGGGAAGGAAAATATGTTTCTAGTGGTGCTAAGTATCAAACCATCGCAGCTCTATCAGTGATAGGCTTTCCTTGCAGCTCTCATCTAAATTGAGAACTAAAGTTATTGAACGAGGAATAGATTATAGGTTGTTGACTAGTATAACAGCTAAAGCTGCTGTTCCATTCAATAAAAGTCGTATATGGTTCCTATCTTGAATGTACTTTCAGCCTTATTTTTAAGCAATCGAGATTAGAGGTATTGAATTGCAGAAGCGGTTGAGCAAGTATTGTTCTTGCCTTCTGTATCAAGCTTCCAACAGTCCAAGATTAACAGCCGCATTAGGACAAGTGCTATTGCTAGAGATCTTAACCGGTTATCAAAGTTGCAAGGTCGTCCTTGTGCCAATACGTACGATGAAAAAATAGGCCGAACACTCGAACCCGAAGTGGGGTTACTGATGGACGCTATAATGTTATATGACAGTTCCATCACAAGTAGCTCAAAAATGAATGCATAGTCTACATACAAGTAGCTCTAAGAAACATAAAGAAAAGAGAAAAAGGTTTATGATTTTTATCTTCTCGGTTTATATTAGAAGCGGGATCTTCTATCTAATATTATTCTGTCTAACTCTATCCGATTGAAAAACGTCGTTGTTTCTGCTTAAATTTTATAAACTCTGTTAATCTTCCAAATTTCATGGCTTATGAGCCAAGCCGACCCCAGTCGACATCCCTCGTCTTCATCTTTATTATCACAAAACTAAAAATTTTCAAACATTACCCTTCTTTTCAACACTAATGTTCCTCAGATTCCTTCACTTTCACTAATCTTCAAATCCTTAGAAGACCATTGTCACTTCAAACTGCTCTTACCGTCTCGTCTTTCTTCGCCCCCTTCCTACACTTTATAATACCAAGATTCTCGAATCTCAACTACATCAAAGTGTGCGACTTTTACTAAGACCTTGATTCAGTTCTCGACCTAATTTCTCAACGTGGATTACATATTGAATCCCTCGATATTTCTGACCAATCCCACTTTCCTTTGATCATTGTGTGAAGGTTGGGATCGAAAGTGAGGAATTCGTAACTTAAGCTTTATAAACCTCAGTTTGTGCTCTAGATTAACAAGCTCAACCTTCTTTACACTTATGAGAAACTGTCCTTCACTGGAAGATCTCATAATGGAGAGGACTAATCAATCGTTGAGTCAATTCTCTTAACCTTAATAGGGAATAATGAATTGAATGATGAATACATAAAAGTTATTGCCTTGTCTTGCCTTGGATTAGAAGTGCTAAAGACCAGTTATTGTCCTTTTATCACAGAAGAAGGGATCAGAGAATTTCTGAGAAACTGTAGGAAAATCATGCGTTTGGAGATGAACAGATGTCTAGGGATAAAGAATATTGAGTTAAAATTTGAACTTCCTAAATTGGAGATATTGCAAGAAAAGAGACCAGGAATGGATGATGAAGCATTAACAGTGATTTTTAAAAAATGCCCTGGATTGATGCAACTGGATCTGGAAGGATGCCTAAATGTGACAACAAAAGGAGTGACTCAAGCAACGCAAAACTGTAAATTGTAGGAGATTAAGAGATATAAGTTTGAAATGGTGTGATAATGTGAAAGTTGATATTATAAATTTCTTGGTGTTCTCAAAGTCGTCACTGAGAAAAATAGTCATGTCATGTGGATTATCTCCATCTTATAACCAAGAACATTCTTCTTGCGATATGGATGTTTACTTTGCCAAAGGTAGCTTCTGGAGCTTCAAAGTGTATTTGGTTGAACTGTATAGAGTTGTTTTTTTTTATATTAAATTCTTAATGAAGTTTAATTGTACTCTCTTGAATTGATAATTTCCTGTAGCTTTTTCCTTTTGCTTTTCAATATTATTTGTTGTCTCAACAAACTCACTTTATATAAAAGTGTAAAAACTTTCACGAACAACTATCATTCTTCTTCATTCTTCCAAAGTTTGTTTGATCAAGTCCATGGAATCTTTATGGTGTTCCCAAATATTGCCTATCTATGCAATCATTCTTGATCCAAAACCAATACAAAATTACCATCTTGATGCTTCAATTGAAAGCTTTTCAGATACCCTTTAAATCTATGACTTTAACTTGCACTTTCACGGTCATGCAAGTTAAGTCACGACCATGACTTGCACTTGCAAGGTCGTGCAAGCTAAGTCATGGTCGTGACTTGCATGCACAGCCGTGTAAGTTAAGTCATGGTTGTGACTTAATATCTTTCTAAATATTCTCCTAAATTTGGTTTACAACTCAAGTAGCCAATGTTTACTTATTAAATGTGAAGCATGTCATATATAAATTGAAGTTTTTTCATTAAAATCCATCAACATCTTTCCAAATTGGGAACAATACATAGCACCTTATAATAAAACTATTACTATACATAGATAAAACAACAAAAGCTTTAAGGCTCATCAACACACATAAAGATAGATATTGAGAACTACTGATACCTACAATCTACCAACTGTTAGCTCTCAAATTTGAAAAAAAGGTGTGTGACTGCTAGTGACGGGTAAGACCGAAAATAACCCCTCCCCCTAATACTCACCTTTTCCTTGTTTCCATATCTCATTTAGGCATTCTCTATCTTCTACACTTGCAGCTGCCACGTTGTCGCTACTCCTTACTTAGTCTCTAGTCATAGTCGCCACACAATCACACGCCCTCACATCCAATCGGCTGCATCACACTGCGCTCGCATGCAGCCATTGTCCTTCTCACCGGACTCTCCTCTCTTTATCCTGACCACGGATGCACCCCTCGCCAACACATGTCTGTGCTTGCCCAATGCACGCCCGTGCGCCATCTTCACCCCAATCACTATTGCGCTTGCCCTTGCACCTTGCTACACTGCATGCCCCACAACTTGTTGCACCACAAGGCACACAGCCATGCCACCCTTGTCGCCAGTTCACTCAACACCACACATTCGTGCGTCACCTCTTAGCACAACGTACACCCATGCGTCCACCACACCAAACCCAGTAGGAGAACACACATCGCCTATACCGACGTAGTCAGATATGCCTCCAAGAATGAAACAACCTAGAGTTCCCTTGCCTCCACCATAGGAGCCAAATTTTGGTATCTCGTGCCTCAACTTTCAAACTGGAGAGCACTAGCAAAGGTACCACTTTCTTAAGGATCATCAAATTATTTTGAATAGATTTTTAGATTTTCAAGTACTTATTGAATTGGGAATATTTGATCGAGTACATGAGTTGCTGCGAAATACAGACTGGGAATAATTTTCTGAATTTAGAAAAATTTGTATGTGGAATTGACATTAGAGTTTCTAACCATTTTAAAAGTAATTCATGAAACTAATGCTAGGGACACTGCTGGGAGTTTTAAATTTCGATTAATGAATGCAAATCATGTGATCACTTTAAAAGTGCTTAATGTTATTTTTGACTTTCCAAATAGTGATTTATATGAATATCCTGAAGATTTTATGGCTAGCAACTTTTGGTCCCAAGTGACCAATTCTAGGAAAGTGTTGTTCCCTCAATCGACCTAAATCATTTGCCATCGTGGACCCTACCCTTCATTATCTCCATCGATTTTTAACTTTTACACTATTCGATAGAGGAGATAGCAATGGGGCAGTTTCTAAAACTAAATTATTTATTTTGTGGTGTATGGTACATGTCAGGCCCTTTAATGTTAGAAGTTGGTTAGGTGTGCATTTAAATGAAGTGGCTCAATCTAGTGCAGGTAAAATTGTAGTTAGGGCATTTATGACTTAAATTGCAGAACATCTTGACTTGCTAATTGAGAGAACACCCATGTAGCTAGTTTCGGGCAACTCAACTCTCGACTTGAAATCTTTGGAGTCGATGAAGGTTATCAGGCGATAAGACGATCGCTATGCTCTTATCCATGATGACAAGGGGGAAGCTTCAAGCAGCAAGCAAGCTCGAGTTGCGAAAATGAAAGCTAGATAAGAAGATGATGTTCCATAGCCCGAACAAATGCATCAAACTTCTTCGACTACTTTTTGGAGTACCAATCACTACTAAATCAATTGATAGTATTTGAACGAAAAACAAATGCCAGGCTCTACAACATTGAGGCTAGCGTGACGGAGATCCAGACCTTCATGGCCAATTTGAATACTCACTTCGGATAGCCTCCATCCTTTTCTTAGTATCGTGTTTCTACCATTTCCCTTTTTATTGCTTGTTGTTTTAATTTCTTTTCGTTTTCATCTTTGTTCTTACTTTAGTTCTTTTGCCTCTTAGATCCCACTTTCATTTTCTTATTACATCGAGGGCAAAGTGATGTTTAAGTGTAGGAGGAATATCAGTTTCAAAAAAAGAAAAAAAAATATTTGACTATTGTGTGTTTGTTTTCCCATTTAGTAGTTAGAGATGCATGGTTATTAAATGAACTCAAATTGGTTTAGAAATGCATAATACGAGTGAATAAGTATACTTGCATGCTTAGACTAATTTACTTGGATTTCGATTAAAAGGACATTAGCTTGTTGTGATAGATGAATGGCACCTTTCATTTGGTAAGATTTTGAGCCTTGTTGAAATATTAAACACCAACTTCAAGTATTCTTTGTTGAGAATGTTCTTTTATAATTAAAGAACTTTAGAACTTGCTTGCAAATACTAGTTGAGATCACACATCTTATGCAAATGTTGAAATAATGAAGGCAATTAGGATTTACCCCTTTTGCTTAAAAGGCCACCATGATATAACCTTTAGTGAACCCCCTTTGAGCTTAACATAAAACCTTTTCTTTCTTTAAACCCAAATAAGAGCTTTGACCTTGATTATTTATCCTTTTTGTTGTACCTACCATAAGGCAAGTTGAGCAATTGAATGGGAATAATTGGGTTTAGGGAATAAGTATGGGAAATCATAACATATAGTTGGCTATTGCATTAGGGATGGGTATGGTTGTAGAGATTTTTACTTCTCCTCTATATTTCTCTTCTCTTGATTTCTTTGTTTTAGATTTATAAATTAAAAAATAAATGAATGAATGAAAAATATAGTTAAAAAAGAAGAAAAATCAAGAAAAAAGAGAGGAAAAGAAGAAAAAGAAATAGAAAAGAAAAGGAAGGAAGAGAAGATGACCAAAAAATTAAAAGAAGAGGAGAGAAGTAAAAACGAAAAGTGTTAATTTTATTAGTGTGAGAGGAAAGAATGGAGTGTTTTATGGTTCATTATTTTGTATTATTTTAAATGCTCAATTTGTATTGTGATTTTAAACTACAATTTTTCCTTTTCCCACCCTTAGTTCAACCCCATTACAACCTAAATAAAGACTTCAAATTGATGCTTGTGTTTGATATGAGTGGTGGAGATTGGATTGGTAAGCAAGCTCATGGTAGATGTCTTACATGAAATGACTGATGAGTGAATACATATCCCACCTTTGAATGCTTGAGAGGATGGAGAGTGGAGTGAGTATCTATTACACTTGTCAATGGTTCTTTGAATTGAAGTGCTTGTTGATATTGGCTAAACATGAGAAAAATAGCTTGTTTATTGAGTATTATGAGTTTCAAGTTCTTAGGTTGTGTTTATTGAAATGATCATTGATATCTTTGACTATTATTTAGGAAACTTGTTTTTTCCATTATTTGTTTTTATACTTTAGTATTCTTTATTTTGCTTGAGGACAAGCATAGTTTAATTCTGGGGGAATTGTTGTGTTGAATTTAGTTTAATTGTATTGTTTTCATATCCTGAAATTGGTTGCCATTTAATTCAAATCTGGTATGAATCAAGTTAACTCGGCGTGGATATTGCATGAATTTTAATTGGATTAATTTGTGAATGTGGCATTAAATTAAACAAGAAGAATGAAAGGTTTAAAATGGTCAGTTGCATATTTTGACCATGTCACGGTTGTGCAAGTTAAGTCACGATCATCACTTAACGCATGTAAGTCATGGTCGTCATTTAACTTGCACGGTCATGCAAGCTAAATCACGGTCGTGACTTGTATGCATGACCGTGTAAGTTAAGTCACGACCGTGACTTGCATTTAAGTGACAGTCATAAACCCTTAAAATCCCAAAATACTAATAAACACAAGAATATATAACCTATTGTTTTCTTAACATTCTGCACTAAATGAATGACCTTCTGCTTGCTTGCATTCATAAACTGTAAGGTTTGCAGTTTGAGCTAAATATACGAAAAGTGTCATTTCAAAATAAAGCTATATACAGTAACTCACTAACTATTATTTCCTCTTTTACAAATACAAAACTTGTTACCAAGGCATGGAAAGAACAACCATAGTTCTGATTGCAAATGCCAACTCCCAAATTGTTTGATTTCATTCCAACTCCCAATTTGTCAAAACGAAATGTTTGTTGGGCCTATCAATCAAAATGCATTTTGATTAATTAATACAATTACTAATAAAATGTAACATTAATATGAAATGCAATAATTAAAATTAAGAAATAAACGTAAAAAAGAGCACCATAACTAAATCAGTCATGCGCATTGAAGGTGAGATAATAGCAATAAAACTTTGTTTACTTGTTTTTGCATGAATGGTCTAAAATGACAAATCATTAGAAGATTAATAACATCTTACAAAAAGAAAATATTACAAATACACCTTGAGAATTTGGTCCAAATATAGAATGATGATGAGTGTAAACCATATTTGTGTTATCCATAGAAACACCAAATGGCTGCAGTTGCTATTTGTCATAACCAAGTGGTCCAGACATAGAAAATTGAAATCATTAGAAGATTACTAACATATACCAAAAAGACAATATTACAAATACTACCTAAGAATATGGTCCAGAGTCTTCAGACATAGAATGATAATAAGTGTAAACCATACTTGTAAAATCCATACACTAAGTGGTTGCATTTGCTATGCGTCATAGCTAAAAAAAAAAGGAAAAACTGTTCAAAACAAGTAAAACAACACATGCGACATTTTTAATTACTAAAACCTAACCTGAACTTGATGTAATCTCGGATGTTGTATGGTGGACACATTAGAGGTATGTTGGGAATTTCTTCAAAATCCTTAATAGAGTATTTAAACCAAAAAAACTTGAAACTATCATAATATAAATTGTCTGCATTAAAAGGTTTGAAAACATAAAATTAAATATAACTTAAGTATTGGAAAGGGGGTATGGGTGTCAAAACTGCCATATTTCCTAAAATCTTGCATTTTTTAACATACTTTCTTTTCTTTTAACTTTTCTCTAAGCCACCCTTCAATCTTTTACTTGATGTAGGTTTTGTCTTTATTTTGACACCTCTAATCCTATTCCTTTCACCAAAATTAATTTCACATTGATTGAAGAGATTTCATTTCAGAATTTGACTATTGAGCCAACTCTTCATCTTGTGATATTAGGTTTTCTCATCAACTAATTCTTCACTTTGCAATATCTCATCGATCATCTTCAACATATTGAGAAGGCTATCTTTTATAATTTTACAAATATATCTCCTTTCTGCTGATCTTGTAACCAATCGTATGCTTAATGCACACAATTCTTTGTACCTCATACTTGACAACATTTTAAGATCTAATTCACTTTCATTGATATTCAAGCTTTTACTATTAAGGTACCATGTTTTTACTTTTCGTGTCCATCTTTTCAAAATATACTGACTCAATATTCTTAAAATATTTTTGAAGGTAAAACCCCTCAAAATATAAGAACATAAAAGGTCATAAAACTCAAACTTTCGACAACTACAATAGACTTCATCATTTGATTAATCATAAGTGACCATATTAGAGTAACTCTTCCCTACAAGAGTGATCTCATATTTTGTAATTGTACCATCTTCACCACAAAGATAAAAACTAGAATTATGAGAATTATTCCATTGATCTTGAAAACATTTAAACATTTCTGGTGTGTAGACACTAGCTGCATGTTTTAAAATCTAAACAGGTGCTGATAATGTTGGATTGCTTACATTAGTTTTAAAATCAACTTTCAACTTATCAAATTGACAATCATCAATAAACATTTGTAAATAATTAAAAAAATTGTAAAAAAATTATGCTGATAATTCATGTACCTTTTTACAAAGCTATTCATCGCCTTACTTCGTTGCGTGGTAGTCATGTATGCATAAAACATTTGGTGTCCATAAACTAAAGCCCATTTTTGCTTTATATGAAACACACATTTCAACCAATCATTATCTTGAAGTTTATATTTTTGCAGCATCTCATTCCATGCATTGAAAAAATCTTCTTCTTCTTCAAAGTCACATATGCATGAGCTGAAATCCTACGAAAAAATCTTTAAACTGAGAAAAAATACCACTTAAATGGATTGCAGCGTTTTGAAAAATGTGCCAGATACAAAGTTGATGATGAGTTTCAAGCCATCTTGAAGCTAATGCCTTTGTCATTGCTACATCCTGATCGGTAAGAATAGTTATAGGCTTTTACTTAGACATAGCTCTAGCAAATGTGTTAAACAACCACTCAAATGTAAGAGTAGTCTCATTGTACAGTAGTTCAATACTAAAAATTGTAGTTTTCTTGTGGTAGTTTACACCTACAAACAAAGCAAGTGGATGACCCTCACCATTTTTCTTGTAAGTAGTTTCGAAGCAAACAACATTAAAAAATTCTAAGTAATCATTCCTCATCTTTGCATCTGACCAAAATATATTAGTTATAAAATCATCTTCATCCACTTAAATGACATAAAAGAAATTAGGATCTTCAAATTTTATTTTATACAAATATTCTAACACGCCACCTGTATCTCTCTTTTTCATATCTCTTGTTCTTTTAGATCTTAAATAATCATTGTAATCCTTCGGAATAAAGCCAAGTTTATTTCTCCCACCTACTTGTCTCACCATAAGATCATGGGATGCGTTTGGTGGAATTCTCACATTATTATCCATTTGAATTTTTATTGCTGCAATAGAGGATATTTTTCAATGACTTCTATGCAAATGTGTTTTGTTAAAACTTGAAAGATAGTGATTGTGATCCTTAACAAATTGAATCACTTGAAAATTTCCAGTTTTTACACTATTAACTTCCATTCTTGCCTTACAACCAAATCTTGTTTCTGAACTTAGAGCTCTTACATTCACATCTCTTTTTTCAAGCATCCTTTTTACCTTTAGCACTATAACAAAGAAGCCTGCCAATCAATTTACCATATTTATCTTTATGACTTTTGCTCCTTCTTATTCCAAAGCTGACATGTTTGATATACATCAAATAAAATTGATAAGCTTGTTCTTCCGTCTCAAACTCAATGTTAATTTTCAATATAAACTCTCTTGGAACAAATGAGTGGACTTTGTTCAAATTCTCCCCAGAATTCGGATGCACCAAATCAATTGACTTCATATTACTACTCTCATTACCAATGTCAATTTCATCATTCTTATGTTGCTCCTTAAGTTCATTTTCCAATCGACGGTATGGAATAGATCTACCTTCCATCATTTTGTTTAATACTACATTCGACACCTTTCAAATTCACAAACGACGTATCATTATGGCTTTGTTTTCAAATAAAATTATTAACACAACGAAAAAGGAGTATTCACAAACTACTAGGAATGTTAGATGGTTAGATTAAGGAGAAAAGAGTATTTTAGTTTGCTCTGCATAACTTATTTAATTCCAATAATAGAAAAGGTGATTGGAGAATGAAAGGTTCCACATTGTGTAGTTATAGGTTCTCATCTTCTCTTTGGTTGACCAACTAACACCTGAAAATATTTGTAAATTCTTCCTAGTAAATGAATAATATGCTTTAGAAGGCCTTATACCAACCAAAAGTCAATATTATCACTAGTAAACCTTGAATCAAATGTCTATATTTCAAATTAACTAATCCACAATGTTAAGTAACTCAACTTTGACAATATACAGTAATTATCACTAACATAGATGTATAACCAGAAACAAAAGAAGATAGAAAGGAATGACGTCCATGTGTCAAAACAATCAAAGTATCTTCAAAAGTTACCTTTAAGGAAAACATAAAGACTATCTTGAGTTTAAGAACCACTAGAGGAGTCACACACTAAAGTACCTTATAGCTCTCCACGTTAATAATAATAATAAAAGTAAATTACCAAAATGATTTCTTTCAAAACGCAAATGGATCAATAACAGTCATATTATAGAGACTTCAAAACAGGCAGACATCAAAGGGGTCATTCACGAAAAGGTGGTTTTGGATCTGCTAAGCCATTCTCTCAAGAAATATTTAGAGACAGAGAGAGAAGGAATGATAATAAAAAACAACTAAGAAAATCTACATATGAAAAAAATAAACGAAACTTACATGAGAAGAGATTTGAAAGTCATCAAAATGTTATGTTTCTTCCCCTGTTACTAGTGGAGATCAAAGAACAATAAAAAAGTTATCTTAATTATATATAATAATGTTTTGCGTGATCAGTGTGTTTCTTAAAGCGACACTAGATTCTCCACAATCCTAGTTTTTGGAAATATTTCAAATCATCTTGTTCCTCATCTTCTACTTCTTTACTCCACCAAATATGAGAGCAAAGTTAATTTGTTTTGTGAAAGATTACACAGAGATGGGGAAATTTTTTTGAAAGATATGAAAATCGGACAACAAAGAAGCGTAGACACAAGTTAATGGGCGAGAAATCTTTTATGAGATTGCTTTGGTAATGACACACAACAACTATTTGGTGTTTTTATGTTATCGTTTACACTCATCATCATTATGGTACTCTTGTAGTATTTGTAATGACTGTATTCTCATGTAGTATTTATAATATTGTCTTTTTGTAATTTGCTAGTAATACACTAATGATTTGAATTTTTATTTTAATTCATTGATGCAGAAATAAATAAACAAAGTTTTACTTCTAATATCCCACTGATTTAATTATGGTACTCTTTTTTACATTTATTTCGTAATTTCAATTATTGCATTTGATGTTAATGTTACATTATATTAATAATTGTATTAATTAATTAAAAATGAATTTTTTATTGATAGGTACAACAAACATTTTATTTTGAAATTTGAGAGTTGGTATTTGCAATGAGAAATGTGGTTGTTATCTTCCATGCCTTGGTGACATGTTTTGTATTAGTAGAAGAGGAATTAACAGTTAGTGAGTTGCTTTAGGTAATTATACTAACACTAATAGGCTAAATGATAGTTTTTTGTTTCTACATAACAAATCCAATCAGTATCCAACAGGTAAATTAGTATTGCATTCATAAGCCTTTTTGTAAATTAAACATCCAAAAAGGAAAAAGGAAGTATAACAAAACAATCCTTAGGCAATAGCAACCTCCTTGACAGATTCACACATGCATATTTCTTTGCTCTATCTTTATCAACTATCTTGATCATAAAGTTTGGTGATACAACAACCAGTTTGGATCTAATCTCCATTATGCACTTATCTACCAAATCAATAGCTTCTTTGAGGGACATGCTACTATGGTAATGTCGGTCCGTTATGGCGAGAGAAAATTATGATATGTAATCAAGAGCTCTCCTATTAATCTTGTGAGGTGTAGCAATCTGTTGATTACGGAAATAAACAAAGTCATATCCTTTCAAGCGACCAGTTTGGTGATCCCACATGACCCTCACATCTAGAAAAGATTGGGAACATTATCAAGAAGAAAAAAGAAAAAAAGAATGGAAAATATAAAGACAAGCTTCTAGTGAACTAGACAATAATAACAAAAAGTGTTAAAATACCAAAAGAGGGAGAATAAGATATAAGGAAGACAAAGAGGGCACTCATCTACTTTCCAACTTATTTCGGTCTTCTAAGTACATACAAACAAACATCATCCATATCCACTAAATGCATTGGCAAAATTATTTGCATTACTAGGTGCTTCTTCTACATAAGATGCAAGCATCATAAGATACATATTATTTTCTTAACGTAGCAAAAGGAGGATGGCTGGTGAAAGTAGGATATGGAGAAAAGAACCTTTCTAAGGTAATTTAAAAAATCATTCATTAAAGCAAATATCAAATTCTACACAGGAAAATTACAAAACTATGCCTCTATTTGCTGGAAAATTGAAAAGATCGAACATTCTCTTTTCTTGGAGAGTCTACATGAACTAAACCGCTACAATTTCCTTCAATCACATAGTGAACCTACAAAAGAGATATGGCCAAACATTTAACCCATCAAGATTTCTAAAGCTACAACCACAATGTGATTAAATGAAGACAAAATTGTATCACACCATCTTTGGAAGATTAAGGAGATGCCCAAATAAAAGATACATAAACTTTTGAAGCAAATTACCATTATCAAAAATAACTTGAAACCAGGAGTCTTATATGCCCATTTTAAATTTGTCATATCCTACTTTATATGGCTCCATACATTGATACTCGTCAAACTTGCTATTCTCCTCTAACATATTAATTTCAGAATACTTCTTCCTTGGAGGCAGGAGAATGTTTAAAAGATGTTAAGTATGTAACTTAACTTTCTTTAACTTGCACGACAGTGCAAATGCAAGTTTAGTGATGTGACTTTAGATTTCTCCTTTTAAAAGGGGCATTTGAAAAGCTGCCAATTGAAGCATCAAGATGCCAATTGAAATATCTCCAATTTAGGAAGTTCAAATTTTAAATCAATATTCTTTATCTCCAAACATCGGTTCATCTCCAAACAAGTAATTTCCCTGTAGTTTCTGAAAAATTCTTTGATCCCTTCTTCTATGATAGAAGGATAACAACTGATCTTTAGCACTTCTAATCCAAGGCAAGACAAGGCAATATCTTTTATGTATTCATCACTTAAGTTATTATTCCATGTCAAGCTTAAAAGAGTTAACTTGACGATTGATCTAATACTTCACTATATGTTCAACACCAAGTTTAGTCCTCTCCATTCTGAGATATTCCAGCGAAGGACAGTTTCCTATAAGTGCAAAGAAGGTCGAGCTTGTTAGTCTAGAGCACAAATTGAGGTTTATAAAACTTAGTTACTAAGATAACTGGATAGCTTAATAATGGACTCATCTGTGAGGAAATTAGCCCCTTCAATATCCAATTATCCAAGTGATTGAAACTTGTGTAGCAAACAAAAGACCTCGACAAACGAGAAATCATAACATTAGAAGATAGTCAGCTTGTTGATTAGAAGACAAAATTCTACAATTAAACTAAGTAATTAATCAGAGATAATCGAATTTGAGAGATCAAGCTCACTCAAACATTTTGCAAAAGAAAACACAAATCAATAGAAGGGATTCCAATTCTATCCAACGAAATCGAACTCAACCCAGAATTACTTCACATAGCCATACCAATCCCATTCTAAGATAATCACTACTTCAATAAGTAATACGTAGTTCAAAGACAACGCAAACAACAACCTATTTGTAATAAAATGATTATCAGAAACATCTATCTTACGCAACATCTTGATCTTCGTTGACAAATCAAGCAGCGGAAACAACGACCCAATTTCCAAAAAATCACTATCTCGAAAAAGAGCCAATCTTTAAACAGTTAAGTCATTACAAATTCCTCACTTTCGATCCTAACCTTTGCACACTGATCAAAGGAAAGTGGGATTGGTTGGAAGTATTGAGGGATTCAATATGTAATCCACATCGAGAGATTAAGTCGACAACCGAGTCAAGGTCTCATAAAAGTCACACACTTTGATGTGGTTAAGATTCGGAAATATGGGTATTATAAGGTGTAGGAACATGGCGAAGAGAAACGAGATAGTGAGAGGGGTTCTAAATGGCGATGATATTCTAAGGATTTGAAGATCGTGAAAGTGAACGAATCTAAGGAACGTTAATGTTGAAAAAAAAGGGAATCTCCAAAAATTTTTGATTTGGTGATAATGAAGATGAAGACGAGGAAGATGTCAAATGGGATCAGCTTGGCTCATAAGCTATGAAATTTGGAAAATTAACAGAGTTTGTAAAATTTAAGTAGAAACGACGATGTTTTTCAATTGGACAGAGTTAGATAGAATAAGGTTAGAAAGAGGATCACGTCTCTTAAAAGTAGGGACGTCAATAGGCCAGGTTAGGTCGGGCCAGGAGGTTGGATGGTCAGCAGGCCAACCCGACCCATCCTTGCTTTTTTTTGAAAAAAATTTACAAAATAACGTTGTTTTTGTCAGGCCATGGGCTAGCCTATGCTTGGCCCGACCTTGGCCCGTAACTCGATCACCTGTGCTTAAATTAGACCGAATGGGACCAAAATTGACATCCCTGCTTAAAAGTGGTGCCTTGGAGTTTGGGTAAATTGGACCATCACTCTATTAAAATTTTAAATTATGGATTTTAAGTTCACGAGTAATGCATGGAGGCAATGATAACAAACTAAGGCAATAGAACGATTGAAAACCTTAAGTTGACTACAATACAATTTAAAAGTTTTCTTCTACCATGATGTTGAGTTTGATTATTAATAATCATAATGGTGTGGTACTTAGATTTGTTTGTATATTCCAAGTCCGTTCTTGGATGCAGGGTGTTTCATGCTCCAACTTTTCTCCTTCTACGACTTATTACCTAATTAAGGACGCAGCCCCACGTACAGAATGCCTGAATATAGAGAGTCACTCCCTGCACACCGTCCATCACCAACCACTTAATGGATCTTGCCTCACTATCAAAAACCATAACCGAAAATAAATAACAACCCTGCAACTATTTTGATATCATCTCTTGCTATATATTGAACTCCTCCATCATTATATAAAAATAACCATCTAGGCCTCTCATTCCTTCCCTTCTACGCAGGCCTTTCTAGTGCTCTTCTTTTCTTTTCCCCATCTTCTTGATTGTGGTCTGCGTAGAAAAGGATTAGGTCTTCTGTTGCCTTGCTTGTAAAAACTTCAGTTACTTGCCTTCATGGCGAACCTAGCGAGATCATCTGTGGCCATTATAGTGGCATGGTTTTCGCTTTTTCAGGGACTTTTGGTGGGTGTTAGCGGTCATTTCAATTACAAGGACGCCCTTACCAAGTCCCTTATTTTCCTAGAGGCTCAAAGATCAGGAAAGCTTCCTCCAAACAATAGGGTACCTTGGAGAGGAGACTCTGCCCTTGACGATGGTAAACTTGCAAATGTACGTTTTCTCTCTTTTTCCTTTCTGCATGAAAATAAATGCTAGGATTAATCAGGAATTGTATATAAGCGCACAATGTACAAATACACGTATTCTGAGTTCTGTTAATGATGTGGGCTTTTCCTGAAACTTTGTGCACGTACAGGTTGACCTTGTTGGAGGATACTATGATGCGGGAGATAATGTGAAATATGGGCTACCACTGGCCTTTACGGTTACCACATTATCGTGGGGCGCCCTCTTCTACGGCAAAGAGTTGCGTGCCACCGGCGAGCTTGAAAACACCCGAGCCGCCATCAAATGGGGCACTGATTATCTACTAAAAGCCAGTTGTAAAAAACGTCGATTGTACGTACAGGTAAGCCATGATGATACGAAGTTATCTAATGACCTACAGTTTGTTTCTTTTTTGGAAGGGTTCTAGCATTTAGGTCAAGATATGATCTTTAATGGCTGTGAAGGTGGGAGACCCAGTGGCGGACCATAAATGCTGGGTTAGACCGGAAGACATGCAGACACCAAGAACTGTGTTGATGATTGACGAGAAACAGCCTGGAACTGAGATTGCAGCTGAAACATCAGCTGCAATGGCTTCTTCGTCCATTGTTTTTAGACACTGTAACCGTACCTATGCCCGTAGCCTGCTCAACAAAGCCAAATTGGTACATGTCTCCTTTCTTTGGTTCATTTGTTTATATTTCTACAACACGCGCAAACAGGCACATGGTTGAACGAAATCAATCTTCCGGTTTTTGTAACCTTCAGCTATTTGACTTTGCCAAATCGCACAAGGGGACCTATGATGGCGAATGTCCCTTCTATTGCTCTTACTCAGGCTATAACGTAATTATTCTACCCTCTATATACATATATACTAATGTACATATGCCTTGTGAAAATGAATATGGAAATACAATATGCATGTTGGATAATTTAAAGCAAATGTTTGTGGTGAAAATGGATGCAGGACGAACTTTTGTGGGCAGCAACATGGCTGTACATTGCCACCAAGAAACAAGTGTACTTAAAATACATTATGGAGGAATCTATTAGTGCTAGTGTTTCTGAGTTCAGTTGGGATCTTAAATATGCTGGTGCCCAAATTCTTCTCTCTAAGGTTACATAGCCTCCATCTCTGATGCGATATTGTTTGTAGCTATTGACAAACATGACAATATGTGTTTCTTGTGAATTGTGATGCAGTTTTTCTTCCAGGGAGAGAAGGGTCTAGTAAATTTCAAAAATCAAGCCGACAGCTTTATATGTTCAGTTCTACCTGATAGCCCATACCATCAAATTTATCGCACTCCAGGTTCACCACCTCTTTCTTTCTATAGAGCTATATACCACTTGACGGCTCATAATAAAACTCCATGAATGATAAATATCTAGAAACATTTTGTTTCAGGCGGTTTACTTCACTTAAGAGATGGAGCCAACACTCAGTACGTGACAGGCACAGCCCTCTTGTTCAGTGTCTACAGTGACACCCTTACCAAATACAACCAGAAGGTGTGTTGTGGGGACAAACAATTTGATGGAACCTGTCTCATGGATTTTGCCAGGCAACAGGTATATACATATATAAAAACCTGACGACTTCAACTACAACTCCAAGATTCTTACTTTTAAATTTGTCTATGTGAAGATGGATTACTTGCTAGGGAACAACCCCGCCCAAAGATCAATGATGGTAGGCTTTGGAAACAATCCACCAACACAGGCACATCACAGAGGCGCTTCAGTTCCAATGTCAGCACCTCACAATGCAGTGAGCTGCCCCATGAGCTTTGTGTATTGGTTCAACAAGGACACACCAAACCCCAATGAACTAACTGGAGCAATTCTTGGCGGACCTGACAAACACGACAACTTCGTCGACAAACGTTGGGACTCCCCCAAAACCGAGCCATGCACCTACGTGAACTCCCTGGCAGTCGGTGTTCTCGCTAAGCTTGCAGCTCATTAGGGTTCTTTCTTTTACAAAATATGAAAGTAATAAAAAAAAGAAAAGTATGGGTTTTTGGATTTTGATACGGGGAATGGATCACCCTGACCCTCTTGCATAGAAGAAACATCTGTAACTTGAACCTTATACTTCATTTTACCGCACTTCATTTTGAATTAAACAATTTCCATAATTTATTGTGTAAAACAATATGCAAAAATTAAAAGCCTCAAATGCAAATATGCTGCACCTGCACCATCATGTCGTGGAAAGTGGATCAAAATTAGGTTATTGTTTTGCTTTGCTAACTAATCAGATTCATCAAATTTTAATGAATATATTGTAAATGCTAAATTAAAAGCCTCAAACAGAGAATAGACGAGGATTAGCGGAGAGAAGATACTCTGTCTAATTTTATGGTGTCTTATTGTGTTCAATGAATCTCAGTCATTTATTCTTGTCAGATCCGCATCTATTTATGCGGAATCTACACAAGACTTATATAAATAAATGATTAAAATTTATTGAATACAATAAAATAACATAAAATTAAACAGATAATTTGTGCTTCATGCTATCTCCTGCGTCACGTTAGAATAGACAGAAGCTTCCGACATGGGACACGTGGGTTTATTGATTGAGTAGACCCCACACTTCGCACGTGGTTTTGACTTGTACTTCTAATTTATTATTTATCTCCTCTCTCCCCGACACTCGCCTACTTCTGCTTCATAACTTCCGCCTCCTTTTTTTGCCTCTGCCCTTTTTCCTTTTCTAATAACAAGTTTTTGTTTGCTTCTGTTATAACATTTCATATATAATAATAAAGATTCAGACTTTCATCTTTGTCCACTTTTGCAGAAACTAGGATAAGGATGCCTCTCAAAAAAAATAAATAAGACTTCCAGTTATCGTACTTGACGTTTCTTTTTATGTCATTTCTCTTTAGACACAACTCATCATCTTGTAATTAGCGTTTTTGTTTTCTAATGAGTCTAAGCTTCGAGATGTCTATAGCGTTGGATACTAGCAGAGGGTCGATTATTCAGCTGCCGGCGTTCTGTGTGGCAGCAGCGGCGTCGATGTTTGAGTCGTCTCTGGAGGCGGATGAGGTGATCGGAGTTGAGGGTGAGTGCAGCACGTCCTCCACGGCAACGTCGTCGATCGGGAAGAACAGCGATCTAACCGACAGGGGTTCGTCAGATGGCGATGAAGGCGAGGATAATGAGGTTCAAAGCGCGTTTGTTGGAACACTTAATTCTATGAATTCACTAGAAGAAGCCTTACCAGTCAGGTGTGCGTCTGTATATATATATGTGTGTGTGTGTGTGTGATTCGGTTTTCCCTCTCTATCTATTTATTTCATTTTCATGCAAAAGTTTCAATTCGTATATGTTCATTTTCAAGTTATAAGGACGAATTTGAAAGTTTGAGTTTGTAATATATTTGTATTTTGAATCTGGTAACGGTTGATGGGCAGAAAAGGTTGGTTTCAGTTTTCGGAAACACATACATGAGCCGACTTTGAAACATTTCCTGTGATCATAATTTGGAACTATGAACTGATATTTCTTTTTTTTGGAAAGAAAAATGGTATTATTTCTGCATGAATATACCATAAGATGATATTTAAATGAATAACTGTGAGTATTCATCTTCGGACTTAATGAGATAACATTTGCTGCAGGAGAGGCATATCAAAATTCATTAATGGCAAGTCAAAGTCCTTCACAAGTCTGACAGATGCCACCTCATTTCCCTCCATTAAGGCCCTTGTGAAATCAGAAAATGCTTACGTGAAGAGACGGAGAAACCTACTTGCTTGCAATTATTTGTGGGAGAAGAACCGAAGTTTAACTTATCGAAGTGGAATATCAAAGAAACCGATCGCCTCAAGTGGTAGCAGTAGCACTCTGGCACGGGCAGTTGCCATTAGCAGCTCGGATTCCAACTCAAGGTCTCCTTCAAGAAACCAGCAATGCAACGCTTCTATAAATTCAAGTTCGCTAAACTATGATAAAATGAAACCCTCTGGAATTCACAGCAGCCCCACTTCATCATACATCTATAATTTGTTGAGCTTGAAAGGAAATGGTTCCTATCTTTCCAAGTTGCCCCCTTGAGCACTGGGAAATTGTCATAAAACAAAACCCTGGAGATCTGTCTCCTGAAGGCATGTAGTTCTATGTTAAAGTACCATTTCTACAAAAGAATCTCAATACAGACCGTCTTTACAAAGAAAAGGTCTCTTCATGGGAATTCTAACATATATACAAGTCTTCACAATGGACGTACAAGGAAAGAATGAACGTCATATAAATAAGGCTAGTCAATCACTAAATCCTAGGTTTACTCTGTGGGGAACACAGGCACCAGTCCCCAACGAACTGGTTTCAGATAAGCTGCTTATGTGGATCTTTTACATGGGGTTTTCGTGTAGGCTTCACCGACGGCCGAATAATGGCCACCTCACCTGCGTGGTAGCATCTGCATAACAAGCTGGAGTTGAACTTGGGAGGTTCTTTGCGCGTAGATCTATTAATCTTACTTTTGATGATGGGCGAGAAACTGAGCACAAGGATATTCCTTGAGACACTCGGGAAGTTTAATACTAGAAGGATCTATTGCAGGGATCGCCATATCTATATCTTCAGTTGAGAATGGAATGCTGAAAAAGATGGTAATCAAGTATGGATCATATGAGGATATGCAATTATTTTCCACAAACCCAGTAAATATATGTCTCGAAGCTTAGATGGAATGATCAGGATCAAATATTGATAAACATTTATAATCCTTTCTTTTGTTTACCGGTATCATTTTCATGCTTCTAAAGCTTAATATATTTGCTAAATATCAATTGGCTGGTTCAACATCAGTTATATGCAAACTTGGTATAATTTTAACCTGGTAAGAAAATATTGAGGGCATTAGTGTCTTCCCAGTCTACTCCACCACATGCTCTGTTTTAAAAATTACAAACCCTACTCCGAAGAAAGACGATATAATGGACTTGGCACAAATCCTGAAGGCTTCAGCCTAACATGTCCATCTTATTCAGTAGTATTCATCGCATATAATTTGGATCAATGAAAAGTACCTCAAATCGTCATCCAGCAAGAAAGAATTAGAAGTTAAATTCTGATTATCTTTGTTCAGCATCTCTCTCATTTGCCCAACTACCTGCAGTCAGAAATCTTGAGAAACTGAGATGGTTTTAACCCAACTAATCATGTACTTTTGATCATTCAAGGTACTTGCCTCATTTGATACACTCTGAGTGCCATATTTATCATCCCAATACATAGTGCTTATTCTGTATATTTGTCGAACTGTCAATGCCTGTCCAAGAAATAAGACTGGGTGGTGAGATTCTATTAACAAAACAATTTTCCATTCTGTGAGGGAGGTGAAACGTGAGAAGACTAGATCATACCGGACAAAGATCTTGCATGATTTCTTCCAGGGATTTTTTCCTCTTCTGGTGAATCACCTAAAGACATTGCAAAATGAATTAGCTATGGGCAACTCATTATCCATGAGTAAAATAAGAAAAGAAAGGCCTTCTACCAGAAACCCAACAGCTTGCCTAATATACTTGAGCTCATGCCAAGAGGTTCCTGCATACTGCAATTTCACTAGATCAATATCTAAGCCTTCAAACTAATTTGAACTAGACATCTGTTAAAAATAATTACCTCATCAGTTGAACAGACTATCCATTTCTCCAATTCTGCCAAACCAGATTTGATATATTCCCCATTGGAAAATGTGCAACACTCTCTTCGCAGTAGAAGGCTAAGAAGAACAATTAAAATTTTCATAAGCTACTGAAAATGATTAAAATACAATTCAAATAAATTCTTTTAAATCACTCACCTGTTGAAAAGTGATATATTAACAAAAGAAAAAACCTGGGTAACGAGCTTCCGAATGAAAAATGATGGCACCTAAATGTGTGTTCAATAGGTCAGAACGAATCTCACGAGACATTATGTATGGCGCAAAAAGAAGACAAGAATTAAAGGTCAAGCTAAAAGAATCAATTCTGATTTTCTCCTAAGCAACAGGACAGCAGAAATCCCATCAATTTAGTATCAATTTCACAAAATAGTTTAACAATTGGATGCAAGCAACAAAGACTAGTTAAGAATTTCACTGTATAGTTCCAAAACCGCTAAACAATGTTCTATCTTTGCAAGTTTGCCACTCTGCACAGGTGAAGAACATGTACAAGCCAAAGGTCACAAAAAGTAATTACAAAGTGGAATGCAAATAAAAATAAATAGCTAGAAAAGTAAAAAATGAAAGTATCACACATACGTGATTGTTCTGTAAACGTTCCATGAGAGAGTCCAAAAATCTAATGATGCTCTCCCACTGAGTGTTTGGTGTTTGTTGAGGAATTCCACCAGGTGATCTAGAAGATTTCCCAGCATGTCGAGTTGATTTTGGTGCCTTTAACAACAAAGTCAGTCAAAGTGCAGGTCAAATGCCAGTACACATATCCACCATGAATATCAGAGTAGATTTCTGTAATAATTCCATTAATCAAAACTGCAACCTATGTGCATTGGGAAAAAAAAAAGAAATGAAAAGGATTACCCTCATTTTTTCTTGCTCTAAGAATATTTGCATTGGAATAAAGAAAAGATTGGTTGTTGTAAGCACCTATATGCTGGATTGAACAAACTCACCTGAATGCATGAATTCAACAATGGAGACAGTTCTTTCTTCAGATTGTCTCTAATCAAGCCAAATATCTTCTCCACACAAGCAGTTAGTTGTTGTTTAAACAGTATTGCAGGATATCTTGCTTCCACATGCGATAAACCATCCTCGTATCCAATGTATTTGAGAGGAGATTTCACACCCTGGCAATATATTAATGAAAAACCAGCTAGACTTGGTAACTCTTTGGTAAGAAATCAGTAGGATAAATTTTTAAAAACTGAAAACTAGACTACAAAGTGATGGCAACTTGGGTCAGGAATTACTGTAGAAAATTCTAATGAACACAATCATCTGCAATCCACTATAAAAGAAAATTAAAATTAACAAAAATTTCCATATTTTGATTGGCAGTAGATGGGGTCAGGCAAATACATTATAGATGCAAGAGAGTAGAAAAAAGCCAAGACAAAGAAACTGAAGAAATAACAGTATACCATAGCAAGATTGACCAAATAGCACTCGTACAATCAATTTTATTGCTTCAACTTAACCTGTCTTTTGTTTATTTACAGTACAACAATTTTAGATCTCTGCCCAGGATTACAAACATATTGTAATTGACCAATAGTTAAGGAAATCCTCAGGTCAAAATTTATTATGTATATACAATTAGTATATATATTACAGATTCCTCATATTGGTACAAACTTACATGGATAATCCTCCCAGCTAATCCAGAAGATGCAGAACGCTGAGAAGCTGTGGCCAAAAAGCCATTCAACCGCAAGTTTCTCTGCAGAAGGCACAGAAGTGCTGAGGTATTGGACAGCCAATATGGCAACTTGGTGTTTTCATCCCCATCCTGAAATATTCTCAAGTATTATTTCACGTTATATGCATACTATAAACATTGAAGATAATGCAAGAAACAGTAAGTAAAGATTAGAAGATGTGCAGTCCTACACCAAATTCCAAAGCACAACCTCTTGATTTAAGATCATGGAAATTTATGTTTACTTTGATCTTCATAATCAAAATCAGCAAATTCAGTATTCAATCTTAATGCACAACATAAAAAAACTTGGATATGCCATATGTTAGGGTTACAATTTCATGAAATATCTAAGTGCCTATTTAAATGGGCTTATATCAGTAGAGTTTTTGTTAATAGAGCTTTTATCAGTAGAGCTTTTCTAAGAAGTTAGTTGATTGTTTAGCTGTCATTTAAAAAAGAACTTTCTTGAAAAAGCTTTATACAATAGACTATTTGGCAATATAAAAATAAAAAGCACTTTTAATTTTACTTATATTTATTTTGTAATAAAAATTATTTATGTATATAAATATTATTTAAAATATATTAAACAATATGCAAAGTACAATATATTAATTA